>JAZDVW010001978.1:0-386307 GCA_037367395.1 Lithobates pipiens | reverse complement strand
CTATACCTTTACCTCTCTATCTCTCTATACCTTTACCTCTCTCTCTATCTCTCTCTCCTTTACCTCTCTCTATCTATAGCTCTCTCTATATCTCTCTCAAATTCAAATTTAAATTAGCTTTATTGGCAGGACCAAATACATGTTAGCATTGCCAAAGCAGTTGAGTTTGTATAGGGAAAAGGGGGAAGGGTAATGGGTAATATAAAGGGGAATGGGCATAAGTCTCTGTAAAGGATTTTTAGGTCCCTCTCAGTTGGTGACACGCTGTCACAAATCGGGCAGCGCTCTTCACCATTTGCTCCTCTTCTCCCAGTAGAATTTGGAGTTTCCTCTTCTCTTCTATAGAAGTGAAGTTCGGGATGAGAGTTGAGAGTCTCTGGAAGTGAGTGTCCCTCACTGATGAGTACTTTGGGCAATGTAGCAGGAAGTGGTCCTCATCCTCGAGGACCCCCTGGTCACATTGTAGCAGGAAGTGGTCCTCATCCTCCAGGACCCCCTGGTCACATTGCTGGCACAGTCTCCTCTCCCTGGGCTTGTAGGTCTCTCTGTGCCGTCCTAACTGGATTTCCAGGCTGTGGGCGCTCAGTCTGTACAGGCTCATGGTCTGTCTGTCTTTGGGGTCTTGTAGCACCTCCAGGTATTGGGCCAGTTTGTATTCTCTCTGTAATGACTGGTAAACAGTTAGTTTTTTGGACTTTGTTATTTCATTTCTCCATTCTTCAACATATTTTTCTTTGTAGTCATTCATTATGTTTTTCATTTGAGATTTTGTCAGGCCGCATTGTTGAGAGTTTGGAATAGACAAGGTGATGAGTTGTTGCAGGCCACATGGTTTGGACTGGTCCTTACTGTTCAGTAAGGCTTTATGGTGGTATGAGTTGGGACTGCTGTTTTGTAGGTGGTTCCAGTATGATAGTGCCCTCTTCTGTACTGCGAGAAGTAAAGGAAATCTGCCCAACTCAGATCGGCATGCACTGTTGGAGGTGCTCCGATGGACTTGGAGGAGATGTTTGCAGAATTCCAGATGGAATGTTTCTGTTGGGCTGGGGTCCCATTTGGATTGGTCTGGGTAGGTGACAGGACCCCAGACTTCACTGCCATAAAGAAGAATTGGGGTGATGACGCTATCAAATATTCTGTTCCAGACTCTCACTGGTGGTTTTAGGTGGTACAGCTGTCTCCTGATGGCATAGTAGGCTCTGCGTGCCTTGTCTTTTAGTGCCTCTATGGCTGGCTTAAAACTTCCTGATTTGTTCATTTCTAGGCCGAGGTATGTGTAGCTGTTAGTTTCATCAACAGTGCAATTGTTTAATTTAAAGGGAGGGCTCTTTGTTTGTTTTGTATTTTTCTTTTGGAACACCATGATTTTTGTTTTGCTTGAGTTGATTGGTAGTGCCCATGTGGCACTGTATTTCTCTAGCACTTCCAGGCTGTCTTGTAGGCCTTTCTCTGTTGGTGACAGAAGTAAGAGGTCATCTGCATACAGCAGGAACTTCACCTCCGTGTTGTGTAGACTCAGTCCTGGTGCTGGGAGGACTCTAGAGCTGCAGCCAGTTCATTGGAACTTCACCTCCGTGTCGTGTAGACTCAGTCCTGGTGCTGGGAGGACTCTAGGGCTGCAGCCAGTTCATTGATGTAGATGTTGAAGAGGGTTGGACTTAGGCTGCAGCCCTGTCTGACTCCTCGGGCCTGCCGGAAATGTTCGGTTCTTTTCCCATTCACCTTTACGCTGTAGCTGTTCTCAGTGTATGAACTCTTAATAACATCATATGTTTTCCCTCCTATTCCACTCTCCAGTAGTTTGAGGAACAGGCCTGGATGCCACACTGAGTCAAATGCCTTCTTAAAGTCCACAAAGCAGGCAAATATCTTTCCGTGTTTTGTATGGTGGACATGGTTCTTGATGAGGCTGTGCAGGGTGTAGATGTGGTCTGTAGTGCGATGGTTTGGCCTGAACCCATTGTGTTGTGTGAGGAAGTTGAGGATCCGTTTGTTGAGGATACTGTTGAATAGTTTTCCTAGTGTGCTGCTGACACATATCCCTCTGTAGTTGGCTGGATCGTACTGGTCTCCACTCTTATGGATGGGTGTTATGAGGCCTTGGTTCCATACTTTAGGGTAGTAACCAGCACTCAGGACCAGATTGAACACTTTGCATATTGCAGCGTGTACATCTGAGGAGCCATGTTTAATCATCTCTGGCAGGATTCCATCCATCCCGCTGGATTTTTTGGTTTGCAGGTTTTAGATTTTCTCCCTAATTTCTTGGGGTGTAACCGGTACATCTAGGGGGTTCTGGAAGTCCTTGAATTTTTCCTCCATATCATTTAATCTTTTGATAATGTCTTTTTGTTCTACAGTTAGAGCCTCCTCTGGAATATCTTTGTAGAGGTTCTTAAAGTAGTTGAGCCAGATGTCGCCATTTTGAATGTGGAGGTTGTTTTTCCTGGGTGCTGAGCCAATATTCTTCCATATTTCCCAGAAAGAGTTTTCCTGAAGTGCCTCTTCCAGCTGTTGCCGGTGTTTGGAGATGAGGTTTTGCTTTTTCTTTTTAAGGGTTTGTTTGTATTTTTTCTGCAGGGTGCCATGGGCTATCCTTAGGTCGGTGTTGTCAGGGTCTCTGTGTTTGTTATTGGAGACTGTCTGTAAGGTGTTCCTTAATTCTTTGCATTCTTTGTCGAACCATTTATTGGATTGTTTGTTGGATGGTTTCTTGTAGTTGGCTTTTCTCAGCTGTGCTGTTCCTGCGATAGTGTGTAGTATTTTATGGAAGTCCTTTGTTGCCTGGTTCACACCTCGCGGGCTTATCTCATAGGTGTTGTTTTGGAAGTTTTCAAGCTGTTTCCTAATGTCAGGTCTGTCAGTTGCCTCTCTGTATTTTGTGGTAGACTGTTTGGACCATTTAAATGATGGTGACAGGTTGCATAGAGAAGCCCGGTGGAGTTTTGGTGATGGTTTGCTAGAAGATTTGATGTATAGCAGTAGTTGGTTGTGGTCTGGCAGGTGTGTTTGTGAGGTGACTGTAAAACCATTGATGAGTGTGGGGTTCATATCTGTGATGGCATAGTCTACCACACTACTGCCTACATGGGAGCTAAATGTGTACATTCCTAGAGAGTCCCCCTTGGTACGGCCATTGAGGATGTAGAGGCCCAGACTGCGACACAAATTCAGCAATTTTCTTCCATTTTTGTTGGTTGTGCTGTCATAGCTGTTCCTTTGTATCTGTATTGACTCATGATCGTAATTTGCATGGCCTGCTATGTACGTGTTGCCCTCAGAGCTTGTGTAGTCCTTTTCCCTTCCTGTCCTAGCATTGAGGTCTCCACAGATGAGCACTCGTCCCAGGGATTGGAAGTGGATAGCCTCACTTTGTAGAACCTCATAGGTGTCTGGTCTGAAATATGGGAACTCTGCTGGGGCAATGTATGCTGCACACAGGTAGATGTCTGACTGAGAGGTAAGAATGGAGCTGCTTATTCTTAGCCAGATGTGGCTCTCACCTTTTTTAATTGCACTGATGTTCCCATGCAGCTCCTCCTTGTACCAGACAAGTATTCCTCCTGAACACCGACCCTGTTTGATGTTCTTATCTTTCTGTGCGGGGACGGAGAATTCCCTATAGCCAGTAGGTACTGATGGTTCATCCTGTGCCCGGCTCCATGTTTCCAGGAGGATTTGTATGTCCGTCTCACATAGTCTTTGCTTGAAATCTGGATCATTTACTTTGGATCCGAAGGCTGACACATTCCGACCCTGAATGTTCCAGCTACTGATTACTAATGATGTCATTTATTGTTTGTATATTTATATACCTTGTAATGGGTACATTTCCTGGGACAAATCGGGTTATGGGTGGTTGTCGTTGTGTTTTTTAGCTGTCACATAGTTTATTGCATAATGTGCTCAGGAGGGTTCTTATCTCCTCCTTTTCTCTTCTCTGTAGTGATCTTGACATCCATCTTGGGGCGGGTGGTTTGCTCCATTCTTGCCATCTTCGTGGCCCTGTTTTTTGGCTGAGTGTATTGTTGCTGTATTGTATTAGTGGCGAGGTTTGGGGTCTTGCAGTTTTAATTGTGTCTGTCTGAGAATGGGCTGTGCCGTGCTCAGGTTTGTGAGTTCTCTGAAGAACAATGTCTTTGAATTCTCTTGCCAGGTGACTGACCCCTTGTTTGTTCAGATGTTTGTTGTCATAGAGGTGTTGGGGCATTATAGAATGGTGGTGCGCCAAGTGAATGGAAGTCTTTGACCTGGTTCTGTCTGCCAGCTCTGTGTTGATTTGTTCTATTATGTTGTTTGGTATGTCTCTCCTTGGAAGAATGGAGGACAGAATTACTTTGGACTGTGGGAATTTTTGTTGTGCGGTCTCTGTTAGTTGCAGTAATTTGTCCTCCGCGGTAGCGTCCTGTTGTTCCTGAATGTTGTTTGTGCCGATGTGTATGATGATGTGTTTGGGGGTTAGTGAAATATGGATTGTTGATGACTCCTGTTGCCTGTTCAGTTGTGGAACAGTGAATTTTGGAGACTCTTGTCCCTGGGAAGAGCCGTTTAGTGTTGAGGTATTTCCCATTTGAGTCTATTATTAAAACAATTTCAGGAGTTTGTTGCCTGTTCTTGTGGTCTGATAATGGTGAGTTTGGGCTTTCTACACTACTGGGGTTGTCTTGGCTGTTGCTGGGCTTTGTAATGTTCATTTTAGGGAGTTGATGAGTCTCACCAGTCTGTTGCTTGTTAATAGACATTCTGTCTGTACGGACTTTAATTCTGTTTCCTGGTTGTGGAGTATCATTTGTGATTTTAGTGTATTTATTTCTTCCTTCAATTGAGCGTTTTCTTGTTGTAGCTGTTGTATCGTAGATGGAATTTCTAATAGGACAGACTTGTGTTCAGACTTGATTGTGTTCAGCTCTTCCCTCAGCTGGTCATTTACATGTTTGTCACCCAACTGTCTTTGAAGCTGTTCTTTGAAGTGTACAAAATCTCTCTGTAGATGAGATAAGCAATCTCTGAGGATGTTGGGTGAGGGGCATCAGCCATGTCTATGGATGTCTTTGCTGGTATCTGTTTCTCATCCTTTTTGGCTGTAGCTTTTAGATCCTTATAAACCTCGGCCTGATCTTTAATTTGGGGGAAGACATGCTTAAATCCTCTAATTGTTCCTCTATGCCTTGCGCCATGATGGTACCATTGTGATATATGTTCAGGGTCTCTCTCTCTCTCTCTCTCTCTCTCTCTCCTTGCCACCCCCCCTCTCTCTCTCTCCTTGCCACCCCCCCTCTCTCTCTCTCCTTGCCACCCCCCCTCTCTCTCTCTCCTTGCCACCCCCCTCTCTCTCTCTCTCTCTCTCCTTGCCACCCCTCTCTCTCTCTCCTTGCCACCCCTCTCTCTCTCTCTCTCCTTGCCACCCCTCTCTCTCTCTCTCCTTGCCACCCCCTCTCTCTCTCTCTCTCTCTCTCCTTGCCACTCTCTCTCTCTCTCTCTCTCTCCTTGCCACCCCCTCTCTCTCTCTCTCCTTGCCACCCCCCTCTCTCTCTCTCCTTGCCACCCCCCTCTCTCTCTCTCCTTGCCACCCCTCTCTCTCTCTCCTTGCCACCCCTCTCTCTCTCTCTCTCCTTGCCACCCCTCTCTCTCTCTCTCTCCTTGCCACCCCCCCTCTCTCTCTCTCCTTGCCACCCCCCTCTCTCTCTCTCCTTGCCACCCCCCCTCTCTCTCTCTCTCTCTCTCTCTCTCTCTCTCTCCTTGCCACCCTCTCTCTCTCTCTTTTCACCCCCCCCCCTTTCTCTCTCTCTTTGCACCCCCCTTTCTCTCTCCCCTTGCCTCTCTCTCTCTCTCTCTCTCTCTCCTTGCTCCCCCCTCTCCTTTACCTCTCTCCATCTCTCTCTCTCTACTTTACCTCTCTCCTCCCCCCGTCCCTCTCTCTGACAAATGGAATTTTGTTTATCTATATTCCATGATAATAAAATAATTTAAATGTACAATATTTTTATATGTATTGCATACTTTCTTTTGCTCTCTCTCTCCCCTTATCTCTCTCTCCTTGCCACCCCCCTCTCTCTCTCTCTCTCCTTGCCACCCCCCTCTCTCTCTCTCTTCTTGCCACCCCCCCCCCTCTCTCTCTCTCTCTTCTTGCCACCCACTCTCTCTCTCTCTCTCCTTGCCACCCCTCTCTCTCTCTCTCTCCTTGCCACCCCTCTCTCTCTCCTTGCCCCCCCTCTCTCTCTCTCTCCCCTTACCCCCCCTCTCTGCCCTTGCCCCTCCTCGTGCTCTCTCTCTCTCTCTCTCTCTCTCTCTCCTTTACCACTCTCCTCCCCCCGTCCCTCTCTCTGACAAATCGAATTTAGTTTATCTATATTCCATGATAATAAAATAATTTAAATGTATAATATTTTTATATGTATTGCATACTTTCTTTTGCTCTCTTCTCTCTCCCTCTCTCTCTCTCCTTGCCCCCCTCTCTCTCTCTCTCTCCCCCCTTGCCACCCCCTCTCCCTCTCTCCTTGCCCCCCCTCTCTCTCTCTCTCTCTCTCCCCTTACCCCCCCTCTCTCTCTCTCTCCTTACCCCCCCTCTCTCTCCTTATCTCCTTACCCCCCGTCTCTCTCTCTCTCTCTCTCTCTCCTTATCTCCTTACCCCCCTCTCTCTCTCTCCTTACCCCCCTCTCTCCCCTTACCCTCTCTCTCTCTCTCTCTCCCCTTACCCTCTCTCTCTCTCTCTCTCCCCTTGTCTCTCTCTCTCCCCTTGCCCACCTCTCTCTCTCTCTCTCTCTCTCTCTCTCTCTCTCCTTGCCACCCCCTATCTCTCTCCCCCCCGCTCTCCCCCCTGCTCTCTCCCTCTCTCTCTTTCTCCTTTCATCTCTCTCCCTCTCCTTTCCTCTTTAATTCTCCCTTCTTTCTTGTTCTCAAATCTTTTTCATTTTTTATGTATTTATTGTTTCATCTGTTTATAAATGTCCGTACTCTATTGTGTCATTTTAATTGTGATCAGCCGTGCACAAAACCACCTTGTTGTCAACCGTAAAAGAAATAATTTTTATAAAAAATATCATTAAACAAAAGATTGAATTTATGTTATATAACATTGAGTGCTGTTTTTCGTCAGTAAATTACATTTTTACGTTAAATTGTGTTTGTTTTTTTTATTTATTTGACATTTGCAATTAATTTTATTCTTTTGTGTACTATATTATGAATTTGTAATTACATAATGATCTAAAATTAACATATTAAAGTTAAAATCTTTGTTAACACTATCCTATTTTAAATTTAGATTAGTTAGACAATCAAATTGTTAATCAAATTATATTATTCATTCAGATTTTTTTTTTAGGGTGATATATTTTTTATTTCTTTTTTTTCATTTTTCTTTTTTTTAGTTTCCTCTACAAGAAAGCATAACTATGTTTGAATATTGTTTTCGTACTAATTCTTATGTCTTCCATAGACATGCCAAATTGCTTTGCAAAAATTTGCTGCAACAACAATACTGGCAGAAAAAAAACGGCCAACATCAAATATTTCACCTTCCCAAAGGAAGCGAACAAAATTAGAATCTGGCTGGGAAATGGCGGTATGGAGCCAGACATGATTGAGGAATTTATCCCACTAATACAAAATGACTTACGTGGAAACCAGTACAGGATGTGTTCTGAACATTTCAGCACCAAATCTTTCATCGGTGAAGGCAATCGAAGAAAACTAAGAAATGACGCTGTGCCGACTATTTTTATTACAGATGACACAGATTCATCTACACCAAACAGATGGCAAACCAAACTGAACAAAATAAAACAAAAATCATTTAGAATGCCAGAAAGTTCAACGTCAACAACTGAGACGCCCACGATCTGCAAATGCCACCTTCCCAAAGTGCAAAAGAATGATGCAGGCACACAGACTGACACATTTCACTTTGCTGTTTCTCAATCAGAAGAAAGTTATATAAAACTAGCTAGTGAAAGAGTGTCACGTTTGGATCATTCTTATTGCATGTTGGAAGAAGCTTTGCCAATACCCTTAGATGGTTCAACATCTATACATGCTGTGCGTCAATTAGAACCTGAAACCTCTATTGGATTTTCTCCATCTACAAGTGTGACACCTACATTGGACTCCACAAATAAGAGGGCTCGTTTGATCTCAGACGATGAGAGTCCACAAAACAGACCAAAGAGTAAATTAAAATATTATGAGGACCCAAGTTTCCACTTGTCCTATTGTGACACACCTCAAAAAGGTGACCCGAGTTTGTGTGACAGTATAGAGGCCGAAAACACTCTTCATTATCCGCTGAATTTGGTAAAAGAGAAAAAATTTATTATATTTGAAACCAAACTTGATCAGTTACTGTACAAAATGCGTTGTCCGAATCATGAATGTTTTTCACGCATTGTAAAAATAGAAAAAACTAAAATTGGAACCATGTTGTTAGTCTTTTCCACATGTTCTGCCAGCCATAGATTAAAGCTGTGGGAAAGCCAACCTAAAATAAAAAATGATCCTGCTGGTAATATTTTGCTGGCAGGATCCATATGTGTAAGCGGAGGAAGTTACACCAAAATCAGAGAAATATTTGATTTTTGTGGAATCTAAATTTTTGGAAAATCTTCTTATAATTTGCCCCAAAGTAATTATATTTTCAAAACTATTGATTACTGTTGGCAAGAAAATCATGTCAATGTAATGAATAAATTGTCCAAAAAAAACATTGTGTCTTGTCGGGGATGGCCAGTGCGATAGTCCAGGTTTTTCCACAAAATACTCAACATACACTTTCATGGACCTCTTTAGCAAAAAAAATTGTGGATTATGAGTTGGTGCAGGTTTCTCAAACAACTTCATCAGTTGCAATGGAAAAATTTGGTTTAACAAAATGTTTTGATCGGTTAATTGACCAAAAATTAGATATTAAATTTGTAGGAACAGAACGACACAGCGGTATACGCAAATTATTATCAATGGAAAAGTACCAAAATATTAATCATCAATTCGACATCTGGCATTATGTGAAAAATTTAAAACGTAAACTTATGCAAATTTCCACAAAAAAAATGTATCGACCAATTCAGCCGTGGATTCGATCCATATTGACACATTTCTATTGGTGTAGTAGAGCTTGTGATGGAAGCGAGGAACGTTTTAAACTTCTGTGGGAATCTCTACTACATCATGTAGTAAATGTACATATATGGAAAATTGGAGATACCGAACTCAAATGCCAACATGATGAGATCGATGTGCATTCTCCGAATGTTCCTTGGCTAAGCCAACAGACACCTGCATTTCACGCATTATCCTCAATTGTTTTGGACCCTCAGTTGACAAAGGACATGAAACATCTCACTTTTTTTTGTCAGACTGGGGTCATCGAAACGCATCACAGCATGATTCTAAAGTATCGGCCCAAAAGAATCCATTTTAAAATGGATTCAATGGATGCCAGAACTAAATTGGCGCATTGTGCCACAATCACAATGTGATACGTAAACCCGCTCTGACAAAAAAAAAAGGATGCAAGTGGTGAGGAGATTTTTGTGGAAAGGAAAAACCTGGAATTCCCACGTGGACGCAAAAAATTGATTGTTCGCAATGTATTTGAAAAGATGAACACTGACCATACTTTTGTAATGCTTGCAAACATGATTTCTATCATAGAGGGCACAATACATAGTTCTTGGACATCAAAAAATGTTCAGATGCCCAAAAACATAGCACCTGTCGAAAGGCCGGAAACAAGTGCGGCGGTGCGTGAGCATATGACACGCTTTCCAACAGGTGCAAAATGAACGTTTAAAGTATGTCATATCTTAAAGATATAATTGACATTAATAAATATGGCACTTTCAAATGCACTATAAAGCTTATGCCCCGTACACACGAGAGGACTTATGTCCGACAGACCTCCAAAGGAGTTCCGACGGAGTTCTGGCGGACTTTTCGACCGAACGGACTTGGACACACACCATCACACCAAACTCCGACGGAGTCGAGCGTGATGACGTACGACTGGATTCGAATAAGGAAGTTCATAGCCAGTAGCCAATAGCTGCCCTAGCGTCGGTTTTAGTCCGTCGGAGTAGCATACACACGAGCGGATTTTTCGAAGGGGACCGGGTCCGGCGGAGTTCCGTCGGGAAAATTTGAAGCATGCTTCATTTCTAAAGTCCGTCAGACTTTAGCGAAGCTAAAGTCCGTTGCAGCCCACACACGATCGGATAGTCTGACGGACTCAGTCCGTCGGACTTTGGATGTCGAAAAGTCCGCTCGTGTGTACGCGGCCTTAGAAATTAGGAATTTATTTTATTGTTTTAAGTTGACTTGTTATGGTCTGTTGTCTATAAATTTTTAGCTGAATTTTAATAAAAAAATTGATATAGAGTTAGAGAGGGAGTCCGCCGGGAGTCCGCGTTTTTTTTTTTTTTTTTAAAAGCCAGCAGCTACAAATACTGTAGCTGCTGACTTTTAAAATAGTGACACTTACCTGTCCAGCGTGCCCGTGATGTCGGCACCCGAAGCCGATCTCTCGATCGTCTCTCGGGTGCTGCCGCCGCCATCTTGGGTATGGGAATCAGGAAGTGGAGCCTTTCGGCTTCATTTCCCGGTTCCCTACTGCGCATGCGCGAGTCGCGCTGCACAATAAGGATGGACCCCGCTGCCTCTGGGATCTGTGTGTTTCCCAGCAGGCAGGGAAACTTTCGGAAAGAGGCGTGATCTACGCCCCTTTCCGCAGAGAGCTATCCCAGAAGTGGGTGCAGATACCTGTACTGTACAGGTACCTGCACCCCCCTCCCCCCTGAAAGGTGCCAATTGTGGCGCCAGAGGGGGGGAGGATTTCAATGAGCGGAAGGTCCACTTTAGGGTGGCCCTCCGCTATAAGTTTGTTGCATCTATTGTTTTAGTTAGTGCTTTAAGTTTAGTTTAGTGCTTTTAGTTTAAGTCTTATCGTACCCATTGAATTAATAACATTAATCATGTTATAAATAATACAAATAACAATGTCATTTTTATTTAGAATTTTTATATTTACTTAGATACATTGCTAAATAAAATAAATTAATATCATTAAGCATATATTAAAACCAAAAAAAAAGTATAACTTTTAACAGTGAAAATAAAAAACTATTATTTAGTGAAACGCCATTTCAGATGCATCGTAGTCTTCGGAGTAAAGAAATCCGACATAAGTCCCATTTGGATCAGGAAAGGTCTGATGCACTACTTTTACAGCGCACGATAGGATGACCCTTCGATTCCCCTTCCCTAAAAAAACATAGATCCAAGCAATAAAAGCCTGATAAGCAGTTTTGCGTAATCTCCTGGAAAAAAAGCATTAATATTTTTTAAATCAAACATATAACTTTAAGAAAATGTTAAAAATAAAAAAACATAGTTTTATAACGACGGGTAATCTCATGTAATAATATTAACACATTAACTGACCTATTGTTGTCGGCATCGACAACAGGACGTCCCTCTAAATAAAACATCGTAAACATGAGTCTGACGTGTTCCTCTGTTGCAATTTGAGACGAGAACATATCTGCCTCTGTTATGCATTTCCTTCCCTCTGGTATGCATCCTTCTACCTGGTGTGTTTCCTGGCAACAAACTGATTCCACCTGGGTAGCCATTGGTATACAGCACTGACACAGACACCAGTCAATGTTGCCTATTCTATCATCGGCAGTGTCTTGAGATTCTGATGTTGAAGACGCAACACTGGACGAAGGAACCGTTGGATTTACTGGGAAGGCGTGGTCACTGTTTCGTGCGGGGTACCTTGCTAACAATTGTTGGACTATTATCTTGCGCTAAAATAAAAACATTAAATAGATAATGTAAAAATTTTATTAAAATCAAAAAATATTTAGATTAATTATCAATAAGTAAAATTAAAATTGAGATCTCTTAAAAAAAAAAAACACATTTTGGGATTTAAAAAAAAATTAAATTGACATGAGCTGATACTTCTAAAATACATTTTTCTACAATTGAATGTTCATAAAACAAAATTTGCTTGATGTTTTATTCAATAAATATTTATATATATATATATATATATATATATATATATATACATATATAAATATATAATTTTATATATATATATATATATATATATATATATATATATATATATATATATATATATATATATATATATACACAGAGATTAGAAAAAAAAATATATATATATATATATCTAGAATAAAAAATAGATACTTTGAGTTGTAATTAAAATATACACAGGATAAAAATCAATTACGAAATACTAAAGACAATGAGACATACAAATGTGATGTTTATAAATTTACAACAAAGCTACGGCCTAAAGTGGAACATCCGCTCATTAGACTCCTCCCCCCTCTACAGTTGAACAATTGGCATCTTTCAGGGGGGGGAGGGGGGTGTACATACCTGTATAGTACAGGTATGTGCACCCACTTCAGACATTGAGCGCCACAGATTCTGTGGGTATTTACAACACTTTGTAATGGCCACCCCTGTCAGCTGGGAAAAACACGTATGCCAGAGACAGCGGGTAACATCCTTATTGCGCAGTGCATCGAGCATCAGCAGTAGGGAACCGCGAAGTTAAGCCGCAAGGCTTACGTTCATGATTCCCATCCCAAAGATGTTGGCATCAGCACCCGAGAGTCAATCGAGAGATTGGCATAAGGTGCTGACCTTATTCGCACACCGGTCGGTTAATTGTGCTTTTTAAAAAAATCATAAGCTACAATATCTGTTGCAATGACTTAAAAAAAAAATGAAAAACAAGAGCTTTAATAAACATAGTTGTAAAACGTACTCTTTCCTCTTGACTGAACGAAGAATAGTATTAGACGATGTCTGCCGCTGTTCCGGAATTATTAGCCTTCAAATCAATAGGAAAGTAATAATGGTCATTAGATCTTCAAAATAAAAAATAACTACGAAAATTTTAGAGAAAAAAGAATTTTTACTTACCATGTTGATATAGAGAATAAATTGTTTAGTGTAGTTGTTCTATTCTTTAATCTGAAAAAAATATACATTGATAAATTACTTTATATCTCAATATAATCAAGTACAGTTAAATGTAGGGCAATTAAAATAAAAATTTGAAGACCACAGTTGGTTTCTCTATGGAGCTATGGATATATATATATATTCTTATTAATCTGTGTTTGTGTGTGTGTGTATAGATATATCTAAAAACATACACACTCTATCTACGGATATCTATTGAAGATCATACAAACAAATGGTCATTAACAGTCACATTGCAAAAAATTACAACTGGTTGAGTTAGATCTGAAAAGAACAGATATCAGGGGTGGGGTGGAGGGGTATTTACAGATAAGGAGAAAAGCTAAGTAAGGTTTTTTTGGTTGTTTTTTTTTTTTTAACTAAACCAGCATTATCTATCAAGGCTTGGGGGGGAAGGGGGAAAACAACTCTAGAAAAAAAAAACTAAATCTAATATATATACACACACACTCAATATGGTAATTAAGTATTTCTTTTTAAATAAAATCTCTACCAAACATTTGATACATATATAGATATATATTAACTGCAAAATATTTATAAACTTTAAAAATTACCATATATATTTTCCTTTTAACTATACATACACACACATATGTGTGTATATATATATATAATATATGTATATATGTATATATATATATATATATATATATATATATATATATATATATATATATATATGTCTATATATATATTTATGGTGTGGAGCCCTCTGACCGATATGGTTAAGGATGACAAACAAGGTTAACATAAACTCGCTTACTTGAAATGGACCTGAAAGTGTTTGCCTTGGTCTGACGTACGGTATACCAAAATAAGGGGGCATACCTTAGATAGAAAGTGGGTGATAAATGAAATGAATATGAATGGAGTGAAATGAGTACTCTCGTGAGGAGTATGATGCTGAGAAATGCCCTGAAAAAGGGGATGGGTGGGTGGGTATCGCGCACCGGAACCGACGAGGAGGACAGGCGAGCGGGCTGGTTATATATTCCACCGGGCTCCTCCCATAATTTCAGGCCACCATACTGGCCTTTCTATTTATGGTGTGGAGCCCTCTGACCGATATGGTTAAGGATGACAAACAAGGTTAACATAAACTCGCTTACTTGAAATGGACCTGAAAGTGTGCCCTGGTCTGACGTACGGTATACCAAAATAAGGGGGCAAAATCATTCAGGTAGGGGTTGTATTTTATTGATCCAAGTTTGTTACTGGGTGCGCTCGACAAAGGCCTGGGTCATCTCCGCTTGCGGATTGGGTATGTAGCGGGCGAAACAGGTGGACCTCCATCTGCCCAACTTCTTGATAATGTGAGTAGGACAGAGGTGAAGGACACCCGGGAGTATCCTGACACGTTGCACCGGGCAGCGTTCAGAGGTTTAGTGAGAAATGGCAGAAGAGGACTAACTCCTGGTTGATCAGCCAAAAGGGGCCGACAGGCGCGTGAAAATGGCGACCGGGTACCGACGGTTGTTGGACTTATAGCGGTGTATGTCCGAACCCGAGCCAAGCTGCTGCGTCTTGGAGACTGCTAAGTGTAAGGCGAAATGGTCTTCGTATCGGACCAGGTGGTGCTGGTACAGCATGCGTGCCGTGAGGCTACAACAAGTAAACTTGCTTGACCGTAAGAAGCCGTGGAAGGCCAGGTGTATGGCTGCTTGTAAATGACACCAATGTGGAGACCGAAAAGGTGAAGTAGCCAGGAAGTCTGACGTATTTCAAAACGTCTCCTGTGATAGGCGGTCGTTTTGGTGCCGGTCATCGGCTGGCGCTTCCTGGATACCGCGCATAACAGCCCGAACGGCGTGGTAAAATAGGAAGGTTACGGTAGGGTCCTGGAGGGACGTAAGATGTTGTACACCGGTCGTGTATAGCCGGATCGTATTAAAGGACGACGCCAACTGCGAGTGACAGTAGGAAATGAAGGTTGTGACTTGCTTGACACGGGACGTCTCTGTACTGTGACACGTGACGAAGTTGGTTAAAGGCCCTCCAGGCTGATTGATAGGCCTTGAGGGTATTGCGGGAAAGGGAGTGATCAAACGAGTTGGGTAGCCGCTAGGAGGTGAGGGGCTAATCCAGGGTCAGTTGAGACCAGTCCGAGATAGCTGCTGATGTTGGTCCGGCTCCGGGTACCTGAATGAAAACGCGACAAGGTTAAAGCGGGAGAGGGCGTCCGCTGCCTGATTGAACTTACCGGGGATAAAGGAAGAATGGATGTTGAACTGAAACAACAACAAGAGCTGGACCAGTCGACGTAGGAAGTACATACCACCAGAGAGGGCGCCTTGGCGCAGCCAGGAATTGCCAGTAACTGGGGAGGCCAGGGAGCTGCGAGCCAGAGGTGACCAAAAATCAGCGGCAAGCCCGTGGAGGCCGCTGCGTCAGTCATCACCTGGGGAGAAAGGGAAGACGCGAAGGGAATGAACAGAGAGACGTCACTCCCAGACGATAGGAATTCCTCCCGCATAGCAAGGACTGCTATTGCCGCGGGGACCCGGCTGAGGAC
The DNA here is from genome assembly GCA_037367395.1 of Lithobates pipiens. Taxonomy (NCBI): domain Eukaryota; kingdom Metazoa; phylum Chordata; class Amphibia; order Anura; family Ranidae; genus Lithobates; species Lithobates pipiens. The sequence goes on along the minus strand of JAZDVW010001978.1, from coordinate 370,765 downwards.
TTGCTCCGGATCCTGTGAGAGAGACAGTAAGACCAATCGGCGTGACACAGAGGCGCGACCCCTGAGGGATGACGTGCATAGGGACGCTCGACATGCCGTGAAGGGACTGTAGGTGTCTTTGGATGACTAAACTGGGGAATATGCGAGGGTATTATATGTCCGTAAAGATGGCAGTTGTAATGGGCGAGCATTGGCCGAAGATTATGGGCTGATGCCTCTGGACGCATCGTAGTGGGGATCTTGCTGTATGGGCTGTAACAACAGATGGTTCTCCTGAGCATTGTAAGAATAAGAAATGTTGAACGCTGGCTAGAAATAGCCTGGGCGTGCTACAGGAAGAAGCCAGTCGCGTGTGACAACATGATCCTGGTGCGGACGGAGGTTGAACTCAACTGTCCCAAGGAAGAGACAGACGGACAGGCGACAGTGAGTGGCTTGTAAGAAAGGCCACAGGAGACGAGTGGCCAATTAAGTGCTGCTGAAAATGAGGTGTAGCCAGTTAGCGTACCACTGAGAACGTGCTTGCAACAAACGATTGCAAGAAGTTATGCTAAGTCGCGAGCCTTGGCATGACTAAAGGTTGTGTTTGTACGTGTGCTTGCGACAATTGCCCGGGAGTTTGTCGGAGGAGATGTGTACGTGGTGACTGTGAGCAATTCGCGTTCCGCATGTGCACTGCGAAGACTGCGGGAGTTATGCTTGCATGTATGTTAGGACGCGTGCTTGCGACGGTTGCAAGATGTTACTCAGTATGCGTGCTTACCATGATTGCAAGATGTTATGCTAGGACGCGTACTTGCGACGGTTGCAAGATGTTACCCAGGATGCGTGCTTGCCATGATTTGCAAGATGTTATGCTAGGACGCGTGCCTGCAGCGATTGCAAGGATTTACCGTAGGCTTCGTGGGTAGCCAGGCCGGAAAAGACAGAAGTCCATCCGGTCCAACCACAATTGAAATAATAAGGTATCACACCACCCGACACCCCAATTCTACGCCCGCAGCTGATCCAGAGGAAGGCAAAAAACCCCAACAGAGCATGGCCAATTTGCTACAGTAGGGGAAAAAATTCCTTCCTGACCCCTCGAGAGGCAATCGGATTTTCCCTGGATCAACTATGCCTATAAGTATAAGTACCCTGTAATACAACGAACATTTAGGAAGGTATCCAGGCTTCCCCCAAAGCAACCTATTGAGCAGGCAGAAGTGCCTGCCAGCAATGATTGCCATAAGTTGAGCCCGGACATCAGCTTGCAATGATTGCAAGAGGCTTATGCTTGAATGCGTGCTTGTCATGATTGCAAGAGGTCTACACTCGAATGCGTGCTTGCAACGATCGCTAGAGGTGTATGCTCGAATGCGTGCTTGCAACGATTGAAAGAGGTTTATGCTCGAATGCGTGCTTGCAACGATAGCAAGAGGTTTGTGCTCGAATGCGTGCTTGCAACGACCGCAAGAGGTTTATGCTCGAATGCGTGCTTGCAACGACTGCAAGAGCTCTATGCACGAACGCGTGCTTGTAATGAGTGCAAGAGGTCTATGCTCGAATGCGTGCTTGTAACGAGTGCAAGAGGTCTAGGCTCGAATGCGTGCTTGCGACGACTGCAAGAGGTCTCTGCTCGTATGCGTGCTGGTACAATGATTGCGATTAGTCTATCTCTGGGTGCGTGCTTGCAACGACTGCAAGAAGTCTGCGCTTGGATGTGTATTTACGACGATTGCACGAAGTCTGCGCTTGAATGTGGAGAAAAACAACGCAACACGCCTAAACGAAGCTGTTTTCCTTTTGAGGCAACTTTATAATGAAATGAGGCCGAGGAGCAAGGCCCCCCTGGTAGGCATCCAGACCGCATGTGATAGTGAGATGAGAGAAGCTGCCATGACAGAGATCCGGATCGCCATGCCACAACTTTGCGACTGAGCACGAAACGGATTCTGGAGCATGTACTGAAATGAGGCCGTTCCTGGGGCACGCCGAGACGAATTTGGTACACCGAAGTGACTATTCGTACCGGAACGTGATAAGGTGAAATGAAATGAAAACCCATGACAAAGACAAGAATCAGAGGACGAGGCCCTTGAACCAAACGGATGAATCCTGTCCTTGGAGCATGTACTGAAATGAGGCCATTCCTGGGGCACGCCGGGATGAATTTGGTACACAGATGTGACTATTCGTACCGGAACGTGATAGGTGAAATGAAATGAAACCCATGACAAAGACAAGAATCGGAGGACGAGCCCTTGAACCAAACAGATGAGTCCTGTCCTTGGAGCATGTACTGAAATGAGGCGTAACAGCTGGGCGCACCGGAACGAATCGGTGCATAAATAAATGCGACAGGATTCGAATCGGAGCGTAATAAGTGACCGAAATGATATGCCATGACAGAGATAAGATTCAACGACTGGACTGATGGTTACAACAAAGAATCCGACTCTGGAGCATGTACTGAAATGAGGCGTAGCAGCTGGGCACACCAGAACAAATCGGTGCATAAAAGAATGCGACAGGATTCGAATTGGAGCGTAATAAGTGACAGAAATGATATCCCATGACAGAGACAAGATTCAACGACTGGACTGATGGTAACAATAAAGAATCCGTCTCTGGAGCATGTACTGAAATGAGGCGTAGCAGCTGGGCACACCAGAACGAATCGGTGCATAAAAGAATGCGACAGGATTCGAATTGGAGTGTAATAAGTGACAGAAATGATATCCCATGACAGAGACAGGATTCAACGACTGGACTGTAGGTTACAAAGAATCCGTCTCTGGAGCATGTACCGAAATGAGGCGTAGCAGCTGGGCACACCAAGACGAATCGGTGCATAAAAGAATGCGACAGGATTCGATTTGGAGCGTTATAAGTGACAGAAATGATATGCCATGACAAAGACAAGAATCAGGGATCGTGCGTGAACCTGCGAGTGATTCGGTCTCTGGAGCATGTACAGAAATGAGGCCAAACCCTGGGGGCACTTCAAAGCGAATCGGTGCACCAGAGGTGCAACAGGATTCGCGCCGGAGCGCGACTAGTGACAGAAATGATGCGAAATGGAAGAAATGACTGGGACTGAAATGACTTGGAATGAAATGAAATGAAATACATAACATAACTGCATGAATGAAGAGATATTCGATTTGAAGCAAAGCAAGCGAAACGTGCGGACTGCTTGCCTTATCGTAACAAGCAGTCGGCTGTGAGTCGAACGATTCGACCGATACTAAGAAATGCTCGGGCAGTCGAACGGTTTCGAATGCCGTACCTGCGAATGAATCGCCTGACGTGGCGTAATCGAACGTGTCGAAAAAGTGATAACGACTGCATCGAAAGTAGAAAACAGCGACATGCGTACAAGGGTCACAGAAAACATTCGATTTGAAAGCAGCGAGCGGCTCGTGAGTACAGGGAATGTTGGCGGTACATCGAATACATGGATTGAAAAAGGGGGTGCCGAAGCCCTACCTGCGACAGCCAGCCCGACGTGCAGCGACAAATTCGATGGGTACGGCGACACTCCGACGGCGAAAGCGACGGACGCTGCTGAACGAGGAGACGAGCTGTCAAGACGGGGACGAAAAAATGCGGGAACTGACGAACGGGCTCACTGCGTCTGGTCTGAACAGCCGGCGCTTGATACCTGACGTATCGGGTATCGCGCACCGGAACCGACGAGGAGGACAGGCGAGCGGGCTGGTTATATATTCCACCGGGCTCCTCCCATAATTTCAGGCCACCATACTGGCCTTTCTATATATATATATATATATATATAGTGTGTGTGTGTGTGTGTTTGTGTGTGTATGTTGAGATATATATATATACACATCCCCCCACCATCATCAGGTAGATGATTGACAATTATTGGTAGTTCTGATTTATACACAGCATGATTGTTACAATGAATGTTTTATTATATATTCAGAGTGGAAACCTCGGGGATGATAATATTGATGTTAAAGAAGAGTATAAAGAGGAGGATGGTGAGTATGGAGTGATGGAGGAGTTTTCAGAAGGACACAAGGATATGATGGAGACACCAAATACCAGGAACCCACCAGAGAGATGTCCCCATCCTCTGTATTCCCGGGATTCCACACAGGAAGGTCACACCATCCTTCATCGACATCAGGTAGATGATTTACAATTATTGGTAGTTATAATTTATACACAGCATGTTTATTTCAATTAAAGTTGGGCAAACAGTTTTGGCCGAGCGAAAAGTTTGGTCCGAACATTGCCTGTTTGTCTCTTTGACAAACACCAGAATTTGCAGGGCATTGAGTGGGTGTTCGCCCCACTGAATGCTCTGCAATGCACAGTGCATTCTAAGCCCTGAATGGGTAATGCCTTGCCCAATCAGGGTGCAGTAAATAGCTGGCTAGTAAGGAGTGGGGTCGGGAAGCTGGCCGTGTCATCAGCTGTCAATGGGTTTCCCCGCTGACAGCTGAATAAAAAAATAAAAAAAAACATCACAGGCAATAACAAAGTGAAAAAAAATGTGCATGCAGGCCAGGGACTGGGGGGAAGAGCGATTTGGGGCAGGGGGTTCTCCCATTCCAAAGCACTTTGTCCCCCATGTTGATGGGAAAAAGTGCCTCTTCTGGCCAGCCCTGGGAGGTGGTTGTGGGGATCTGTGGGCGGGGGGCTTATTGGAATCTGGAACACCCTTTAACAAGGGGGGGGCCCAGATCCTGCCCCCCATGTGAATGCGTATGGAGTGCATAGTACCCCTACCCATTCACCAAATAAATGTCAAAGTTATAGAAATACACAGACAGTTTTTGAAAATTTATAAATACAAAAGCAATGCGCTTTAGATTGAAAAAATACCCCAGAGTAGTGCTGCTACTTAAATAACATAAACATAACGAGATGAAAAACATAAATATATAAAGGTGTATATATAATATAATCCACAGTAGCGCTCTTCAATGTGTCCAAAAAAGACAAAAAATGTCCTTAATAATATATATATATATATGAATAATAATAAAGTCTTGTGAATCCATGCCCAAAAAACATTCCTTATTGAAGAGTGTAAAAACAATATGATGAGATGAGTTCCTCCACCACAGGGATGAATGGGAGACCAACTCCCGGTAAGAAACGAGCTCACCTGATGATCTTCCATTCACTCTCGTGTTTGGCAAACAAGCTGAAAGCTCGCCACACTCCATGCACATGTCCGGGTATGACTCCACATGTAGAAAATAGAGGGAGAAATGGAGCCTCCAATAGTGTGAAATCATTTGAGATATTGATCCATATAAAATCTATATTACACGTACATCAAATACAGCTAAAACCGGCCTTATTGTAACGCAGTACAAGACGTGCCGAGCGGCTCTGTGTTTGCGATCTCACCACTGCTTCATTCGTTAGACATCAGAACGCCATCCCAGCTTCAACATACATTCCGACGTGTTTTGTCGATTCCGACTTCGTCACAGGGGGTGGCGACGCGGCACGGCAACCAAGTTAAAATATCCTCCTCCTTCCTTATTGACCAATCAGCTCAGCACAACCTCACATGCATATAATTACACATGATGATCTCCAAGCGTTAACTGGTCTTTTGCTCATTTGATCTCCAAGTATTTAACCAACCCTTATCGGGATCTGTCAGCACGGCGAGCTGCTGAGTGACTCCGCCCCGCAGCAACACCGCAAACTTCATACATATATGCAATTAACCCTATATCAGTTTAATGTGGGCCAATTTAAAATGAAAAGCATTATGAGATCCAACATGACAATCAAATCCATCAAACATCAAAATCATATAATCACAGACCAATAAGGATATTACACATAAGTCCTAGGATAACACATATATACAGTGGAACCTTGAATTATGAGCGTAATCCGTTCCCGGAGAATGCTTGTAATCCAAAGCACTCGCACATCGAGTTTCCCCATCTCGTTCCGCATTGACTTCTATGGCATACAATACTGCATGTGGCCAGAGGTGGGGGGCGCCGGAGAGCCTCGGAAATACTCAGGGACAGCTCAGCTGATCTCGGAAACTCTCGGAAAGGTTTGGGAACTTAGTGATTCTGAGTATTTCCGAACGGCTCCGAACCGTTCCGAATGTCACCGGCGCCCCCCGCACCTCTGGCCAAATGCGGTACTGCACACCCCATTAGCTTGAATTCTTCTTTTGCAATAACACTCGCAAACCGAGTCAGGATTTTTTCTAAAACAGTTGCTTGTTATTCAAAACACTTGTTAACCGCGTTACTCGTAAACCAAGGTTTAAGGGGTTAAACAATAGGGGTCTAGGAAATGATTAAGTGTATCCTGGGGAGTGATTCTAACTGTTAGGGGTCGTGGCTATGAGTGACACGTCACTGGTCCCTGATCTCGATCACAGGAAGCAGAGATCAGTGACAGTGTCACTAAGCAGAACAGGGGGATGCTTTTTTACATTAGCATCTCCCCATTTTTCCTCTCGGTGAGATGATTGTGGGTATCCCCATGGACATCAAGTCCTCGGGTCCTGCAATCTGACTCATGGAGCTCCCGGCAGCGCGTGCCTGCAAGCTGCATTTTAAAGGGCAACGTACAGGTACAAGGTTCTGCCTGTACTTGCAATTCTGCCGTTGTATCTCGGTGTGAGGCGGTTGGGAAGTGGTTAATATGGTTTGCCATTTCAGTCACAACATTTTTTCTGTTTGGGAGTTTTGGTGCAAACCAAACAAGGGGGTGTTCAGCCCATCTCTAGTTACAATAAATGTTTTACTATGTATTCAGAGTGGAGACCTCGGGAATTATAATATTGTTAAAGAAGAGTACAAAGAGGAGGATGAGGAGTATGGAGTGATGGAGGAGTTTTCAGAAGGACGTAAGGATATGATGGAGCCACCAAATACCATGAACCCACCAGAGAGATGTCCTCATCCTCTGTATTCCTGGGATTCCACACAGGAAGATCACACCATCCCCCACCATCATCAGGTAGATGATTGACAATTATTGGTAGCTCTGATTTATACACAGCATGATTGTTACAATGAATGTTTTATTATATATTCAGAGTGGAAACCTTGGGGATGATAATATTGATGTTAAAAAAGAGTATAAAGAGGAGGATGAGGAGTATGGAGTGATGGAGGAGTTTTCAGAGGAACGCAAGGATGTGATGGAGCCACTCAATACCAGGAACCCACCAGAGAGATGTCCCCGTCCTCTGTATTCCCTGGATTCCACACAGGAAGATCACACCATCCCTCACTGTTACAAGGTTGGTGGGACTGATCATCTAGAACATGAACTTGTGGTGACAATGTGTACATTTTTTTTATAATAAAGCTTATATCTTACAGATGATATTCTCTCTCATTTTCTTGATTTAGAGTGGAGATCCAATCGATATAGAATTTGAGGTTAAATCAGAAGAAGAAGAGAGGTATGTGAGGGATGATCAGCAGTCTATGGAGGAGGATGGAATAACGGGGACATTTATAGAGGAGGACACTCCTACAGAGATCAGGACAGGTGGGTCATTAACACTAAATACATTCCTCCACCCATACTGCTCACTGATTGGTCCAGAGTAGGGCGGGGACTGAGTGATATCAGCCTGTAATCCCCTCGTCACTTTCCTGAGCTGTGTTTGCCGTCCTGTATTCCTGTATTTCTCTCGGATAATCTTCCTTCTCTGTGCTGCAGACACAATTTATGTATCTAGACTGGATTTATGGAGATTCTGGGGTTCAGCTGGCAGCAAAAAATAGATTTTTACCATAGACATTACTAGATCTAGGCACCTTGGGTATGTACCTTGAGTCTTCTTCCCCATACCCGAATCTAGAAAGATGTCAGACAGAACAATTCTCCCAGGGTTACTTGTTCTGTTATTTGCTGGCTGTGCCGGGTGGAGGGATATGTCTGTATAGTCTCAGACCCAAGTCACTAAGTGCATTATCAGGAGATGGGAGGCAGCGGTGTGGGACCTCTGCAACTTGCCTCATGTAAACATTTAATCTTCCACTGATTACTGAATACCAATATTATGAGTCCTGACCCTTACACTGTATACTTTATATTCTACATTACATACTCCTGACCCCTGCACTATATACTCTATGTTGTACATTACATCATTCTGATACTATATAGTCCTATCTGTTATATCTTATACAATATGTTGTACATTACATAGTCCTGACTTCTGCTCTCTCGCTTCTACCCACTGCTATATATACACATAATATGTATTCTCTTTTGTTACACCCATTTCCTACCAGCTGGGCATTTTATATCTGATGGTGTGATTGGAGCACAGACTTTACATGGTGATAATAATGTGATAACATCCTCCAACATTGGAACCTTAAACAGAAAGTGATAATGAGGGACTGACCCTTACACTATATACTCTATGTTGTACATTGCATACCCCTAACCACTGCACTAAATACTCTGTTGTACATTATATACTCCTGACCCCTGCACTATATACTCTATGCTGTCCATTACTTCATTTTGATACTATATAGTCCTATCTGTTGTATTATATATAATAAGTTGTACATTACATAGTCCTGACTTATTTAACACCCATTTCCTACCAGCTGGATATTTTATATCTGATGATTTGATTGGAGCACAGACTTTTACATGTTGATAATAATGTGATAACATTCTCAAACTTTGGAACCTTAAACAGAAAGTGATAATGAGGGAGGAGTCAGTAACCCAATGATGGTGGTCTTCAGGATCAGTCCAGTATTTATCTTGGTTGTTCTCCCTCATCCTCACTCTCTGATCTCTGGTGGGGTTCAGCCCCGCTTTTTTTCATGACTAAATCATGGACTAAATAAGGAAGTGCAGGACTTCTTGTGTTGGGAAGATGGCAATGAGTGATAGAGGGGTTGGGGACACTTGTCCTATAATCCCCTCATCACTGTCACTCATATGAAAGACAGTTCTCGTTTCCTCACTCTCTGACTAAGGTCCATGAATAAAGAAATGAACTGGTAGGAGATTCAGAGATGTAAGGCTGAAACAACTAATCAATTTTGAAAATAGTCAACAATTTTAATCAATTAGTTGGTCAGTCGATTAATTGGCTTGCATACAGAATGCATTATTTATTTACATATCATAAAATACAGCTCAGTACACCATCCATACATGTCAGTAAATGCCTGAGAACTTGAATGTGTGAGGAGCAATGCTTCATGGGACATGTAGTCCTGGGGAAGAGAAGGAGACAAGTGATTCTAAAGGCAGAAGTATTTTTGTACCTTCCTATAGGAGAACTCTATACTATACATTGTACCTTCCTATGGAGGAACTCTATACTATACTTTGTAGCTTCCTATAGGGGGACTCTATACTATACTTTGTAGCTTTCTGTAGGCGAACTTTATACTATACTTTGTGGCTTCCTATAGGGGAACTCTATACTATACTTTGCGTCTTCCTATAGGGCAGTGTTTCTCAACCGGGGTTCTGTGGGAAATCTACATAATGGCAGCGGATGTTTACCACTGAATTTCATTTCAGTGTTATCCTTCATGCTGCACTGCTGCTGACACTCAGCGCGCATGTATACTCGATGATACTTCTATAGTTCCGGCTCCTATAAGGTCAGGGGGCAGAGCAGGGGAGCTGTGCAGAGAGCAGGAATGAGAGCCAAAGAAGAAGGAGGTCTTAAACATGGCTCAATCGGAAGGTGAGCTCTTACAGCGGCTCTATCTGCCTCCCCCTGCACTGTGCTCCGATGGCTCTCTGTTTCCCCCGCACTCTGCATTACCACAGCTATAGCTGCAGCAATGCAGAGTGCAGGAGGGACAGAGAGCCATTGGAGCACACAGCTGTAGGTTAGTGATGGTGATGGGGGGCAGATGTGGCTGGACAGTGTTTCTCAGCAGGGGTATGTGGCCGAGTTTGAGATGGGGGTGAGGTAGATGAACAGAGCTGGCAGAGGCACATGGCTGCATTGGGACATGGGAGGTGCAGGAGGCACAGCATGTGGCTGGATCGTGAGGTGAGAGCTGCCAGAGCAGTGTGTGTGTGTGTGTGTGTGTGTGTGTGTGTGTGTATCAGAGAGCTCATGGGATGGATATGTTTCATAGTTTCATAGTTAGTTAGGTTGAATAAAGACACCAGTCCATCAAGTTCAACCTGAGTGTCTACAATTGTCCCTATCCCTGTACATTGCACACTCACATCAGTCCCTACCCTTAAGGAGCCCACAATCCAAGGTCCCCATTCATATACTAGGGCCAATTTTTTTTTTTTTGTCAGAAGCCAATTAACCTACCTGCATGTCTTTGGATTGTGGGAGGAAACCGGAGTACCCGGAGGAAACCCACGCAGGCACAGGGAGAACATGCAAACTCCAGGCAGGTAGTGTCGTGGTTGGAATTCGAACCAGCAACCCTACTTACTGCTAGGTGAGAGTGCTAACCACTACACCACTGTGCTTGTCAAAACTGCCAGAGCAGTGTGTGTGTGTGTGTATCAGAGAGTTCATGGCTGGATGTGTTGTGAAAACTGCCAGAGCTGTGTGTGTGTATCAGAGAGCACATGGCTGGATGTTTGGTGAAAGCTGCCAGAGCAGCGTGTGTGTGTATCAGAGAGCTCATGGCTGGATGTGTTGTGAAAACTGCCAGAGCTGTGTGTGTGTGTGTGTGTGTGTGTATCAGAGAGCACATGGCTGGATGTTTGGTGAAAGCTGCCAGAGCAGTGTGTGTGTGTGTGTGTGTGTGTGTGTGTGTGTGTGTGTGTGTGTGTATCAGAGAGCTCATGGCTGGATGTGTTGTGAAAACTGCCAGAGCTGTGTATGTGTGTATCAGAGAGTTCATGGCTGGATGTGTTGTGAAAACTGCCAGAGCAGTGTGTGTGTGTGTATCAGAGAGTTCATGGCTGGATGTGTTGTGAAAACTGCCAGAGCTGTGTGTGTGTATCAGAGAGCACATGGCTGGATGTTTGGTGAAAGCTGCCAGAGCAGCGTGTGTGTGTGTGTGTATCAGAGAGCTCATGGCTGGATGTGTTGTGAAAACTGTCAGAGCTGTGTATGTGTGTATCAGAGAGCACATGGCTGGATGTGTTGTGAAAGCTGCCAGAGCAGTGTGTGTGTCTGTGTGTGTGTGTCAGAGAGCTCATGGCTGGATGTGTTGTGAAAACTGCCAGAGCTGTGTATGTGTGTATCAGAGATGTGTTGTGAAAACTGCCAGAGCTGCGTGTGTGTGTGTGTGTGTGTGTGTGTGTATCAGAGAGCACATGGCTGGATGTTTGGTGAAAGCTGCCAGAGCTGTGTGTGTGTGTGTGTGTGTGTGTGTATCAGAGAGCTCATGGCTGGATGTGTTGTGAAAACTGCCAGAGCTGTGTATGTGTGTATCAGAGAGTTCATGGCTGGATGTGTTGTGAAAACTGCCAGAGCTGTGTATGTGTGTATCAGAGAGTTCATGGCTGGATGTGTTGTGAAAACTGCCAGAGCTGTGTATGTGTGTATCAGAGAGCTCATGGCTGGATGTGTTGTGAAAGCTGCCAGAGCAGTGTGTGTGTGTCTCAGAGAGCACATGGCTGGATTGGGGGGGGTGAATGCCTTACTAAATCCAGGATGCAGGATCTATCTCTCTTTGAGACCTCTTTTAGCTCCAGCCCTCTGCCACACTGCTGAAATCAAAAGGTAGGGCTTTGTGAAAATGATCTGTGTGATTGTAGGGCTCGGAGAGAGGGGGGTATGAATGACTGGGGGGTTTAAGATTGGGCTCTATGTGGTTAGGGCCCTCTGATGCAATGGAGAGGCTTCGATGTAATGGGGGGACTTGTCTAAAAGGGTCCTCCTAAGTATAGGGCTGACTTTGATGTGATGGGGGGGCCTCTGATGTAAAGGGGGCTCTGTTTGATAAGTATATCTCTGACATGGGCGACCTCTGCTGTGATGGGGAGACTCATGTAAAGAGGCCCTATGATGTATAGGGGCGACTTTGATGTGATGGAAGGTTCCTATGTATAGGGGGGACTTTGATGTGATGGAAGGTTCCTGTGTATAGGGGGGACTTTGATGTGATGGAAGGTTCCTGTGTATAGGGGGGACTTTGATGTGATGGAAGGTTCCTGTGTATAGGGGGGACTTTGATGTGATGGAAGGTTCCTGTGATACTCTTTCTTTATTGCTGTTATATCTACAGCTCGCTGATAAGATCCAATGATCCGTGAGCTTTAGATCTGAATTTTCTTTTTTTTTTCAGGGGTTCCCCGAGATCTCAAACTTCTTGCCAAGGGTTCCCCGAAGGCAAAAAGGTTGAGAAGCACTGCTATAGGGGAATGCTATACTATACTTTGTGGCTTCATATAGGGGAACTCTATACTATACTTTGTGTCTTCCTATAGGGGGACTATATACTATACTTTGCAGCTTCCCAATGATGGTGGTCTTCAGGATCAGTCTAGTCTTCATCTTGGTTGTTCTCCCCCATCCTCACTCTCTGACCTCTGGTGGGGCTCAGCCCCGCTGTTTTTCATGACTAAATCATGGACCAAATAAGGAAGGGCAGGACTTCTTGTGTTGGGAAGATGGCAATGAGTGATAGAGGGGGTGGGGACACTCGTCCTATAATCCCCTCATCACTGTAACTCCTATAAAAGACAGTTCTCGTTGTTTCCTCCCTCTCTGACTAAGGTCAATGAATAAAGAAATTATCTGGTAGGAGATCAGAGGACCCATTTACTAGTTACCTTGAGGGGGGAATTGTAATATCCTCAGAGACAAAGTTGTCTGATGTGGGCGGAGTCCTGGTTTAGGGGAACCAATCTGCTCATGTCTAGTAATAATCTTTGTATTTCTATTTTAGTAGATGGACGGGAGATGAAGAAAACCTCAGAGGATTGTCTCACTTTGTCTCCAGACTGTAAAGTAGAAGATGAAGACATCACACAGTATAGTCCAGGAGAAAACCCGACTACCTCAAATGTCCATCCGGCATCACACAGTGTAGATGGACCATCGTATTCCTCTTATCCTGAGGAACCTCAGACTGTGAGGGATGGTGCCTTCCTTTCAACAGAGAAGACCTTTTCCTGTACTGAGTGCGGGAAGTGTTTCCATTTTAAATCCCATCTTCATGTGCATAAAAGATCTCACACAGGAGAGAAGCCGTATTCCTGTCCTGAGTGTGGGAAATGTTTTTCGCAGAAGTCCCATCTTTCCACACATCAGAGATCTCACACAGGGGAGAAGCCGTATTCCTGTCCTGAGTGTGGGAAATGTTTTTCACAGAAGTTCAGTCTAGATGCACATCAGAGATCTCACATGGGAGAGAAGCCATATTCCTGTCCTGAGTGCGGGAAATGTTTTGTAAAGAAATCAGAACTTGTAGCACATCAAAGATCTCACACAGGTGAAAAGCTGTATTCCTGTCCTGAGTGCGGGAAATGCTTTATACAAAAATCAGCCCTTGTCATACATCAGAGATCCCACACAGGGGAAAAGCCGTATTCCTGTCCTGAGTGCGGGAAATGTTTTTCAGTGAAGTCCCATCTTTACACACACCAGAGATCTCACACAGGGGAGAAGCCTCATTCCTGTTCTGAGTGTGGGAAATGTTTTTCAGAGAAGTCCAGTCTTTACACACATCAGAGATCTCACACAGGGGAGAAGCCGTATTCCTGTCCTGAGTGCGGGAAATGTTTTTCAAGGAAATTTGATCTTTCCATACATCAAAGATCTCATACGGGGGAGAAGCCGTATTCATGTCCTGAGTGTGGGAAATGTTTTTCAGTGAAGTTCAGTCTTTCTTCACATCAGAGATCTCACACGGGGGAGAAACCGTATTCCTGTCCTGAGTGTGGGAAATGTTTTTCAGACAATTCCAGTTTTAACAGACATCAGAGATCTCACATGGGGGAGAAGCCACTTTCCTGTCCTGAGTGAGGGATTTGTTCATCACTTAAGTCCTGTCTTCATGTACATCAGGGATCCCACACAACCCTCAAGATGTATTAGTGCCTTGAGTGCGGGAAATGTCTTCTATATGAATGTTGCTGGACATCACAGCACTCATGTGTGATAGAAGCACACCCTGATATACACCCCAGATATACTCCATGGCTGATCTCCATAATGTAAGAAACAGTTCCTCTCCCTCCTCAACCCCCCATCTCCCCCCTCCATATTACACCACACCCCCTCTATCCAAGTCAGGTGTAATTAATGTCTAATCTTTAACTCTCCCTGTAAAGGGATCTCTACTAAAATCTTCCCACTATTCGGTTAGGAGAGACCGTTCCCTATATTGAATGTATGGAGCCCAGGTCCTCCGATATTTCTCCTCTTGTTCCCTCATTGTCATAGTCAGATCCTCCATTTGTTGGATTTCTGAGATCCTTGCTAACCATTGTGATCTCGTAGGGCACGCATTGCTTTTCCACAGTACTGGGATACATGCCTTTGCTGTCGTAAGCAAGTGTTTTAACAGATAGTTTTTGTACTTTTTGTTTGATACCGGAGTATCATGTAATAGATAGGCCGCTGGCGATCATTTCTACTGTTTGCTCGACCATCTTCCAAAACTCCCTCAGCTTTGGGCATTCCCAGAAGATGTGTATCATGGTACCTTCTGATTCCTCACATCACCAGCATACATTAGATACCTGTGGAAACATCCGGTGCACTGCCGCCGGGGTTCTGTACCATCTACTAAGAATTTTGTACCCTTCTTCTTGGTACCTACTCGCCAATAAGGCCTTATGGGCAAATAATAGAATCCGGTCTTTTTGCGCATGTGAAAAAGACACCTCCAGGTCTCCTTCCCATCTCTGTAGGAAAGGCAGTTCCTGTGGGGACCCTGCTTCAATTAACAAGGCATATAATTATGACAGGAAGTGCCTCAGCGATTCGCCCTTTAAGCATAACTTCAAATAACGAAGGGTATTTTTTTCTTCTTTTCTTTATCTTTTTTGGGGTATTCTTCTGCCTATAGAGGCGGAACCAGGTTGTGTTCTTGGAGGGTGGGGAGGGGAAAGGGAGATAAACAGAATATATCTGTAATGGAAGAAGGACTAGGCATTGTAACAATTGGTATTAATTAGGAATCGGTTAAGTACAATGATTGTATGTTGTGGAATAGGAATTGTCTTACAATACGACCATATCACTGTTTTGTTTATGATAAAAAGAAAAAAAAATAATAATAAAAAAAAAGAAACAGTTCCAGGGTTGTGGACATTTTGTGAAAAAATGACTTGTCCCAGGGACTAAATTGGGGTCCCAATCTCCTCGTCTCTTATGACAATCTCCTCGTCTCTTATGACAATCTCCTCGTCCCTTATGACAATCTCCTCGTCTCTTATGACAATCTCCTCGTCCCTTATCCTAATCTCCTTGTCCCTTATGACAATCTCCTCGTCCCTTATCCTAATCTCCTTGTCCCTTATGACAATCTCCTCGTCCCTTATAAAATAAAGAATATTGCTGCACTGAATATAAGTGTTATGAATACTCCCGATGAGCTTAATTATGATAGTAAGTTAACACACATGAAACCTGTGAATAGTAAATGAGCCATATCTGTTAATAATATGTGAACACACATAAACCTTGTGAATAGTCCATGAACCATATAAATAACCAAAATTAGCCCTATATAAATCAAAGAAAATATATATGTAGTGACGGTGATTCAAAACTTAGATAAAAAAGCGAAATGAAAAATTAACTTTCAATCCATTTGTCAAATTTTGATGATTATTACGAATCCTGGTGACAATGCTTGCTGGTATCTCAAGTGAGTATGGGTCCTTACCGGAGCCGGTGGACTCCCTCACGAGCGGAGTCAACAACATGTGCAGAAATGCCCTCTCCGGGGATGAACAAAACCTCCATGGCCAAACTTTCCATCGAAAGTTTCCGAAAGGGAGCTGACGAGATGTCCCTGTGTTTGGAAGCCTCGGATAATCCCGAGTTCTGCCGAGTATCTCCGAAGATAGCCTATCAGCATCCACCATCATGGGCGTTGCGGGGAAGATGGACAAGCCAGTCACTGCCACAGTACAGCGTCTTCTCACAATAGAACGGAGAGAACTTCACTGCTGAAGCCGCATGCAGAGACTTTTCAGTCAATAAATCTGTAGGAAAAGCAAACACTCAGGCCACCAGCCACGAGTGAAAAGGGGAGGGGGGAGACAAACAGACTCGAATAGTGAATGTACTGTTTAAAAAGGGACAATTTATTATAAAAATAAGACCAGTGGTGTTAACAACACAGGTCACAATATAAAAAATCTATTTCCCAGAGATAATTAAAAAAACGGTTAAATGCAAACAAATATACACCTGTGTATGGGGATCATATAAACGTGATGGTATCAACATAAACTGCCCGACATGTTTCGCAATAACTTACGTCCTCCTGGGGCACAGGTGATATGTTGATCCATCACTTAAATATTATTAGGTCTAAACAAGAAAATGGCTTCTAGACAAAGTCGAGGCTTGGTTTAGACCTAATAATATTTAAGTGATGGATCAACATATCACCTGTGCCCCAGGAGGACGTCAGGTTTTATGAAACATGTCGGGCAGTTTATGTTGATACCATCACGTTTATATGATCCCCATGCACGGGTGTATATTTGTTTGCATTTAACCGTTTTTTTAATTATCTCTGTGAAATAGATTTTTGTATTGTGACCTGTGTGGTTAACACCTCTGGTCTTATTTTTATAATAAATTGTCCCTTTTTAAATAGTACATTTACTATTCGAGTCCATTTGTCTCCACCCCCCCATTTCATTTGTGGCTGGTGGATCACTGCATGATACCACAAGTGAGCTGGCGACCATCCACTCTAAACTTGATGACTTAGAAAACCACTCACACAGGAATAGCCTTCACTTTGTCGGATTTCCTGAACGATCAGAAGGATCCTGCCCTGAAAAGTTCCTATACTCCTGGTTACAGGACATTTTTGGCACTAATGCGCCATCCTTCTTTTATGTAATTGAGCGTAAGCTCCGTACCCCTCCACCCGCAGGGGCCCCTCCACGCTCCATTATTGCATGAATACTTAACTTTCAAGACAAGATTGCCATACTTTGCCTTGCAAGGGAAAAAGGGGCGTTCAAATACAATGGCAATATTATCTCTGTTTATCCTGACTTCTCAGCTGAAGTCCAATGCCAACACATTTCTTTTGCAGCCATGAAAGCCTGATTGTGTACTGAAGGTTTGCGATATGCTATGCTCTTCCTTGCCAAGCTGCGGGTCAGCCATGATGGCAAAGCCCTATTTTACACCAACCCCAAAGAAACTATGGCATGGCTGAATGATCATTATGGAGTTGCACCCAGACACAGAGGCGACTGAACATTGCTATTGGCTTGTTTTTTTTGACCCCCTGCTATGGAACTTGAATCTTCCAGATCTAAATGCAGAGATTGTGCACTCATGTGCACTGTCCCTACTTACCTCCTGATGGCTGCTGCTTTTCCCTCCGTGGCCCGCTGGGGCAATTCCATATAGTGCCTGGCCCTTTCTTTCTACTTTGCTCTCTTTATGACTCTGACTACTACAATCATTGAAGTATAGGGTGGCACAGTGTCGTTCATGCCTTCCCCTGCCCGCAATGGAACTTTCTCCTACACAGGGCTTTTATATATAAAATATATATTCTTTACTGTTGATAGCCTCACCAGAACTCATACAACCCCCATACCAGTTGGTGGGTTGGCCATAGGACAGTTCTAAGCTCATCTGAGAGTCTTTATGTTTTGATTGTTTCCCCCTTGTTTAGGGACCTGAAGCTCGCTATGTTTGGGATGGCTGAGCGGGGAGAGTGGAACAGGGTTCTATATGGACTTTCTTCAATGTTCTTTTTGTTGCCCTTGGCTGTTTTTTTGCAATCTAGTTTTTCATTCATTTTTATTTTTTATTCTGATCTACCACTTTGATCTACAACTCTGATCTACCACTCTGTTAACAAGCGGGCAAAAGGCCAATTACACAGGTACCGTATGAAGTACTCTGAGTTGGATTTAGCAATCAGTTTTCTGACAGGAAGATATTGTTGATGATGTCGGGCCTCATTCATTAATCATAGTGTCCAGGCCTATCTGGGATGAATCAGAGGATGACCTGCGACGTCTCTGTCTGTGTCGCCAGGACCGCGGGGTCATTTCCTGCTGAATGGGGATTCATGGATCTGGCTGTATGAATGAGCCAGTCTGGAACGGATACTACTGGTATGCCCAAGGTGTCACAGAACTCTTGGAGCTCTGTTGGTGTGTGCAAGGAGGCTGTGCGGTTGCCTACCATTGCTGTCAAGCAGAAGGGTCATTTCCAGTGATATCTAATGTGCCTGTCTCTCAAAACATTAAGCAGAGGGTGCAATGCTCTTCTATGTTGCAGCGTGATGGCTGCTAAATCTTGAAAGATCTGAAAGGGATGGCCATCATGTTGTAGCTGCCCTAGGTTGCTTGCATGGCGCAAGATATCCTCCTTCTGGGTGAAGCTGACAAGACAGCATACTACATCCCTAAGTGGGTCAGTTTCTATGGGGGCATCTGGTGGTCTGCCCAGCAAGGTGTTTCAAAGCGCCATACTACCTGCTGTAACTGAGGTCCTTCCACCAATTCTGGGATCCCCCTGAATCTTAAGTTTCATCTCCGGCCTCTGTTATCAAGGTCCTCAATGTGACAATGCATGTCAATCCGGTGCTAAGCATGAACGCTGGTCATTTGTTGCACTTGTTCTATGGCAGCTCCATGTGTCATGGCCGCTGCCTCCACGTGGTCAAGGCTAGAGGCCACAGTTCTAAGCTCCATTTTGAGATCTGCGATCGCCACTGAAAGCGTGCTTTTGATATCCATCGCTACTAGTTGCAGGTCCACCAGATTGAGGAACGGCGGAGGCTGGGGACTAGGAACGGCTGTGCTCAGCTGTCCCATGGAATCCAGTGTGCCGGCTTGACTTACTGTAGCTCCATCTGCCTGGAGGCCTGCGAGTCAGCTTGCTGGGTCTGGAATAGAGCCGGAATAGTGTGGCTGAGCTGCGTGGTCGGGTCTGCCTATGATTGGGTGAGTGAAGAGCTTCTTCCAGCCATCTCCCACCTCTGTCAGGGAAGCCAGTCCGCCTACGGTAGCTTAATTTGCAGCTTTAGCCATCAGAGCACACGAGCTAAGCTGCCATCACGGTCTGGGACTAGGCCATGCCCCCGGATGCTTTTTAACATCTTTAATATACAAGTATTTTACTAACTGATTTTTCAGCTTCAGCTTTTCAGTGAATGTGTGACTTGAAGTATGATGCCTTAATGACTGAATATCACTGTTGATTAAGCCAATTTGTAGACTGAGCCACCCAAACAGCAGTGTGTAGATTTCTGGTACCTTCGTAATGGCATGATTTACGCCCTGGACTTCCATTGATATCCATATTTTTGGGAAGTTCTACATTGCTCATATGGGAACAATCATACACACTGTGGACTGCCTTTCCCCTGGAAGACAGAGTACGGAGGTGCTCATCTTATCCGCCTATTGAGGTTCAGGGTATAGAGCTCTCAGGGAATGGTTCATATGGGTGCACAGTTCTGGTCCCATAATCCAGCTGACTTAGTGGTTAAGTGCAGGTCTGTCACACTCAGGTGCAACATCTGGGGAGTCTGTTCCACGGTAGTGGTCCCAGCCATGCTGTCCCATCTCCTAGGGGAGGTTTTAGGTAGGATCACTGGGGGTTAGGTATTAGTGAATGGGGTGTACTGTCTCAGAAGCGGGATGACTCCTGCAATCTAGAAGGGTATGGCAATCTAGAGGGACACTGCACTTTATCAGAGACAGCCATAATGCACCACATGCACATCGCTATGCTGTTTCTTTAACAAATTCTGAGAGTAAGCCTGTGGGTGTTCATATTTTTCCTTTTATTTTTATTTTTTTTATTTTCTGAATAATATGCATTGTGAATACATCCTACCCAAATGACGGGTGGCACTCCAATTTAAACAATATCAGACTCTTTGTAAAAAAAATTTTTTTATAAATGATTACTATAAGCCCCATTGTTGTTGTCAGTGGATACAATAATTCCCCATTGTTAGTGTCAGTGATTAATATAAGCCACATTGTTGGTGTCAGTAAGATAAAATAAGCTCCATTGTAGGTGTTAGTAGGATAAAATAAGCTCCATTGTTGGTGTCAGTGAGAAAAATTAGGCCCGCTTTCAGTATCAGTGATTTTAAATAAGTATTATTGTTGGTGTCTGTGAGAATAAAGTGTAACTCCAGCCCAGTATTGGTGGTCAGTGTGGGTACTTACCTGATCACACACTCCTGCTGCCTCTCTGCTGATGTCAGAGTTCTATTTTCACCATCAGAAAGGAGATCACTGCTCCCCACAGTCGGCTATAATTGCAGTGCCTGGTGATGGGTCCCAGGAGAGTGTTCCAGATTCATCACCTCACTGACACTCTGCACTCTGAGTCCTGGAACCTGTGAGATGAGGACATGATATCACTGTACCCACAATCCCGGGACTGTCCTACATCATCTTGGAACACTTGGCAACAATGACAAGGCCATGTTCACACTGCAAGATATTTCTCGGGCTGCAGTTACCCTGAGCTCCGCAAGGCTTCTACCCAGACAGGAAGTCTCCAGTGGAAGACAGGAAGTGATGTCAGGTATAAATAGGACGTCCCATGTGGTACAAAGTAAAGGAGATAATAACATATTATTTTCTATTTACACCCAGTAACCCCCCATCTCCAGCAGATGATGATACACACATATAAAGTGTGGAAATGTAGAATAACCCCGTATATTACAATGAGGGAATTTATGGTCTGTACCACGAGGGGAGTTATTGATGTCAGTAAATGTCGGTTCCAGACATTGTTTGTGGGGGAATGAAATGATAATTAAAGGTTGGGATTAGGGAAGATTTCTGTAAGATTTTACATCGGAATGATCAGCGCCCCTCCAGAGACACTATGATGAGTCTCGCAATAAGAGTCTGAAAAGGACTGAATTTTGGGGAGATGAGATGGTGAACCCCGAGTGGGGAGTGAAAGGTATACCCCTTGGTAGGTACACTTCTGCTGGCCAGCGTCCCTTCAACCTGTAAAGAATGTACGAGCACTCGGAAATAAGACATCATGTGTGGTCTCTCAGTCTGTATTCAAATTGAGACCAGTCAGGACAGCTTATATACAGTTCAAAAAGGGGATGTGACATTAGTCCCCAGACCAACTAAAAATATACATAGAATAGTTATGAGCAATGATCAATACATATATACGTCATAGGAAATAGTAGTGCACAAGTAATGACAATCTGAAACAATAGACAGGGTGTATGTACGTAAAAGGAAACAAATGTAAAACTAACTCAGGAAAGAGAGCCGAGAATAAGCAGAAATAACTTGAGAACACAAATAATCTCAGGTTTTAGATCACAATTGGAGGAAGCTTACATCCTCGAAAACAGAAATGTCTGAGCTGCAAAAACAGAGCATTTCAGCAGAATTAGAAGTTAACGTCTAACTCCAAAAATCGATTAAAGCGGAGGTCCACCCTAAAGTGGACCTTCCGCTCATCGGAACCCTCCCCCCCTCCGGCGCCACAATTGGCATCTTTCAGGGGGGAGGGGGGTGCAGATACCTGTACAGTACAGGTATCTGTACCCACTTCCGGGATAGCTCTCTGCGGAAAGGGGCGTATATTACGCCCCTTTCCGCAAGTGCCCGCCCCTTCCCGCAAGTGCCCCGCTGCCTGCTGGGAAAACACAGATCCCAGAGGCAGCGGGGACCGTCCTTATTGCGCGGCTCGCGCATGCGCAGTAGGGAACCGGAAAATGAAGCCGAAAGGCTCCATTTCCTGATTCCCATACCCAAGATGGCGGCGGCAGCACCCGAGATACGATCTACAGATCAGCTTCGGGTGCCGACATCGTGGGCGCGCTGGACAGGTAAGTGTCACTATTTTAAAAGTCAGCAGCTGCAGTATTTGTAGCTGCTGGCTTTTAAAAAAAAAAAAAAAACGCGGAGTCCCGGCGGACTCCCGCTTTAAGCATGACTATAAAACATTTAAGATAAAACATAATTTTTACAATTTCTCTCATTTGTCACAAAGTGAGAATTCTAAATCTTGTCTCCCATATGCATCATCTTGTGTTGCCTTTCTATAAATGCATTGGCCTATCTTTATGGGAAAATATATAAAGAGAAGCAATAAACATATTAAGATTAACATTCCGGCTTGTCTAATCCATAGCAATATAGACCCCAAAACTTCCCAATACCTATAAAGGATTCCACCCGTCATTATCAGTTTTCCTGGCTTCTGTCTGAAGTTGTGCTACCTCCTTTCCATGCTGATTGATGACTTCATAATAATCAGACACTTCCATACTTGTATTATGAATCCATGTAGAACACTCGTAATCCTCTGTTACTTCACAGAGACCAGTAAGTGAAGCTCCCATGGATTGAATTGCCGGCTCATGTAGCCTGAACTGTTTCCGTAAGGCCCTTTGTTCCCGATTAATCAGAGCAATGTCATCTGACGTTTTATGTAATACCTCATCCATTATAATTGAATACTTGGTTAATCTTTTCATTACTTCAATTCCCCATCCTGTCCATGATGGAAACCATGCCCATGCCATGTCTCCTTTATTAAAGAGTTCCCTCCTATTTACATGTTTAAGGGGATATTTTGGATGTTTACTTGCTTGTAATACATCGTGAGATCTCCCACTCCCAATTATCTCCATGACTGGAACCAGAGAGGCAAGATAGCACCATGTATAGGGATCCATGGGTAACATAATAAAAACAAGGGGGTAGGGTGCGCTATGGAGTTTGTTAATATAGGATTCTATATCTACTGCTTTAAATTATTAGCCAGCAAGCTGGAAAATTTGTACATTTTTAGGATTTTCATATTAAGTTAGTCTAAAAAGGTATAGCGCCACATCTATTTCCTTTTCCTTATCTGTCTCACTGTTCCATCCATTGGATGGAAACAAAATAGAGGCTGCTCTTACCTATATTACATCTATCTCAATTATTTATCTTATCGTGGATTTTATATCCTTATTTCAAATTATTAACCAGCACGCTGGAAAATTTATATTCACTTTGTATTCACTATTTAATATTGACTGATCTTTGTAAACACTTCATCATTTATTTATTCAATTATTTATTTCATTTAGTTCTATTTTGGATTCTATATCTACTACTTTAAATTATTAGCCAGCAAGCTGGAAAATTTGTACATTTTTAGGATTTTCATATTAAGTTAGTCTAAAAAGGTATAGCGCCACATCTATTATCTTTTCCTTATCTGCCATGGCTAACATACCTTGCCATAACAGATAAACAAAAATTACTTAAAGAGGTTGTAAACCTTCATGTTTTTTAGGCTGCATTAAGGTAAAAAAAAACTCTGACACTGACCGGCCCCCCAGGCCCCATTTTACTCACCTGACCACTTTGATCCCTCGGCGGATATGCCAAAGGTCCTGGTAATGGACTTGGGGGGAACCCATGCTCTTTTTTTCAATGATTTTTATCTATATTGCCAAGACCCAACAATAGATTATACCCACGATCAGTTTTAAATTACTTTTTTTCCTTCAGAAATGTCATTTTGCTCTCGGACTGTTCTAAACACGGGAAACATGCGCCACTTTACAGGCATACTATAGACACCCCCCAGGTACGAAATTTAAAGGAATGTTACACTTTTATTGTTTCACTTTAAGCATTATTAAAATCACTGCTCCCGAAAAAACTTTACAACTTTTTTTTGCATTGATAAATGTCCCCTGGGGCATATAAGCCTGTTCGCATGTTCTGGTGCAAACCGAACCGGGGGGGCGGGGGTGCTCAGCTCATCCCTAACGCTTTACACTAATCAGAAGTGACATGATTGGAAATCTCGATGAATTTGCTATTTTGATAGAACCCTGGGAAGGAGAACAAGCCGATAGGGGGAAGGGAACTCTGAAGGAGACAAGTCATTAATGGCTCCAAGAGAGATGAGGCAGAGTTGAAGTTGCTGGAATGGAAAAGTTGGGGGAATCGAATCGCTCCCCTGTCAGGCAGGAGAAGCAGCAAAAACTCCTAGTGCACCCCCATCAAAGATGTGGAGACCGCTCAGGGCAGGTGCCCCTCCCGCCCCCCTTGTAATAGCCCTGCAGCACACCACTCACATCACACACTTCTGGCAATCTGCCCTAAATCATGTGTGCGGGGGTGGGGGGGCAGGGGAAGAAGTCATCACGCCAGGATTCATGATTGAAGGATCACTTGGGGATCCTCAGAAGTGTGTGGGGATCTCTTGTCTGCTCCACACTCCTTAGATCAAAGGGTGCCCAACCATTGGCCCGGGGGCCACATGTGGCCTGTGGAGCCCTCTGATGTAGCCTGTGACCTCCTGCTCTGGGATGGCAAGTCCAGATTGTGGGTTGCCGACCCACCATCCCAGATCAAGAGTATTATCAATGAAGCCGGCAGTAGAAGAAGCAATTGGTTGCGAAGCAGAGCCGCATAAGCTGACCTGAATGGAAGACTGTTGTTAAAGGTAAGTTTATTACTAAAATCGGTGTGTATGTGGGCATATCTGGGCTGCTTTCAAACTGATCCGCAGGTGCAGCGCAGAACACCTGCAGGTTACCTCCACTGAGCCATAGACTTCTGCTATTACCGGCGGGTTTGATGCACCTCCGAAAGTGCACCACCCTTGCAGGATATAATAGAAGTCTATGGCAAAGCTAAGCCACAGGTGCACTGCGCTGCCCCCTCAGTGTGGGGAAACCACAGCGCGTCAGTGTGAAAGCAGCCTTAGAACCACCGTTCACCTCTATTGAACCACAGATGTAAACGGACTTGTGGCCACTTACACCCACCTACCTCCAATCCGATAAAAAAAAAGACAGAAGGGGGTGATCTGTCCCCTTCCATCTGGGCAGATCTTATCTGAGGGCCCATAGAGTTGAGTGGGATGTGTCAGCTCTGCATATGTAGAGTGGACTTGGACCTGTCATCTGCCTGCTCATTGTGGCCCATGACTAGTTACCAAGTTACTAAAGTGGTCCTCGCTCTTCAAAAGGTTGGGCACCCCTGCCTTAGATTGTATGACTTGTATCTGCCTGTGTGTGTCCAGCCAGATAAATGTGGGAGAGTCTCCCTCCAGTGGTGGTCAGCAGTACCGCAGGCTGTGAGAACCCTCTCCTCATTCCTTCTCCACCAATCAAGACTCTCACTCCAGTTGGCAAGTCACCATGGGCATGATTTCCTTGACATCCATCGTTGGTGTCAGTGTGATAAAAAAAAAACATTGTTGGTGTCAATGTGATACAATAAGTGCCTTTTTTGGTGTCAGTGATATAAAATAAGCCCCAACGTTGGCATCAGTGAGATTAAATAAGTTCCATAGTTGGTGTCAGTGAGATAAAATAAGTTCCATAGTTGGTGTCAGTGAGATAAAATAAGTTCCATAGTTGGTGTCGGAGGGAGAAATAAGCTCCATTGTTGGTGTCAGTGAGATAAAATAAACCCCATTGTTGATGTCATTGAGATAAATAATATATAACATTCTCCACAATGCAGAGCAATCCCATCAGATAATGTGACAGTCCTTCATTCAAGACATTATAATGGTCCTTCAATGTCCAATAAATCAATGTTTCCTCCACCACCATGATGTGATTTATCTCTTCCTTCCTCTTCTATAGGGATGAGCCGAACACCCCCCGGCGGTTCCAGAACTTGCGAACGGCCCCCACGTTCGTTACGAACGTTAGAACCCCATTGAAGTCTATGGGACTCGAATGTTCGAAATGAAAAGTGCTAATTTTAACGGCTAATATGCAAGATAGTGTCCTAAAAACGGTTTGGGGACCTGGCTCCTGCCTCAGGGGACATGGGTCACTGCAAAAAAAAGTTTTAAAAACGACCGTTTTGGCGGGAACACTGATTTTAATGACGATTAAAGTGAAAAAAAAAGTGAAATATTCCTTTAAATATGGTGCCTGGGGGGTGTCTGTAGTATGCCTGTGAAGTGCCACGTGTTTCCCGTGTTTAGAACAGTCCCTGCACAAAATGACATTAAACAGAAATAACACCATTTAAAACTGCTTGCGGTTTTAATGTTATATCTGGTTCCTGCAATATGGTTAAAAATCATTGAGAAAAATGGCATGGGTAGCCCTCCCTGCCCATTACCAGCCTATTTGGGTCTTGTACGCATATTAAGGGGAACCCCGTACCCATATTAAAAAAAGGAAATGCGTGGGGCCCCCAGGCCCTATATACTCAGAACAGTAGTATACAGGCGGTGCAAACAAGACAGGGACTGTGTAGGTTTGTTGTGTTAAGTTGAATCTGTTTGTCATTTTCAACTTGTACATTTTTAAAGTGTAGCTCCAGTCAAAAAAACTATTTTTAAGTTTTAATCTCCTAACACTACTGACTGCAAGCTCTATTATTAACCACTTGACCACTGGGCACTTAAACACCCTTAATAACCAGACCAATTTTCAGCTTTTGGTGCTCTCCCATTTTGAATGACAATTACTCAGTCATGCAACACTGGACCTATATGATATGTTTGTCCTTTTTTTCACACAAATAGAGCTTTCTTTTGGTGGTATTTAATCACCTCTCAGTTTTTTATTTTTTGTGCTATAAAAGAAAAAAGACCGGAAATTCTGCGAAAAAATGAATTTTTCTTCGTTTCTGTTATAAAATTTAGCAGATTAGTAATTTTTTCTTCATAAATTTTTTTTTACTGGTTACATGTTTTGAGTTGCAGAGGAGGTCTAGGACTAGAATTATTGCTCTCGCTCTAACGTTCTCGGCGATACCTCACATGTGTGGTTTGAACACCGTTTTCATATGTGGGCGGGGCTTACGCATGCGTTCGCTTCTGCATGCGAGCACATGGGGACAGGGGCGCTTTAATTTAATTTTTTTTTTTTTATTGTTCATTTTAATTTATTTATTTTAGTTTGACATTTTTTTTCCCCAAAAATATATTTTTGATCACTTTTATTCCTATTACAAGGAATGTAAACATCCCTTGTAATAGGAATATGGGGTGACAGGTCCTCTTTACAGTTAAATCTGGGGGTCAATATGACCCCACATCTCACCTCTAGGCTGGGAAGCCTGAAATAAAAAATAAAAAAAAGATTCTGGCTTTGATCGTACTGGAGAGTTGGTAGAAGCACCGGAGGGCGGTGAGGGGTGGGGGCCGTCTATGGCTGGGTATTTCAGGGTATCACCGAGTATGGCTGGGTATCTCCGAGTATGGCTGGGTATGTCAATTTATGGCAGGGTATTGCAGAGTATTGGCGGGGTACTACAGAGTAATAGCAGGGTACTGCAGAGTATTGGGGAGTACTACAGAGTAATGGCAGGGTACTGCAGAGTATTGGGGGGTACTCCAGAGTAATGGCAGGGTACTGCAGAGTATTGGGGGGTACTCCAGAGTAATGGCAGGGTACTGCAGAGTAATGGCAGGGTACTGCACTGCAGAGTAATGGCGGGGTACTGCAGAGTAATGGTGGGTACTGCAGAGTATTGGGGGGGTACTGCAGAGTAATGGCAGGGTACTGCAGAGTAATGGGGGTTACTGCAGAGTAATGGGGGGTACTGCAGAGTAAAGGCAGGGTACTGCAGAGTAATGTCAGGGTACTGCAGAGTATTGGGGGCACTGCAGAGTAATGGCGGGGTACTGCAGAGTAATGGCGGGGTACTGCAGAGTAATGGCGGGTACTGCAGAGTATTGGGGGTACTGCAGAGTAATGGGGGTTACTGCAGAGTAATGGGGGGTACTGCAGAGTAATGGCAGGGTACTGCAGAGTAAGGGGGGGTACTGCAGAGTAATGGCAGGGTACTGCAGAGTAATGGGGGGTACTGCAGAGTAATGGCAGGGTACTGCAGAGTATGCACTGGTATTGCAGAGTATTGGCAGGGAATTGAGGGGTTAAATTCGGTGAGCAGCGATGTGGGCACTGCAGATGCAGCCCACATCGCTGCTGACACCGATCTCTTTCCCATCCGCTGTACCGATCGGTACAGAGAGGGGAGGGAGGAACCGGCGTCATAACATGACGCCGGTTTGTTTACAAGTGATCACTCCGTCATTTGACGGAGAGATCACGTGGTAAACGGCCGTGACGAGCGGCCGTTTACCGTGATCCGTGATGCGCCGGGTCCTGTGGACCCAGCGTTCACGGATGCTCTCGAGTGCGCGCCCCAGGCGGGCGCGCGAGAGCAGAATTCTGGGAGGCCGTTAATTAACGGCCTCTCAGAGTTAAACAACCGCCCTGAAGCCGTTAATCGGCAATGGGCGGTTGTTAAGTGGTTAAAGATCACTAGCTATATAGGTGAGGTGAATATAGTGGTGTATACTGCGGTCAGGGCACAGACAATAACCACTACACAACAGCAAGATAGGAAATCAGCCAAAAATGATCGGTGTACTGTGTTGAAGGTACACAGAACACCCACTGCTTCAGATGCCAACACACTACACGAGGCCGCCTCAAAGGCGGCCTTATATAGTGTGGGGCGTGCACTACACAGCCTGAGCTATGATTGGCCACAGGCAGGATGCCTGTGGCCAATCATGGCTCTCCTCGCTGCTGGGGCTGCGATTGGCCAAGCATGCGGGGTCACAGTGCATGCTTGGCCAATCATGAGCCAGCAATGCACTGCGCCATCGCAGTGCATTGTGGGCCGTGCGCGCCACACGAATTTTGACGCGAACGGACCAAGAGTTCGGATTTCGACGAACAGCCAATGTTCGAGTCGAACGTACTTTCGACTCGAACACGAAGCTCATCCCTACTCTTCTATCAGACTCGGGGACACATGCACACACCCAGTGATAATATGTGATCTCCTTGTGCATGGACCTCGATACAGATCAAGGTCACAGCCCACCTGGGGCCTCCTGAGGAAGGTCTGGTACAGGAGGGAAACACGCACAGGATTTGTACCCGCTCTGTGGGTATGAGATCCTTGGCTGTATTAATCACTATGACCCATGTTTATTTATCCTGAGATACACTATATTACCAAAAGTATTGGGACACCTGCCTTTACACGCACATGAACTTTAATGACATCCCAGTCTTAGTCCGTAGGGTTCAATATTGAGTTGGCCTGCCCTTTTTCAGCTATAACAGCTTCAACTCTTCTGGGAAGGCTGTCCACAATATTTGGGAGTGTGTCTATGGGAATGTTTGACCATTCTTCCAGAAGCGCATTTGTGAGGTCAGGCACTGATGTTGGACAAGAAGGCCTGGCTCTCAGTATTCGCTCTAATTCATCGCAAAGGTGTTCTATCGGGTTGAGGTCAGGACTCTGTGCAGGCCAGTCATGTTCCTCCACCTCAAACTCGCTCATCCATGTCTTTTATGGACCTTGCTTTTGGTAATATAGCGTACATAGCACTGTGGGTGCTTTTTAAATGTAAGTGTTGATTTTGGAAGCTTTTATTAAATTGTTACTATTCAGAGTCCCATTCTATTTTTGCAGGTAATGTATCCATGGTGAGGAATACCGAGGAGTCTCCAGGAAATATTAAGCTTCTCCTATAAGCAAATCATTTCCTTGTGCTTAAAAGCACAAATATAGCTCTCTTGTATAATGCCGGGGAAAGCGTGCTGGTGTATCTCTAATGCCGCGTACACACGATCAAACAATCGGGTGGAAAAGTCCGGCAAACTCAAGTCCGCCGGACAATCCCCCCGTGTGTAGCCTCCGGCGTACTTTTTTGACCCGAAAGTACGGCGGACTTAGAAAGTAGTTTTGCACTCCAATCTTCCCGCCAGACTTGAATTTCGGCGGACAATCCGGCCGTGCGTATGCCAATTAAGTAACACAGACACAGATGCTGGTATCACGTTGGGCTTAGCAGAATCCTGTCTAGGATGATCAGCTCTGTTTATTTATACTGTCAACATGTCAGGGCTGGCTTAGCCCTTTCTCCTCTGGGCTGGCCGCTCAGCTGTGGGCTAATTGCCAGCTCTCTTCTCTTTCCAGTTACCAGCTGTTCCCGATGATGCTCGTCTGACCTGTCTATTTAAAGCCTTCCAGCTCATTTCTCCATTGCCTTCACATTGGTCACATCACAAGGAACCATCTCCTGCTGTTTGTTTCAAGACTGGTAGCTGACATCCCTCCTGGCTTCTTATCCTGCTTGCAGTTGCTCTCCTTGGATCCCTGACTTCAGGCCTGGCTTATTACCCGATCTGGTTAATGAACTTTGGACTGGATGACTACCCAATCTGGCTACTGGACTCTGGCTATGCTTGACTACGCTTTTTCTATATACCTTTTTATTTTTATTAATAAACAAGTGTGATTTGATTGTACTTCTGTCTCAGACTGATTCATGGTTACTGACACCAGCATTCTATCGGAACGCACCTTCAGTACTGCTGGAGGCTTTGTAACTGATCGCAGGGTGTGCCTGTCCACCGACTCGGTTGATCGACTGACCTTCATAAAGATGAATCAGTCTTGGATCACCACCAGCTACCAAACACCTGAAGCTGATGTAACCGAATGTTTTTTTTTAAATGTGACATCCCTTCAAACTGCCTATGCTGATGCTGAGTGATTGTCCTGTTATGTTTATTGACTATCCTCTTCCTCCTCAATGAACTTGCTGATAGCTTGGAAGAACATTTTTGGATCTGGGTGACGCCACCAACCCAATTTTTCAGCCCCTGTTTAACAGGGGCATGTAATTACAATTTTGGATGCAATGCTTTGCAGCAAGGCTCATTCCTGCACTCCAACTAGAGTATATGGGAGAGGTTGCAGTGTTGTGGCACCAACAAGCAGTGCCTAAGGCCCACTTTTTCAGCCCCTGTTTAACAGGGGCATGTAATTACAATTCTTGATATAATATTTCACAGCAGGGCCCATTCCTGTGCCCACCGAGAGTAACTGTTAGGACTTATAGTGTTGTGGCACCAGCACCACAACCACCAAAGGCCCAATTTTTCTACCACTGTTCAACAATGGCATGCAATTACAATTCTTGATATAATCGTTCACAGCAGGGCACTCCAGCGCCCACCAAGAGTCACTTTGAGGGCTTATAGTGTTGTGGCAACACCAACACCTTGTTCCGCCTTTTTTGCAGAGCATGTAGGGCAGGCCCCTAGTTTCAAACATCCAGCTTACAAACGTCTCCTACTTGCAAACGGAAGTGCGATGAAAAAAGACGGACAGCAAAAAAAATTTCCATGTTTTCCAAAAAGCTTAAAAATAGATTTTTTTGACTGGAGCTACACTTTAAAAATGTACCAGTTCAAAATTACAAACAGATTCTACTTAACACAACAAACCTACACAGTCCCTGTCTTGTTTGCAGCGCCTGTATACTGCTGTTCTGAATATATAGGGCCTGGGAGCCCCACGCCTTTCCTTTTTTTTGGGTACGGGGTTCCCCTTAATATCCGTACAAGACCCAAAGGGGCTGGTAATGGGCAGGGGGGCTACCCATGCCATTTTTCTCAATGATTTTCATCCATATTGCTGGAACCAGAAAGTACATTAACCACTTCAATACCCGGCCATAGTCATATGACGTCCACAGATGGGATCTCCCATCCTGGGTGGACGTCATATGACGTCCTCGGTATTTCGCGCTCCTGCAGGCCCCCAGGGGCCCGCAGCGCGGCAATCGTGTATGAGGTGTGTCCCTCGGACACAGCCCATCCCCGATCTGTGGGATTTTCCACCCCATCCACCCCCCCGATACATGTGACTGGCCGTGTCCAATCACAGCCGGTCACATGTACTGTGCCGTTACAGGGCTCGTTCACGTGCCTAGGGCGCGTGCAGAGCGCCTATCGGGGATGCGGCTTGTCACCCTGACACAGCCCGACCGCAATTGCAGTAAAGAGCCAATGAAACTGTCTCTTTATCACGTGACCGGCTGATCATGTGTGAGGAGGAGATTGTGGTAACATCTCATTACCGCCCAGTGTACACGCCAATCACACTGATTACCCCCCCAATAAAGAGGACCTGTCACCAGCCATCAAAGTACCTGTCATCACCCATCACAGCCCATCTGAGTACCCGAGTACCTGTCAGCCCATCTGAGTACCCAAGTACCTGTCCCAGCCCATCTGAGTACCTGTCAGTCCATCTGAGTACCCGAGTGCCTGAGTACCTGTCCCAGCCCATCTGAGTACCTGTCCCAGCCCATCTGAGTACCAGAGTACCTGTCCCAGCCCATCTGAGTACCAGAGTACCTGTCACAACCCATCTGAGTACCCCAGTACCTGTCACAGCCCATCTGAGTACCTGTCACAGTCCATCTGAGTACCTGTCACAGTCCATCTGAGTACCCGAGTACCTGTCATAGCCCATCTGAATACCCGAGTACCTGTCACAGTTCATCTGAGTACCCGAATGCCTGTCACCAGCCCGTCAGAGTACCCAAGTACCTGTCACCACCCCGTCGGAGTACCCGAGTACCTGTCACCAGCCCGTCGGAGTACCCGAGTACCTGTCACCAGCTCGTCGGAGTACCCGAGTACCTGTCACCAGCCCGTCGGAGTACCCGAATACCTGTCACCAGCCTGTCAGAGTACCAATTTGCAGCCCATGCCTCATAGAATACACATTGGGGTGTTTGTTTTCCAAAATGGGGTCATTTTGTGGGTAATTCCATTGTCCTGATGCTCCAGGGCCTTCACAAATGTAATAGGTCGTTACGAAATTAGAGGTGTAATATATGCTCCTAGAACACCTGACGGCGCTCCCTGCATGTTGGGCCTCTGTATGTGAACACGCTGTGTAAAAGTCACACACATGTGGTATCGCCGTACTCGGGAGTAATAGCAGAATGTGTTTTGGGGTGTAATTTTTTCTATGTATATGCTATGTGTTAGAAATATCTTATAAACTGACCACTTTGTTTAAAAAAAAAATATGTTTTCATTTTCTTTCCACATTTTCCAAAGACTTGTGGAAAAAATTAACTGTTCAAAAGACTCATTATGCCTCATAAAATATACGTTGGAGTGTTTGCTTTCCAAAATGGGGTCATTTTGTGGGTAATTCTACTGTCCTGGTGCTCCAGGGCCTTCACAAATGTAATAGGTCGTTAGGAAATTAGAGGTGTCATTTATGCTCCTAGAACCCCTTACGGCGCTCCCTGCATGTTGGACCTCTCTATGTGGCCAGCCTATGTAAAAGTCCCACACATGTGGTATCGCCATACTTGGGAAGAGATGCAGAATGCATTTTTTAGGTGTAATTGGAAGTATGCATATGCTATGTATGAGAAATAACTTGTTATTATGACAATTTTGTAAAAAAAAGAATTGTGGGAAAAAATTACAACTTAAAAAAAACTCACCATGCCTCTTACTAAATACCTTGGACTGACTACTTTTCAAAAAGGGGTCATATGGGGGGTATTGGTACTTTCCTGACATTTCAGAGCCTCAAGAAATGAGATAGGTCGTCAGTGCATCAGGTGTGTTCAGATGTGATCAATTTTCAATGATTTGCACCATAGCTTGTAGACTCTATAACTTTCAAAGAGACTAAATAATATCCACTAATTTGGTTTATTTTTACCAAAGAGATGTAGCCGTATAAATTTTGGCCCAAATTTATGAACAAAAATGACTTATTTGCAAAATGTTATCATAGAAACTAAAAAAAAGTGTTTTTTTTTTCAAAAATTTTCGCTCTTTTTTCACTTATGTCGCAAAAAATAAAAAAACACAGTGGTGATTAAATACCACCAAAAGAAAGCTCTATTTGTATGAAAAAAATGATAAAAATGTTGTTTGGGTACAGTATTGCATGACTGAGTAACTGGCATTCAAAGTGTGAGAGCGCTGAAAGCTAAAAATTGGTCTGGTAAGGAAGGTGTATAAATGCCCTGTATTGAAGTGGTTACAACTACAGGCAGTTTTAAATGGCTTTTTTTCCGTTTAATGTCATTTTGTGCAGGGACTGTTCTAAACACCGGAAACACGTGGCACTTCACAGGCATACTACAGACACCCCCCAGGCACAATATTTAAAGGAATATTTCACTTTTTTGTCCACTTTAATCGTCATTAAAATCAGTGCTGCCTAAAAAACAGCTGTTTTTTAAAAAAAAATAATTAGCATTGATCCATGTCCCCTGGGGCAGGAGCCAGGTCCCCAAACCCCTTTTAGGAAATATATTGCATATTAACCATTAAAATTAGCACTTTTTATTTTGAACGTTCGAGTCCCATAGACTTCAATGGGATTCTAAAGTTCGCATAAATTTTCAGTCCGTTCACAAGTTCTGGGGCGCACCGAACTGGGGGGGGGGGGGTTCGGCTCATCCCTAAAGGAGACTAAGAGGTCTATTTTTCAAAAATTGTATTGGACTAATGTGACAATCATTCATCCAGCTGTTACAATTTCTGGCTGTGATCTAACACAGTGATTTCATATGATCATCAGCTCCATCTAGTGGCCATAATCGGGTATTTTTCCTGAAATACCTCAATTAGTGCAATACTGCATTATGGTCATTAGATGGAGTCAAGGAAATCAGAGTATGATATAAAATACGGCCAATATTCATCATGGCTGGACGAATGCCGGTCATAAATGTTTAACCATTTCATTTTTAAATAGACCTCTAAGTGTTTGTGAAATCTTACACCACAAAATGTTCTCAGCCAATGAGAGGTAATGACTCCATTTTTATTTTTCTCCTATCAATGGCCAACACTTCATCCATGTCTTTGGTGATCTCTGATCTCCTTATCAACTGTTTCTTCCATGATGAAGATCAGCCATGGAGTATATCTGAGGTGTATATCAGGGTGTGCTTCTTCCCCACATGAGAGCTGTGATGTCCAGCAACATTCATATAGAAGACATTTCCCACACTCAAGGCACTAATACACCTCGAGGGTTGTGTGGGATCCCTGATGTACAGGAAGACAGGACTTCAGTGAGGAACAATTCCCTCACTCAGGACAGGAATACGGCTTCTCTCCTGTGTGACATCTATGATGTTTGTAAAGATGGGACTTCTGTGAAAAACATTTCCCGCACTCAGGACAGGAATACGGCTTCTCCCCCGTGTGAGATCTCTGATGTGTGGAAAGATTGGACTTATCTGAAAAACATTTCCCGCACTCAGGACAGGAATACGGCTTCTCCTTCGTGTGAGATTTCTGATGTCTGTTAAAACTGGAATTGTCTGAAAAAAATTTAGTGCACTCAGGACAGGAATACGGCTTCTCCCCTGTGTGAGATCTCTGATGTTTGGAAAGACTGAACTTCATTGAAAAACATTTCCCACACTCAGGACAGGAATACGGCTTTTCCCCCGTGTGAGAGCTTTGATGTCTGTAAAGACTGGACTTCATTAAAAAACATTTCCCGCACTCAGGACAGGAATACGGCTTCTCTCCTGTGTGAGATCTTTTATGCACATTAAAATGGGATTTAGAATGGAAACACTTCCCGCACTCTGGACAGAAATACGGCTTCTCTCCTGTGTGAGATCTTTTATGCACATTAAGATTGGATTTAGAATGGAAACATTTCCCGCACTCAGGACAGGAATACGGCTTCTCTCCCGTGTGAGATCTTATATGCACATTAAGATGGAATTTAGAACTGAAACACTTCCCGCACTCAGTACAGGAAAGCCTCTTCTCTGTTGGAAGGACGGCACCGTCCCTCACAGTCTGGGATTCCTCAGGATAAGAGGAATACGATGGTCCATCTACACTGTGTGGTGCCGGATGGACATTTGAGGTAGTCGGGTTTTCTCCTGGACTATACTGTGTGATGTCCTCATCTTCTACTTTACAGTCTGGAGACAAAGTGAGACAATCCTCTGAGGTTTTCCTCATCTCCCGTCCATCTACTAAAATAGAAATACAAAGATTATTACTAGACATCAGCTGATTGGTTCCTGCTGTGCTCCAATCACATCATCCGATATAAAATGTCCAGCTGGTAGGAAATGGGTGTAACAAAAGAGAATACATATTATGTGTATATATAGCAGTAGGGGGAGGGGAGAGAGCAGAAGTCAGGACTATGTAATGTACAACATATTGTATAAGATACAACAGATAGGACTATATAGTATCAGAATGATGTAATGTACACCATAGAGTATATAGTGCAGGGGTCAGGAGTATGTAATGTAGAATATAAAGTATACAGTGTAAGGGTCAGGACTCATAATATTGGTATTCAGTAATCAGTGGAAGATGAAATGATTACATGAGACAAGTTGCAGAGGTCCCACACCGCTGCCTCCCATCTCCTGAGACTGCACTCAGTGACTTGGGTCTGAGACTATACAGACATATCCCTCCACCCGGCACAGCCAGCAGACAACAGAACAAGTAATCCTGGGGGGGTTGTTACATAGTAGGTGAGGTCGAAAAAAGACACAAGTCCATAAAGTCCAACCTATGTGTGTGATTATATGTCAGTATTACATTGTATATCCTGTATGTTGCGGTCGTTCAGGTTCTTATCTAATAGTTTCTTGAAACTATCGATGCTCCCGCTGTGACGACCGCCTGTGGAAGGAAATTCCACATCCTTGCCGCTCTTACAGTAAAGAACCCACTACATAGTTGTCATGCTTTTTAAGGACAGTTTCCCGCACAGTATTTATTAAGTTATTTTTAACGAATATATTTTTAAGATACAAAATCAATCTATATGACACAGTCTATACATGTGGAACGTATTCACGGAGACAAGTGATCATACAAAATAGTTACATTTATTGGTTGACAAAAGACAAATATTAACATGAAATTAAAATATCGATTGCATCACATGAACACCTTGCCAATTAATGGAAACACCCACAAAATGGGCGTGTCATACTTTGGACATAATATCACCATTATCACTTCTCGGTAGAATCAATAACCTTTTGATAATTGACAATTAAACAGAGCGTCTGTATTTCACACGTCCAACCGTTACTATACTGCAGGTAAGTAAGTGGTTAATAATGTCAAATAAATTAGACGTTTGTTTGTCAATAAAATTGGCATCTTTGCAAAAGAAATATATAAAGAAAAATTGAATTTAGAGAAAAATGTAAAAGGTGGTTATTGATTCAGGAGAACATCAATAAAAGAATATTCAATACATCAATATTTAACAGAACATGCAAGATATAATCAACATGGCATATTTGCCCATTCCAAAATGGCTATTAGTGTGGATTGCTGGTTCCCAGGATGTAAGATGGCGGTTCAGGAATTTGATGAATGTTAAAATATGTATCCATGCATGGTGCATGAGTGTCAGTCTGTCTGGGAGTGTGTGTAACTCCCCCCTTCTCAGGGTGTGTCCCTGAGCTTCCTCCCCCATGGCATCCTTCTTGTTTCTTAAATATCCTCTTAAACAATAAGATCATAAAATTATACTAAGTTCTCCTCATTGGCAGGCAACATGTAATGATTACCTTTCCCAGGAGTCTAATGATTTTAAGGTAATATCACCTTCAACCACCAGGTGTCTCACATGTGTTTGGTGTTTTATCTCTTTAAGTTAATATTTTTTATTATTATAATATGCATTTGTTTTTTATACATGTTCTAACGAATATATTTCAGGAATGATAGTAACCGATATACCGTATTTTCCGGCGTATAAGACGACCTTTTACACTTAAAAAAACTGGGTAAAAAGGAGGGGGTCGTCTTATACGCCGGGTCAGCTGCTGGGATGCCTTCTGGATGTGCGGTAATACTGTATGTAGCTTCGGCTACATACAGTATATACCGTTGAGCCAATCCCAGTGAGCGATGTATTCAAATGAATACAGAGCCTGCTCGGATTGGAGTAACAACCTCTGCCAATCCGAGCAGGCTACACACACAGTAGTCTGCTCAGATTAGCTTTGAGAGTCAGAGAGGCGCAGGCTGATGATGTTACAGCCTCTGCCAATCCAAGCAGGCTTTGTATTCATTAATAGAATACATTGCTCGCCGTGATTGGCTCCAGCACCAGCAAGAAGGAAATGGCTCCAGCAAGAATGAAGAAGAAGGATATGAAGCGTCGGAAGCCTCGGAATGGGGGGGGGGGGGGGTCGTCTTAAACGGTGAGTACGGGCAAAACATCTTAAAAACCTGTAAAATTAGGGGGTCGTCTTATATGCCGGGTCACCTTATACACCGGCAAATACAGTAATAGAAAATACACTTAACATAATTTTGAATAATCCCCATTGTATAAAATGGTTATGTATATATATATATATATATATATATATATATATATATCAATGTATATCTATTAAATCTTTAGTCCATTTAGAAAGGACACAGGTTATATATATCAATTAATATCACATAAAATGATTTATATGGATAACTGGATAATTCTGATATATCCAATCAATATTTGTTCATCTAAACATAGGTTCAATTCTTATACAGTTATAATCACGATTATATGTTTTTCATAATACTAATTCGTTGCTAAAACACTTCTACTTATAATCACACTTTCATATATAATTTCTTTATGACAAAGTTCTTTAGATCATTAGATACTAAAATTCTAATATCTCTTTTATGACCTACAAATATCACATATCATTTGAATGACTTGAATTTTAAAATATCAAAATTAAAAATCCAACGGATTTGGTTGTCAGAATGTCCGACTGTGTGTACAAGGGCTAACAGTTCAATAATATCAAAATTATAGTTCATCCACTTTTTGAGGCCTACTGAAATCTCTCATCTCTGACAGTGAATATTAAATGTATTTCTTCATGAATTCACAACAAAGTTTAAGGTTAAACCTCTTTTCTTCTAATTTTAATGAGTGGCCACATGTCTTGTTAAACTCCCTCCTGCAAAAAAGTTTTGTCCCTATTGTGGGGTCACCAGTAGGGATGAGCCGAACACTCCCCGATTCGATTTGCACCAGAACTTTCATGGACCGAAAATTCGTACGAACTTTAGAACCCCATTAAAGTCTATGGGATTCGAACGTTCAAAATAAAAAGTGCTAATTTTAATGGCTAATATGCAAGATATTGTCCTAAAAAGGGTTTGGGGACCCGGGTCCTGCCCCAGAGGACATGTATCAATGCCATTTAAAAAAAGAAAAACTGACGTTTCGGGAGCACTGATTTTAACCGCTTAAGGACCTCCTGACGCCGATGTACGTCGGCAGAATGTCACGGCTGGGCACAATCACGTACCTGTACGTTCCCTTTAAATGGCCAGCCATGGGTCGCACACACGCCACCGGTGGCACACTCGCAACCCGGTCCTAAGCTCCGTGACCATGGCCGTGGGACCCAATTGTCGCCGGTCTTCCTCGATCGGGTCACAGAGCTGAAGAACGAGGAGAGATAAGTGTGAATAAACCTCTCCTCGTGCTTCCTACTGAGGCTGTCACTGATCGTCTGTTCCCTGTTATAGGGAAAGACGATCAGTGACATCAGACGCCAAGCCACACCCCCCTACAGTTAAAAAAACACACACACACGCTTAACGCCTACACTGCCCCCTAGTGATTAACCCCCTTCACTGCCAATGACATTTTTACAATAATCAGTGCATTTTTAATTGTACTGATTGCTGTATTAATGCCAATGGTCCCAAAAATGTGTCAAAATTGTCCGACGTGTCTGCCATAATGTCACAGTCACAATAAAAATCGCTGATCGCTGCCATTACTAGTAAAAGAAAAAAATTATTAATAAAAATGCCATAAAAGTATCCCCTATTTTGTAGACGCTATAACTTTTGCGCAAACCAATCAATAAACGCTTATTGCGATTTTTTACTAAAAATATGTAGAAGAATACGTATCGGCGTGAACTGAGGAAAAAAATGTTTGTTTATATATTTTTAGGGGATATTTATTATAAAAAAGTAAAAAATATAGATTTTTTTTCAAAATTGTCGCTCTATTTTTGTTTATAGTGCAAAAAATAAAAACCGCAGAGGTGATCAAATACCACCAAAAGAAAGCTTTATTTGTGGGAAAAAAAAGGACGTAAATTTTGTTTGGGAGCCACGTCGCATGACCGTGCAATTGTCAGTTAAAGCGACGCAGTGCCGAATCGCAAAAAGGGGCTTGGTCCTTTAGCTGGAAAATGGTCTGGGGCTTAAATGGTTAATGACGATTAAAGTGAAATAAAAGTGAAATATTCATTTAAATATCATGCCTGGGGGGTGTCTATAGTATGCCTGTGAAGTGGCGCATGTTTCCCCGTGTTTAGAACAGTCCCTGCACAAAATGAAATTTAACGAAAAAAAAGTCATTTAAAACTGCTTGCGGTTTTAATGTAATGTCTGGTTCCGGCAATACGGATAACAATCATTGAAAAAAAAAATGGCATGGGTAGCCCCCCTGCCCATTACCAGCCCCTTTGGGTCTTGTACGGATATTAAGGGGAACCCCATACCCAAATTAAAAAAAAGGAAAGGCGTGGGGCCCCCAGGCCCTATATACTCAGAACAGAAAGTAGAATCTGTTTGTAATTTTGAACTGGTACATTTTTAAAGTGTAGCTCCAGTCCAAAAATCTATTTTTCAGCTTTTTGGAAAACATAGGGAAGGGTTATCAGCCCTGTATAATTTTTTTGGCCGTCTGTCTTTTTTCATCTCACTTTCATCTCACTTCCTGTTGTCTCCTTCCATTTGAAAGTAGGAGACATTTGTAAGTTGGATGTTTGAAAGTAGGGACCTGCCCTATATGCTCTGCAGAAATGTGGCCCTGATGTGTTGGTGTTGCCACAACACTGTATGCCCTCAAAGTGACTCTTGGTGGGTGCTGGCGCGCCCTGCTGTGAACGATTATATCAAGAATTGTAATTACATGCCATTGTTGAACAGTGGTAGAAAAATTGGGCCTTTGGTGGTTGTGGTGATGCTGGTGCCACAACACTATAAGTCCTCACAGATACTCTCAGTGGGCACAGGAACTGGCCCTCCTGTGAAATATTATATCAAGAATTGTAATTGCATGCCCCCTGTTAAACAAGGGCTGAAAAATTGGGCCTTAGGCACTGGTGCCATGACAGTGCAACCTCTCCCAGATACTCTAGTTGGAGTGTAGGGATGAGCCCTGCTGCAAAGCATTGCATCAAAAATTGTAATTGCACGCCCCTGTTAAACAGGGTCTGAAAAATTGGGCCTTAGCCACTGGTGGCATCACCCACAACCAAAAATGTTCTTCCAAGCTATCAGCAGGATAGTCAGTCAACATAACAGGACAGTCACTCAGAATCAGCAGTCTTGAAGGGATATGACATTTCAAAATAAATTATTCGGTTACATTGGCTTCAGGTGCTTGGTAGCTGGTGGCGATCCAAGACTGATTCATCTTTATGAAGGTCAGTCGATCAACCGAGTCAGTGGACAGGCGCACCCTGTGATCGGTTACAAAGCCTCCAGCAGCACTGAAGATGCATTCCGAAAGAAAGCTGGATGCAGGACAGGCCAGTAGCTCAATTGCATACTATGCAAGCTCTGGCGAGTGATCCATCCTCAAGACCCAGTAACCCAGAGGATTCTCGGTGGGAAAGGTGTCCAAGTCTGACCTTGCCCCTAGGTCTTCCTGCACCATGTAAATCAGACGCTGGCAATGGTTGCTGGAACCGATCATACCTTGGGGCTGCGGACTAAAAAATTGTCTGAACGCATCGGTCAGACGGCCACCTTCTCCACCGCTCCTTCTGTGACTGTATGAAGCCTCAGCAACACGTTGTCCAGGACCAGGAGTTCGTAACCTCCCAGTCTCTGGGAGCGTGTTGCACAGACCTTTCTGCAAGGCCTCTCGGAGATGTCTCATCCTCTGCAACGACAAAATAAGGTCCGCAACCTTACCCTTGTACCGTGGATTAAGGAGAGTTCCCAGCCAGTAATGGTCCCTCTCCTTCATCCGAAGAATACGAGGATCCATCTGCAGGCTTTGCAGGATCTGGGAGGCCATGCAGCGTAGGTTAGCTGAGGCATTCGGTCCAGAGTCCTCTGGGTCACTAAGGACAACATGATCCGCAGCCACCTCCTCCCAGCCACGTACAAGTCCACAGGTTTCTTAGGACTGTAAATC
The DNA here is from genome assembly GCA_037367395.1 of Lithobates pipiens. Taxonomy (NCBI): domain Eukaryota; kingdom Metazoa; phylum Chordata; class Amphibia; order Anura; family Ranidae; genus Lithobates; species Lithobates pipiens. The sequence continues at coordinate 328,684 of JAZDVW010001978.1, read as the reverse complement.
ATCCCTAAAAGGCTGCTGCTACTGATGCTGAGTGCCAGGCTCCACCTCCATGCTGACACAATCCTCCTCGTCCTCTTCCTGTGTGATGGGTGGGACAGCAGGAACATTGTCTGAATAAAGGGGGCCTTGAGAGGCAAGGAAGTCCTCTTCCTGCCTCAAGTGCCCTGTCCATTAATCCACGCAGTATATGCTCCAACAGGTGGACAAGAAGAACAGTGTCACTGATGCATGCACTGTCACTGCTCACCATCTTCATGGCCTCCTCAAATGGTGACAGGAAAGTGCATGCATCCCTGATCATGCCCCACTGGCGTGGTGAAAAAAAAACAAGCTCCCCTGACCCTATCCTGGTGCCGTAGTCACACAGGTACTCATTGATGGCCCTCTGCTGTGTGTGCAGCCGCTGCAGCATGGCCAACGTTGAGTTCCACCTGGTGGGCATGTCACATATAAGGCGGTTCTTGGGCAGGTTCAACTCCTTTTGGAGCTCAGCCAGCCGAACACTGGCATTAAATGATGAGCGGAAATGCACACAGACTTTCCTGGCCTGCCTCAGGACATCCTGTAAGCCCGGGTACCTGCCCAAGAACCGATGCACCACCAGGTTAAGAACGTGAGCCACACAGGGCACATAGGTCAGTTTTCCCTGTCGGAGGGCAGAGAGGAGGTTGGTGTCATTGTCACAAACCACCATTCCTGGCTTAAGCTGGCGTGGCGTCAACCACCTCTCAGCCTGCCCCCGCAGAGCTGACAAAATATCTTCCCCAGTGTGGCTCCTGTCCCCCAAACAAACCAGTGCAAGCACAGCATGGCATCTTTTTGCCTGTGAAGCCCCTTTGATCACCTATGGAGCACCGCTGGTTCCGAGGACAAAGCACTGGAAGAGGCCATGGAGGAAGAAGAGGAGGGGGTGGAGGAGAGAGGTGTGTCACAAACAGTAGTAGCATTTTGGAGGCGTGGTGGCAGAACAACCTCCAACACTACTGCACCTTGTCCTGCATCCTTCCCAGCTGCCTGAAGAGTGACCCAATGGGCTGTGAAAGATAGTTAACGTCTCTGTCCATGCCTGCTGGACCATGAGTCAGCGGTAATATGCACCTTACCACTGGCCGCCCTGTCCAGCGAGGCATGGACATGCCTTCCACAAGAAAAAGTGGCGTTTGGGGACCTGCCACTGAGGAACTGCACATTGTACAAACTCACAGAAGGAGGCGGAGTCTACCAACTGAAAAGGCAGCAGTTGAAGTGCTAGCAATTTAGCCAAGCTAGCATTCAACCGCTGGGCATGTGAATGGCTGGGATTGAACTTCTTTTGACGGTCCAGCAGCTGGAGCAGGGAAATATGCTTGGTACAATTGGACGTTGGTGTACTGCTAGCAGAGTGCCCGCAAGTACTTGGCTGTGACACACCTAATTCTACACCTTCATACCTCGCAGTGCAGGTTTCAGAGAGAACTGAAGGTCTAGTGGGGTTGGAGATCCCAGTTGATGAGGAGCAAGGAGAGGTCCACTTTGTTCTTTGGTGTGGGTCTTTGAGGTAAGCTTGCCAACGAGCTGCATGGCAGGTCAACATATGTTTGGTCAAGCATGTGGTGCCCAAGCAGCTGATGTTTTGGCCATGTGAGATACGCTTGAGACATATGTTGCAAATAGCAGCGGTGCGATTTGATGTACTCGTCTCAAAAAAGGCCCACACCAAAGAACTTTTGGAATAATGCACAGAGGCAGCGCCCTGCACAGGCGGAGCTCTGCGGTGTGATTCAGTTGGTGTGCTGGCCCTAAACTGGCCCCCTCCTCCTCCCTCCTATCAGGCACCCACGTGGAGTCAGTGAAGTCATCATCCCCTCCCTCTTCATCACTGGAGCAAACCTGGCAGTATGCTGCAGCTGGGGGAACATGACTGCCAGATTGCTGTCCTTCTTGAGCATCCCCTCACTACTTTCTTCCTCTAGCTGGGTATCATCATCAGAGCCTTCAAAACGCTGGACATCCTCCTGGAGCATGTACCCAACACTGCGGTCAAACAGTTCGGAGGACTCCTCAGGAGGACATGGTGGGTCTAGGGAAGGAGTGACTGATGACATTGAGATGAGGGAAGAGGACACGTTGGCAGCTGCTTTGCTAGTACCCTGAGCCTGGGTGAGAAAGGATGAGGAGGGCTTGGTCATCCACTCTACCAAGTCTTTGACATGATGCGGCACAACATGTCCAGCTGATGAAAATAAGGACAAGCGTGTCCCATGGCCACATGCTGATGATGATGCACCGCGTCCATGACCAGCACTGTTGTCTCTAGACACAGAGCCTGCTTGCCTTCTCTTATTGGCTTGTGACTCTCCTTGTTGGCCTTCCATACAAAAGCCTCATACACATGATCGGACTTTGTACAAACTTTCCTGTGGATTTTTGTACAAAGGGCGTCGGCCGAAAACTTGTATTGCATACACATGGCAGGACTTTTTCTGCCAACTTTCACCAAATGACGTGTTTTTTTCTGCTCTTTACCGCCACCTTTGGTCAACTTCTGTATTGTTGTTTGATCTTTTGCATTGGTTCTGAGCATGCGTGTTTGTACGTTGTACAAAAGTCCTATGGTTTTCTGTACACACGATCAGACTTTGCTCCATCTGACTTTTGTTGCCAGAAAGTTTGTCCATTCACACAGCCAACAAAAGTCAGATGAAAACCGAACAAAATTGTCCGATGGAGCGTACACGCGGTCGGATGTTGCTCCAAAACAGCTAATTTGCATGTTTGTTGTCAAAAAGTCCGATCGTGTGTACAGGCCTATAGTAATGGTCTGCAGGGAGAGGAGAACACCAGCAATTGGGGTAGCTTTAGGTACACACTGAGCAGATGACACAGTACACCGACTGTAATTACTGCAGCTGCCTGCCTGTGTTACAGAAACAGAACACCACCACCAATAAGGGGTATCGTCAGGTGTATATTGTGCTGGAGGCACACAACACCCACTTTAAATGCTGCATGTATTACAGAACACCAGTAATAAAGGGTAGCTTCAGGTGTATATTGTGTTGGAGGCACACAACACCCACTTTAACTCCTGCAGATGACTGTTTTAGAGAACACCAGCAATAAAGGGTAGCTTCAGGTGTATACTGTGCCGGAGGCACACAACACAGCACTTTAACTGCTGCAGATGCCTGTATTACAGAACAACAGCAATAAGGGGTATTTTCAGGTGTATACTGTGCTGGAGGCACACAACACCGACTTTAACTGCTGCAGATGCCTGTATTACAGAACACCAGCAATAAAGGGTATCTTCAGATGTATACTGTGCTGGAGGCACACAACACCCACTTCAACTGCTGTAGATGCCTGTATTACAGAAACAGAACATCAGCAATAAAGGGTAGCTTCAGGTGTATACTGTGCTGGAGGCACACAACACCCTCTTTAACAGCGCTAGTTTTTTTAAGCCACAAAGACACTGTCCCTGCCTATCCTGCTCTTTCCCTGACCGCCACAACACACTACACAAGGCCGCCGCACTGGCAGCCTTATATAGTGTGGGGAGTGTACTTAACCCCCTTGAGCTATAATTGGCCATAGGCATCCTGCCCGTGGCCAATTATGCTTCTCCTCGCTGCCGGCGCTGTGATTGGCCAAGCATGCGGGGTCACAGTGCATGCTTGGCCAATCGTGAGCCAGCAATGCACAGCGATGGCGTAGTGCATTGTGGGCCGTGAGCGCCACACGAATAAGGCGCGAAAGGCCCACATGCGTTAGACTCAAACACTGAGCTCATCCCTAGTTACCAGTACGGTATTTGTATATTGAAATCCTATCCCCTCTCAGGTGTCTCTTCTCCAGAAAGAATAAGTTCATTGCTTGCAAACCTTTCCTCATAACTAATGTCCTCCAGACCCTTTATTAGCTTTGTTGTCCTTCTTTGTAGTCGCTCCATTTCCAGTACATCCTTCCTGAGGACTGGTGCCCAGAACTGGACAGCATACTCCAGGTGCGGCCGGACCAGAGTCTTGTAGAGCCGGAGAATTATTGTTTTATCTCTGGAGTTGATCCCCTTTTTAATGCCAATATTCTGTTTGCTTTGTTAACAGCAGCTTGGCATTGCATGCCATTGTTGAGCCTATCATCTACTAGGACCCCCAGGTCCTTTTCCATCCTAGATTCCCCCAGAGGTTCTCCCCCCAGTCTATAGATTGCATTCATATCTTTGCCACCCAAATGCATTATTTTACTTTTCTTTACATTGAACCTCATTTGCCATGTAGTTGCCCACCACATAAATTGTTCAGTCAGAGATCATGCTATACCTGGGCATAAGGTAGAAGACCCAAAGCACATGCCCAAGGTGTCTAGGTAGAGCAACATCTACGGTGAAAAATCAACATTTTGCTGCCAGCTGAACCCCAGAATTTCCATAAATCCAGTCTAGATCCATAAATTGTGTCTGCAGCACAGAGAAGGAAGATTATCACATAGTTCCCGCCCTACTCTGGATCTATCAGTGAGCATATTGGGTGGAGGAATGTATTTAGTGTTGATGACCCACCTGTGCTGATCTCTGTAAGAGTGCCGTCCTCTAGAATTAGCCTCATTATTCCATCCTCCTCCATAGACTGCTGATCATCCATCACATATGACTCTTCTTCTGTTTTAATCTCAAATTCTATATCGATTGGATCTCCACTCTAAATCAAGAAAATGAAAGTGAATATCATCTGTAAGATAGAAGATTTATTATTGTGACATCACATAGAAAATCCACACATCATCTCTAGGAGTCCATGTTCTAGAGGCTCCATCCCACCAACCTTGTAACAGTGGGGGATGGTGTGATCTTCCTGTGTGGAATCCCGGGAATACAGAGGACGGGGACATCTCTCTGGTGGGTTCCCATTACTGGATCCATCTGTAGGAAACACACACACTGACTGAATACATTGTTTCTATGTGTTTATCGGATGATGGAGGATCTAGGTGGAGCCTCCGTACTGCTCTCTCCTTTACAATAAAGTCTCCTCTTACCCGGTGATGTGAGGGGCGGCTGATTGTCCATCATGACGTCCTTGTAGAGATCCTTGTGTCCTTCTAAATACTCCCACTCCTCCATGGAGAAATAGACAGTGACATCCTGACACCTTATAGGAACCTGACACACACAATGATACAGTCACCATCCAGACACATCCCTTGTCTGTTACTGGATAATGTCCCAGAATTCCCAGAATCCTCCTCACCTCTCTTCCATCATCTCTCTGGTGACTTCTAGAATCTTCTTTGTATTTCTCTATTCTATCAGGGAGGGAGGTGGAGGCAATGTGATGGTCATATGATCTCCAGACTTCACAGGAGGAAAACTATAAATCTGAACACAAATAGTAAAATCAAATGATATTCCCAGAATCCTCCTCACCTCTCCATTCAGGTCTCCATTTTATTAAAGCCCCACTTCAGACTGAGATATGATTTACCCCCACAGGACCCCCACACTATGCAGGATAAAAGCTTGTAGCAGGTATTCTGATGTCATTACATACAATGCAGGATCAACAATCCTACTTTGCTAGTGAGGATGTTCAGGGTCCGCCCACATCCTAAGAGCATCAGAAAAAAAAGAGCTGGATGGGGGGATATTGCTAGGAGAAGCTGTGAAGTCAGTGTGATGTCATAGGACATATAGACTCTGGATATGGAGGAGATATGAGGAGGAGATCCAGGAATCAGGATAAAGGTCAGGACAAGCAACAGACGAGCGCATCCAAGAGATGAAGCCGGGGTCACTACACAGAAAATCAATCCAAGGAAACAACAGGCAGGACGAGGAATAGCAAGAAGGAGCTCAGAGACAAATGAGAATATTGCTCAGCCAATGGGAGATGATCTCAGCATGACTTACATAATGAAGGAGATGAGGGGGAGGGGAGGAAGTCACTTATGGTGACCATAGAGACATGGAAATTCAGCTGGTTCAGCAGGGATCGGTCACATTTCCATCCATGTGTGGTCACTGCCGGATAAAAGTCACTCCATCAGCGGCTTCAGCCAATAGCTTCATCACTGATCTGTGTATTCTGAGAGCGGAGGAGCGCCCCCCATTGTCAGAATACAATAGTGCAGCGGGGAGGATTCCCCCATCCCCCTCCAATGTGTGGATGGGGGAATCACTTCCATTTTTTTCCTCTCATCCCGCTGGCTGACCAATAAAACTGAACCATGTATGGGCAGCTTTGGAGGGAAGATATGAGACATTTCCTGATCTGTGCCGCTGAGGAGCAGGAAATGTCTCACTGTCTGTGATTAGCGCTGTGCAGTGTCGGCTTCCTGGCGGGATCGGGAATGTGAGATTTCCAACACACCTGAGCCCATCACTATTCATCATCAACTGATCACCCTGAAGGGGTTAATCTAGGTCTCCACACTATATATGTGTGTATCATCATCTGCTGGAGATAAAAGTCATCACAGTGACTATGGTGGAAGAGGACGGACATGACGGGGGGTTACTGGATGTAAATAGAAAATAAGATCTTATTACCTCATCTGCTGCCACTTCCAGCAATGTCTTCTCTCTACTTCCTCCCGACTCACCTCTCACCTGGAACTTCCTGTCTGTACCTTGCATCACTTCCTGTCTGTACCTGACATCACTTCCTGTCTTCAATAGAGACTTCCTGTCTCCCGAGAGTGGAGCTCCACATTTGACAGGAAACTTAATTTTTTTTTGTTTGTTTAATGAACTTTAATGTAACAAACATTCAATAGACATTAGAAACAATGTTTCTAGTCAATTCGTAATTTCCTGATAGTATCTGGCTGCAGACTGGAGCTCCGCCCTCTTGAGGAGTCATGTGACCTCCAGATTTTTTAGTTTTTTAAATCAATTTTAACCCTTTAGCTGCCACAGTCTTTTTTTTCCATAAAGATTTTATTGAGGTTACAAAATAGGCAGGGATGTACAATTTAAACAGGTACAGCGTACAATACAAGCAAAGACATAACTTATGAAAAGCAGGAGACATCTCCTGGGTGTACCCAGCTAGAAGTAGGGGGGAAAATGCCCGTTCCAAAAGGTATGTTAGTTTTAGTGCAAATGTCACTTTGTGTGAATATTGGCGTTGGAGGAGGTGACATGGACGGCGACCAGCGCGCGTCCATGATGCCAGCTTATAAATATGCGAGCCAGGGAGGGGAAAGGGAAGCAGGAAAGAAGAAGCAAAGATATAGGGAGACGGAGTAACGGGGGTTGAGGGGGAGAGGGACAAGGCAGGGGGGGGGTGGGGGGAAGAAAGAAAGAAAGGGGTGTAGCACCTTGCCCAGTGTCCATAAGGGGGGAGTGGGGAGGGGTTGCAAGAACCCGGGGAAGGGTCTATGCACAAGTGGGGGGGACATGTCGTTTGAATTCTGTGGTAGTTGTAAAGTGAGACCAGCAGGCCCAGGTGATCGAGAATTTCTCCGTCCTTTCTTGTGCAATATGAATCAACTCTTCCATGTCACCAATCCTGGAAATGGTCGCGAACCATTTGCCCAAAGTTGGGGTGTGGGTAGTCCGCTAATGTCTGGGGATGCACAGTCTAGCGGCATTGACCATGTGCATGGCTAGGGATTTGAAATAAGCCCTTTTAGATAGAGACGTGTGGTGGAGGAGAAATTGCGCCGGTGTAAAGTCTAAAGTATAGGTGGTAACTAATAAGATGAGTCTGTGGACTTCCCTCCAAAAAAGTTGGATGCCTGGGCAGGCCCACCAGATGTGTATCATCGTCCCTACATCAGCGTTACATCTCCAGCAGATATTTGGGACAGTAGGGGAAAATTTGTGGAGGCGGGAGGGGGTCCTGTACCATCTAGTAAGGATTTTGTATCCATTCTCCTGGATGGCGACATTCATTGAGCCACCGTGTGCGTATTCGTGAATCCTAGTCCAGTCTACAGGTGTTAGGGGGGTCGTCAGGTCCCTATGCCAGGAGGATTGCGACGGAGAGAGAGGGTCAGGTCACCCGGGTCCAGAATAAGAGCATACAGGAGGGAGATGAGGTGTTTCTGAGGCGTCTTACGGTTGCATAAGTCCTTGAACGGGGTGAGTAGTCTCGTCCAGCTGTCTGATAAATTTTGGGTGGATAAAAAGTGGCAAATTTGTCGGTAAGTCCAGAACGAGAAGGACGAGGATCTCGAGAGGCTCTTAAGAGTGTCAAAGGAGGCAATCCTACCCCCCTGGTAGAAGTGAGAGGCAAGGACGTCCTCAAAAGGCCATTCCTGCCCGAGAAAATTGGGTGAATTTCCAGGGGGGAAGTCAGGATTACCCCGCAGTGTGGTTAAGGGGCCTGGGGTCGGAGCGATAGGTATGCTGGCAGGGATTTTCTTACATAACGTCAGGGAAGTATAGATAGATAAACGGGTGCGTGGCAAGCGTTTGTGGCCATTGTTTCGGGAGCAGCCAGGGAAGGAGGTGGATAGGGACAGGGGAGAAAGCGTTTTCCAGAGAAACCCATAACTTATCACGGGGATGAATATTCCAGTCTGCAATTCTGGTGAGATGGCAGGCTACATAGTATTTATAAAGATCCGGGAGGGCTACACCTCCTTTAGATTTGGGCAGCGTGAGGCGGGCATACTTGATCCTCGGTGGTGAGTCCCTCCATAAAAAGGCAGAGCACGTCTTTCGGTAGGAAGAGAAGAAGCAAGGGGGTAAGGCCATAGGAACGGTTTGAAACAGGTATAGGAAGCGAGGTAATACAATCATTTTTATCAAGGCCGCCCGGCCAAACCATGATACGTTTAAATGTTGCCAATCCTTAAGGTAATTTTGGGTTTGGACCAAGGCAGTATGGAAATTGAGTGAGTAAAGGTCCGAAAGATGATGCGGGAGTTTAATACCTAAGTATGAGATCGTGGTACGTTCCCATTGAAAGGGAAAGGCTTCTTGACAATGGGCCACTTCTTGGGAGGGTAAGGTGACATTTAACGCATGAGATTTGGTAGAATTGATTCTGAGGTTGGAAATCTTCCCGAAGGCCTATAGGTCCTGAAGTAAGGATGGCAGGGAGGTGCGCGGGGACGTCAGGGAAAGCAAAATGTCATCAGCAAAAGCGGAGACCTTATACTCCCTGCCCCCCACCGTCACCCCCCTGACATCAGGGTTCGCTCTGAGCTTGTTTAAGAGGGGTTCCAAAGTAAGGATATAAATCAGTGGAGAGAGGGGGCAGCCTTGGCGAGTACCATTGTTGATGGGGAAGGCGTTCGATTGGTGGCCATTAACTCTCACTGCCGCGGTGGGGCTGGAGTACAATGCCATAATGGAAGCAAGCATGCGATCTCCCAGTCCCGTTGCTGCCAGGATTGCTCGCATGTAATCCCAGGCCACTCTATCGAACGCCTTCTCCGCATCAAGGGAAAGAAGAAAGCCCTGGGTTTTGGAAGAGGTGAGCCAGTGATGTAGGTTTAAAGCACGGGTGGTGTTGTCCCGGGCCTCCCTGCCCGGGACAAAGCTCACCTGGTCATTGGGAATTAGATTGGGAATCAGGGGCAGTAGCCTGTTGGCAAGGATCTTAGCATAGATTTTTATGTCTACGTTCAACAGCGATATTGGCCTGTAGTTTTCCACCAGAAGGGGATCTTTGTCTTCCTTAGGTATTACGGAGATGTGGGCCCTTAACATCCCACCTGACTGCACTAATGGATCGGCCAAGGCGTTAAACGTGTGAAGGAGGTTGGGGGAAAGAATATCTAGGAAGGTCTTGTAATATTGAAGTGTGAACCCATCAGGTCCCGGGCTTTTGACAACTTTCATTTGTTTCAATGCTGTATCAAGCTCGAGGGGCGAAAACCGTGCTTCGAGAGATTGCACGCATTGGGGGGGGGGTGGCCTTAGGGCCATGGAGGGAAAAAAAATCAGCGATAAGAGTGTTGTGTGCGTCACGAGCGGTCTGGGATTGTCGGTGTGGCTGAAGGTTATAGAGTTTGGTATAGAACTTTTCAAATTTGTTTGCAATGTCCGCATTTTTGGTTAGTAGAGAGCCCTTGGGGGTACGTAGATTATGGATAGTGGGGGACAGTTTGGCAGATTGGACCGAGCGCGCCAACAGGCGGCCACACTTGTTGCCTTGTTCATAAATGATCCTTTGGCCAAGGATATATCGTCGCTTAGTGCGCCTGCCCAACTCTTCTGCGAGTAGAGTGGGTGTGGATCAGGTCTTGGAGGGTAGTCTGAGATTGGGATTGTTTGTGAGAGAGTTCCAACAATTTTAACTGTTTCAGAAGGGTAGACACACGTTCCTGGTGCAGTTTTTTGGCTTGCGAGGACATGGCCAACAATTCTCCTCTGATCACGAATTTGTGCGCCTCCCAGAGGGAAATCAGGGAGACAACGGATTCTGCGTTCTCTTGGAAGTATAGCCGCAAACGTGTGCGAATACGTTCCAGGGCGAGGGGGTCTTTAACCAGGGATGGGTTGAAACGCCAAATTTTTGTTTTGGGACAGGATTCAGGGAAGGATAGTGTGAGCGTGATAGGGTGGTGGTCAGAGAGGAACATGGGTTCAATGGAGGAGTGTTGTAAGAGGGGGAGGTCGGTCTGGGACAGAAAGCAAAAATCAATTCTGGAATATTTTTGGTGGGGGGCCGAAAAGTATGTGTAATCTTTAGTAGAGGGGTAGAGGGTGCGCCAAGCATCATGCAGAGATAAGGCTTGGAGTTGGGATTTAATCTGGCGTAAGGCTTTGTAGGTCAACGAGGACGTCCCATTAGACGTATCCAGCAGGGGGTTCAGGGGCACATTGAAGTCCCCAGCCAGAAGGAGCAATCCGCTCTGGAAGGAGGTCAGAAGGGCGCAAATTTTGCGGAAAAAAGTAACCTGGTGTTCATTAGGGCAGTAGATGTTGGCCAATGTGATCGGTGTGGATGCGTATGTACCCTTGAGGAAGACATACCTGCCCTCTGGATCTATCAGGGAGTCAGTCAAATGGAAAATAGCATGCATGGAGATGAGGATGGAGACGCCCTTCGACTTTGTGACAGGATTGGTGGCATGGAAGGCAGACCTGTATATGTGGTTCGACAGTTTCGGAATGGCATCAGAACGGAAGTGTGTCTCCTGTAGGAGAATAAAGTGAGCCTTGAATTTGGTTAGAGAGGAAAGCACCTGGGACCTCTTTTCCGACAAATTGAGACCCTTTACATTAAGGGATACACATTTCAGCTTCAAAGGGCTACTAATTGGAGGAGAGGGCTGCATCGGAAGAGGCAAACAGAGAAAGAAACTGTTGCCCGGGGGTAAGGGTATAAGGTTCTAAACGGAAGAGGAAGGGGTGGGGGCTACACCCCTAGGGGAGAGCGGGTAAGGGGGGCAAAAAGTGGAGGCAATAGAGAGGGATAGGAGGAGGGTTGGAAGAGTCAGGCAGAGAGAGAGAGGGCAGGGGGGGGGACAAGGGAAGGGGTAGGGAGGGAGAGAGAAGACAAGAGAAGGAGATGGAGGTGGAAGAGAAAAAGGAGGCAAGGGTGGGGATCCGGGGGAGCGAGCTACCAGAGGTAGGATTAGACCAGCTACCCACCTGAAGGGTGGAGTCTGGTATGTCAGCCTGATCTCAGAGAGATCGCTGTGTGGGGACCGTGAAACAGTCGGGTACTGCGGGATGGCCGCGGTCTGGGGGGGTGAGTAGAGATAAAGGGGACACCATCTACCCCAAGGTGGGTCCAAGCATAGTGGGGAGCCTACCAAAAAAGGGGAACCTGAGGAGAGAACGTGCATTTAAACAGTAGTAACAAGCCTTGAACACAATATGACTTAGCCTATAGAAATAACGGGCTATAAGCCACATAGCATAAACAGTATAAACCCATTGGAAAAAACTGTTCGGCTTACAAACAAAACATATTACAAAGCCGGAAGGTAGCCAAGGAAAGGGAGGCCCGAGGATTGACCTGCCCGAAGTACCAAACCCTCCAGAAAAAAGCGAATAACACCCAACCGAGGCTGGAGTGTACGACCCAGGTAGGGGGGAGGGGGGAAGAGGAGAGGGAAGGGAGGACGGGATGATCGGGGGGGGGGGAGGGAGAGGGGGGAGGGGAAGGGAGAGGGGGGGAAGGGAGGGGGAAGGGGAGGGCAGGGGGAAAGGAGAGAGAAGGGGGCAGGGAGGGGGCAGGAGCAACCATGGGGTAGCAGACCCGTCCAGAGGGCGGGGCAAAGGCACGTGCAGATCGTCCAAAGTCAGCCCCAGGAAAGTGCTAGGCAGGTGGGAACTGGGTAAATCAACAGAGACTAGGGCTCACACCCTCCCAGCTACCGTCAGGGGGGGTGGGTGGAGAGCCTGATGGGCAGCTTGGACTGGGAGAGAGGAGGGAGGCGGGACCCACCCCGTCAGGAATCGTGGGGCTCACCGCACCCCAGGACCCCGGAAGGTGGTGAGCAGTAAGGTACAATAAAAATAACAATCACGAGGGCGGTGTATTGGAAATCCATGGCAAGGAGCAGAAAAAAGGGGGGGGAGTCCAGGCGGGGGTCCAAGGTGGCATGGCGAGGTCTTTGCGGATGTAAACACCACTCTGGGATATGGAGGTCGCTCAGCCCGCACAATCAGGTAAGGCATGGGTCAATCCGGTCACCTTCCAGGCTCCAGGGAGGCCGGAACGACAGCAAGCAGCGTGACAGAACCAATGCCAGGGGGCAGGCTATGCAGATACACGGTGGCAGGTGCGGGGAAGGCTGCATGGGAAGGCGCACCAAAGTCTCAGAAGTCATTTGTACGTTCGGGAGGTGGGGGAAGCCATTGGTTGAAGTGGACACCCTGGGCCGACAGTGATAACATAGTGGGGAATAAGGGAGAGGACAAAGCAAGTCCCAGGTGAACTGGGGGCAGGAGGGGTCGATTGGCTTGGAGAGGTACTCACGAACAGCAGATCTCCAGCGACAGCAAAGTCCCTCAGTCCTCCAGAGCCTCACCTCTCACCAGCGGAGGAGAGGGGCTGCGTTGACGCAGGTCGCGGCGCAACGGACGGGCGTTCGGTGACATCGGTCCAGGTCTGCGATGGCGGTATCTCTGGTGAGCAGCTTTCGGTGAGGGGTTGAGCGAGACAGGCCGCCAGGGTTCAGTTGGGAAGAAGATCGCGTACCAGTCCGGAAGTTCGATGTGTAGGAGATCGAGTTGGTCACAGAAGGCCGGAAGATCTTCAGGAGTACGGAGGAGAGCGGAGCGCCCCCTGGAGGAAGCAGACAGGCCAAAGGGAAATCTCCAACGGTACTGAATGTTCCTGGTGCGTAAGGCCTCCAGCAGTGGTCGCAGTACCTTCCTATTCTGGAGGGTGATCTGCGAAAGATCCTGGAACAATTTCACCTCTGCCCCATTAAACAATATACGGCCTCTTATGCGTGCCTTGTGAAGAATTTCTTCTTTGAGGGGAAAGTTTACAATAAAGCAAATTATGTCCCTGGGAGGCTCAGAGTCCCTGGGCGGGGGGCGGAGGGCACGATGAGCTCTTTCCATGTCTATGGGGGAGTCCGCCGGGCGCTCCATGAGGTCATTAACCACTTGCCGACCGCCGCACGACGATGTACGTCGACAGAATGGCACGGGCAGGCATAAGGGCTTACATGTACGTCCTTGCCTGCCCGCCGGTCGGGGGCCCGATCGGGCCCCCGCCCGGTGCCTGCGGCGGTCGGTATTCGTTCGGGAGCGATCCCGGACGAGGGGACGGCCATTCATTCATGGCCACCCCCTCGCGATCGCTCCCGACGAATGAAAATGTCCCGTGACATCACTTCCTCTCCTGTAATGTAAACACAGGAGAGGAAGTGATGTATTCTCTCCTCCGTGTCGGTATTTTTCGTTCCGGCACCGAGGAGAGAGGTTCAGTGAGTTGCACCAACACACCACACATACAGTAGAACATGCCAGGCACACTCACACCCCCCCTTTACCCCCCGATCACCCCCCAATTACCCCTGCCCCCCCAGTCACAGTGACACCAATTGCTTTTTTTTTTTTTTTTTTTGCATTGGTGTCATTTGTGACTGTAATAACTGTTAGGGCAGTTAGGGTTAGCCCCCTTTAGTTCTAATGTGCCCCCCTAACCCCCCCAATAAAGGTTTAACCCTGTGATCACCCCCCGTCGCCAGTGTCACTAAGGCTGGGTTCACATTGCAGCGGTTTATGAGAACGAATGTGATTCGCACCGCACTGCAGTGCAAATCACATCCGATCTCTGTGCGATTCGAGTTCAGCCATACAGATAGTATGGCTGAATTCGTGTCGCACCCGCCGCACCCGCCGCAAATTCGCACGGGACCCTTTTTTTGGCCCGCAGCAGAATCGGATCGCATGGGTGTTCACACCATGCGATCCGAGTTTGCAGATAGCACTGCGATATGCGAACTGATCTGGGGGTGTCATTAACATTTCACTGACACTCCCAGCAGTTCGCATAGGGCAGTGTGAACTGCCGCCGGGAGGCATGCGATGCGGGAACCCGCCGCGGATTCATGGCGTTCCCGCATCGCTCCAGTGTGAACCCAGCCTAATAAGCAATAGTTTTTCTGATCGCTGTATTAGTGTCACAGGTGACGCTAGTTAGGCAGGTAGGTATTTAGGTTCGCCGCAGCTTTTTATAGCACCAGGGACCCCCATATACTACCGCATAAAGCCCCCTGATTGCCCCCTAGTTAACCCTTTCACCAGTGATCACCATATAACTGTTACAGGTGACGCTGGTTGGTTAGTTATTTTTTTATAGTTTCAGGGCACCCGCCATTTATTACCTAATAAAGGTTTAACCCCCTGATCACCCGGCGGGTGTCATTTGTGACTGTAATAACTGTTAGGGCAGTTAGGGTTAGCCCCCTTTAGTTCTAAGGTACCCCCCTAACCCCCCCAATAAAGGTTTAACCCCGTGATCACCCCCCGTCGCCAGTGTCACTAAGGCTGGGTTCACATTGCAGCGGTTTATGAGAACGGATGTGATTCGCACCGCACTGCAGTGCAAATCACATCCGATCTCTGTGCGATTCGAGTTCAGCCATACAGATAGTATGGCTGAATTCATGTCGCACCCGCCGCAAACTCGCACGGGACCCTTTTTTTGGTCCGCAGCAGAATCGGAACGCATGGGTGTTCACACCATGCGATCCGAGTTTGCAGATCGCACTGCGATATGCGAACTGATCTGGGGGTGTCATTAACATTTCACTGACACTCCCAGCAGTTCGCATAGGGCAGTGTGAACTGCCGCCGGGAGGCATGTGATGCGGGAACCCGCCGCGGATTCGTGGCGTTCCCGCATCGCTCCAGTGTGAACCCAGCCTAATAAGCGATCGTTTTTCTGATCGCTGTATTAGTGTCACAGGTGACGCTAGTTAGGCAGGTAGGTATTTAGGTTCGCCGCAGCTTTTTATAGCGCCAGGGACCCCCATATACTACCGCATAAAGCCCCCTGATTGCCCCCTAGTTAACCCTTTCACCAGTGATCACCATATAACGGTTACAGGTGACGCTGGTTGGTTAGTTATTTTTTTATAGTTTCAGGGCACCCACCATTTATTACCTAGTCTCACTAGTGTACCCCTAAATTTGGGGGTGTCTACTTTCCAAAATGGGGTCATTTGGAGGGGGTTTGTGCCATCTTGGCATTTTATGGCCTTCAAAACTGTAACGCCCTTAGAAAGCCTGAAGGCGGTGCTTGGGGTGTCTACTTTCTAAAATGGGGTCATTTGTGGGTGTTTTGTGCCATCTTGGCATTTTATGGCCTTCAAAACTGTAATAGGTAGTGAGGAGTGAAGTCAAATATTTACGCCCTTAGAAAACCTGAAGGCGGTTCTTGGCTTTCGGGGCCCCGTACGCGGCTAGGCTGCCAAAAAATCCCACACATGTGGTATCCCCGTACTCAGGAGAAGCAGCAGAATTCATTTTGGGGTGTCATTTCACATATGCCCATGGCATGTGTGAGCAATATATCATTTAGTGACAACTTTGTGAAAAATAAAAAAAAATTAAAGTTTGTAATTTTCCCGCAACTTGTGGCAAAATATAAAATATTCCATGGACTCAACATGCCTCTCAGCAAATAGCTTGGGGTGTCTACTTTCTAAAATGGGGTCATTTGTGGGGGTTTTGTGCCATCTTGGCATTTTATGGCCTTCAAAACTGTAATAGGTAGTGAGGAGTGAAGTCAAATATTTACGCCCTTAGAAAACCTGAAGGCGGTTCTTGGCTTTCGGGGCCCCGTACCAGATGCCCATAGCATGTGTGAGCAATATATCATTTAGTGACAACTTTGTGTAAAAAAAAAAAAATTTTTTTTTTGTCATTATTCAATCGCTTGAGGCAAAAAAATAAAATATTCAATGGGCTCAACATGCCACTTATCAATTTCCTTAGGGGGTCTACTTTCCAAAATGGGGTCATTTGGGGGGGTTTTGTACTGCCCTGCCATTTTAGCACCTCAAGAAATGAGATAGGCAGTCGTAAACTAAAAGCTGCGTAAATTCCAGAAAACGTACCTTAGTTTGTAGATGTGACAACTTTTGCGCAAACCAATAAATATACAATTTTTGACTTTTTTTTTTTACCAAAGACATGTGGCTGAACACATTTTGGCCTAAATGTATGACTAAAATTGAGTTTATTGGATTTTTCTAATAACAAAAAGTAGAAAATATCATTTTTTTTCAAAATTTGCGGTCTTTTTACGTTTATATCGCAAAAAATAAAAATCGCAGAGGCAATCAAATACCATCAAAAGAAAGCTCTATTTGTGGGAAGAAAAGGACGCAAATTTTGTTTGGGTACAACATTGCATGACCGCGCAATTACCAGTTAAAGCAGCGCAGTGCCAAATTGTAAAAAGACCTCTGGTCATTTACCAGCAAAATGGTCCGGTCTGAAAGTGGTTAAAGTAGTCAACAGCATCTGGTAAGAAGACATCTTTATCTTCACAAGTGGGGTGTTGTTTCTATGTCCATAAGTTTTTGGTGAAGGGACGTTTCATTACGTTATAGAAGATTCCAGCAGTCTTTTGATTTATGGATTCAGAAGGAGTTTTTCACTGAAAAAATCACTGTTTTTGGAGTTATATTTATTTAAGTTTTTTTGTTTCCTTTTGGTGTCATCACCCAACTGGGACTTTATTTATTATTGTTTTTCACTATATTTTGGTTGTAATTTTCTGTATATTGCAGTTTTATAATATGGTGTGTATTATTTTAGATACCATTTGATTATCAAATTTTCACATTTTTTTGATACTTATATTTGCTCTAGCGCCCCTATCATCAGTATATTTTCAACATTTGTGGGTCAATTGACCACATTTTACTCCATGTATGTCGGGTGTTGTCTGATAGCTAATGCCAAAGTTTCTATCGCAATGGCGAAAAGGATGGGGGAAAGGGGGCATCCTTGCCTGGTACCTTTCAGGATGTGGAATTGGTCTGAGAGGTGACCTTGTAGTTTGATTTGGGCTTTAGGGGAAGAATAAAGGGCTTCCAGGGTTCTAGTAAATTCCGGGCCGAAACCCTATTTTTGTAGGATGGTGAAGATGTAGGGCCAGGTGACCATGTCAAAGGCCTTTTGGAGATCAATGGAAAGGATATATCCCTCCTAGGAAGGGCCTCCATCCCAAGAGGATTGCATGAGGGAAATTAAGTCCACCGCTTTCCTAATCTGGTCCAGGCCCTGCCTCCCAAGGATAAATCCCACCTGATCCTTATGGATATAGGTGTCGAGGAAGGAAGACAGTCTATTAGCTAAGATTTTCATCATAATCTTTCAATTGTTATTAATTAACAAAAATTGGTCTATAATTCCCACCTTCACTGGGGTCTTTACCCTGTTACGCTGTAGGATACTTGTCATGGGCCATGGTAAGTAGGCTCCTCTTGCAATAAGCAAGGGAGCAGATTTATACACCTGTTTATATGACTTATTACTAAATGGTGCCTTTCTATTTATTTGTAATACCCTCAGAGCCATGGATGGTACTTAACCTTCCTAGCGGTTTTCCCGAGTGTGGCTCGGGGTTAAATTTCAGTACCATTAGCGGTAACCCCGAGCCTCGGGATTGCATTGCAGGATCCTGGTGTGGTGTACTTACCTTGTCCCCAGGATCCTGCGATGTCCCCCCGCTGTGTCCGTGGGCTCTGTCCTCCCCATCACTGCCAACACCAAATAAACACTGTTTTGGGTTATTTTTACCAAAGAAATGTAGCAGCATCATTTTTGTTCAAAATGTATCAAGAGAAATGACTTATTTGCAATATTTTATAACAGAAACTTAGAAAAATGATTTTTTTTGGGGGGAAAATTTACGGTCTTTTTTTATTTGTAGCGTACAAAATAAAACCCCAGCGGTGATTAAATACCACCAAAAAAAATCTCTATTTGTGTGAAAAAAAGATACAAGTTTAATTTGGGTACAGGTGTTACATGACCGCGCAATTGTCATTCAAAGTGTGACAGCGCTGAAAGCTGAAAATTGGTGTGGGAAGGAAGGGGGTGAAAGTGCCCAGTAATGAAGTGGTTAATGGGACATGAAACATGGGACAGCAAGATGACTATTAGTCATCGCCAGATGGTGTGTTCACTATGGTAACCATATGTTTTTAGAGGTTATAGGCGCTTACAACCATATAACGATGAACTGTTTAATTATTAATGATATTCAATATAACCTCTTACTAACCACTCCCCCTTATTGTGATTGGTTATGATTGGTAAAGTTGAACCAAATATAAGCTGTATACCAATAAAACTCAGACATTTGTTTGAACTCACTCCTTTATCTAGTTCTGTTCATTGAAATTGTCTCCCGGAAGCGGGGGCTCTCCGTAGTTTGCAGTATTAACCCTTGGCTGGTCTGTCATGTACCTATAGATTCTATACAAATGGAGGCACTGGCTGAGATAAGGTGATTAATCAACTTGGGGGAGTAGATTTTTTGTCTTATCTGACAAATTGTTTTCTTGCCTTAGCTCTGATAAAACCTTAGTCTCTTAAATTTTAATTAAGAAGGGAGACGGACCAGGCCTTGTGGTGGCTTTTGGTAAGCCTGTCCTTCGGTGGGACTGTTAAGAAGTTTTAATAAGTAGTACTACGCTCCTTTTGGGAAGGAGGGGGAAGGGTTAATAGGGCAATCACTACTGGGGCCCGCAAACTCTTGCGCTATCTTTCTTTCCTTGTCTATCGCATTGTATAAAGTAGAAGGATTACAGCATAAGATATCTGTTGTGTGAAGCACTGCTGCAAGGTGAGGCAGTTCCGCTTTAACTGTTATAACAGGGAAAGATACCCCCCCCCCCCCTAATCCTGGAGAAAATTGTAAGGATTATGTAGCCAGAGTATGTGGGACTAGTTATGAGTTTGTGAATTCCTGGCTGTATAACGTGGCTGGAGGGACGGAGAACATGCGCAGTATTCAATCATTCCCTCGGGAGGGGATAATAGTGAATTTCACATGGACATGGTAAAGGGTTTGTGTCCCCTTATCACACTAATATACTGTTATTTTTTTAACAAAGAGTACAATATGCCTGAAAAGTCAATTTCTTCCAATTCCTATATATACTCATTTTAGAACGTGGATTAGTATATCATTTACTGTGTTGTCCACAGAGCCACCCTGGGGTGACAACACTAAACATACTCATAGGGATTGTAAGATCCTCGGAGACAAAGCTGCCTGATGTGGGCGGAGTCCTGGTTTAGGGGAACCAATCAGCTGATGTCTAGTAATAATCTTTCTATTTCTACTTTAGTAGATGGACGGGAGATGAGGAAAACCTCAGAGGATTGTCTCACTTTGTCTCCAGACTGTAAAGTAGAAGATGAGGACATCACACAGTATAGTCCAGGAGAAAACCCGACTACCTCAAATGTCCATCCGGCACCACACAGTGTGGATGGACCATCGTATTCCTCTTATCCTGAGGAACCCCAGACTGTGAGGGACGGGGTCGTCCTTCCAACAGAGAAGAGCTTTTCCTGTACTGAGTGCGGGAAGTGTTTCCCTTCTAAATCCCATCTTATTGTTCATAAAAGATCTCACACGGGGGAGAAGCCGTATTCCTGTCCTGAGTGTGGGAAATGTTTTTCAGCGAAGTCCAATCTTTACACACATCAGAGATCTCACACGGGGGAGAAGCCGTATTCCTGTCCTGAGTGCGGGAAATGTTTTTCAGTGAAGTCACATCTTTCCACACATCAGAGATCTCACACGGGGGAGAAGCCATATTCCTGTCCTGAGTGTGGGAAATGTTTTTCACAGAAGTCTAGTCTAGAAACACATCAGAGATCTCACACAGGGGAGAAGCCGTATTCCTGTTCTGAGTGTGGGAAATGTTTCTCAAACAAGTCCAGTCTTTCCATACATCAGAGATCTCACACGGGGGAGAAGCCGTATTCCTGTCCTGAGTGCAGGAAATGTTTTTCAGTGAAGTCCGATCTTTCCACACATCAGAGATCTCACACGGGGGAGAAGCTGTATTCCTGCCTTGAGTGCGGGAAATGTTTTTCACAAAAGTCCAATCTCTACACACATCAGAGATCTCACACAGGGGAGAAGCCGTATTCCTGTTCTGAGTGCGGGAAATGTTTTTCACAGAAGTCTAGTCTTTCCACACATCAGAGATCTCACACGGGAGAGAAGCCGTATTCCTGTCCTGAGTGTGGGAAATATTTTTCACGGAGGTCCCATCTTTACAGCCATCAGAGATCTCACACTGGGGAGAAGCCGTATTCCTGTCCTGAGTGTGGGAAATGTTTCTCAGAGAAGTTTAATCTTTACACACATCAGAGATCGCACATGAGGGAGAAGCCACATTAGTGTCCTGAGTGAATTGTTCCTCACTGAAGTCCTGTCTTCCTGTACATCAGGGACCCCACACAACCCTCGAGGTGTATTAGTGCCTTGAGTGCGGGAAATGTCTTCTATATGAATGTTGCTGGACATCACAGCTCTCATGTGGGGAAGAAGCACACCCTGATATACACCTCAGATATACTCCATGGCTGATCTTCATCACGGAAGAAACAGTTGATAAGGAGATCAGAGATCACCAAAGACGTGGATGAAGTGTTGTACCGTGTTGGCCATTGATAGCAGGAGAAAAATAAAAATGGAGTCATTACCATTTATTGGCTGAGTACATTTTGTGGTGGAAGATTTCACAAACACTTAGAGGTCTATTTTTAAAAATAAATAGTTGAACAAATGTGACCAGCATTATGATCATTGGCCCCATCTAGTGGCCATGAGGTATTGTACTTTTTTGTTTTACTGATTGAGGCAAAATGTCTTATGGCCACTAGATGGAGCCGTTGATCATAGGAAATCACTGAGTTAAATTACGGCCAGAATTTGTAACAAGTGGATGAATGTTTGTCACATTTGTCCAACATATTTTCTTTACATAGATCCCTTAGTTTCCTTTGTCAGGAATAGTTTCATACTAGTACCGGAGATCATACTCATGCACTAATAATTACAGTAGACATTGCAGGATAAAAGTTATTTAAACCAACAATATTATCTGATTCCCGCCCAGCCTAATGTACAATGATGGTGGGACTGATATTGTTCTGGGAGGACGTCATATGACATGCTACCATTCTTGCTGAACATGTGTGCCCACAGAGGCGAGTAGCGAGGCGATCGGTGGTGCGCTGTCCCCCTTGGACACTGTGCATCACCGTTTCTGGTAAAGAGATGATGAGGTAGGTTCTTTACCATGTGATCAGCTGTGTCCAATCACATGTAATCAAATGCTGGTTATCGGCATTTCCTTTCCTCAGTGCTGTCAGTGTCACGCGGTATCTGTACAGTTATGGCGTGTTTGTTCATCTTAAAGCTCTTCCCTCCCTCCTTCTTCCCAAGATATTATCCTCCAGGATATCCAGCTGTATATATCTGGACCCCGCTTATTGTTTTCCTAGGATAACAGGGTGAGATTCCGCTATGCTGTGTTTGGTTTGGCGGCGCCCCTAAGTGTAACAAGCATTGCCATTGTGTTGCAGGGGTTGTTCTGAAGATGGGGTATATTCCACGTCACATATAGTATTATTGGCCCCTAGGGATATTGCTACATAGCCATGGATTACATTGGAACCCACAGCTGATTATCTATATTGGATGTAAGTGCAATTTATGGGGTGAGATATCACACATGTGCATACAATGGTGGCCTAGGTCTTGGTTTCTCTGTTTTTGTAGAATGATCTCCTGTTTATACATGCGGATGTTCATCTTACTACCCACATTTTGGAACACTTGATTTAGGAAACTTACAAGATATGTAAGTAAGGTATAAGGAGGGGTGGATTTACTGTAAGCATGTCTTACATTATAATGTATATGTTTCCTTGTATCCACCTTTCCCCATCATGCACACCAGAGCTCATATTTTAAATCCATAAAAAAATGATTTTGTATTGTAATGGAATTCAAGAAGTGATTTGGTAAACAAAAATATATTTTTTTTTTATAAAAGTGATTGGTCCTTCTGTTGCTGCTACAAACCCCCATGGGGAATCTCTTCTTTTTTTCCCAGATTATGTAAATCTTTCCCCTTCTCCCCATCCCCCTTCGGGATATATAGAGATAGAGCTGCTACTAACTATGCTCTCTACTTAGTATATTATAGATCTCTCACCTGTGTGCCATACTCTGTTGTTTCCCTTCGGTTTGTGTTCCCTATGCCCAGCCTCCCCAGACTGGATTGTATATTCCATCATTTGCCCCCATATTGATGTAAACCATGCAGTCTATAAATATATAATCTAATAAAGTGTGTAATATGAATGACAGTATTGAAATATAAATATATACTTACCTTATCTTGTGTTTGTCTGTTTGATGGTGATAGTGAAGTTTCCCTCAAAAGCATACAGTCCTGAAAAAGCTATTAAGGGAAACGTGTTACCCATTGGACAAGATCATCTGGACATATAGAGAATATATTCCTCTAGTGGACATTTGTGAAAGTGTTTCTATATATATTTCTTTGTCATACATCATGGGACACAGAGCCTTAAGTAATTACTTAATGCGTTATGGGCCACCTTCAGGTGATAGACACTGGTATCCCCAATACAGGAAGTTGAGTCCCCTATATAACCCCTCCTCCATCCAGGAGTACCTCCGTTTTTTTGCCAGTGTCTAAGGTGTTGGTCACGAATGAATATGTGCTCTGAGGAGCTCCAGGAGGAATCCATGCTGGATTTAAAAAAAACTCCCCAACCGGATCCATCCTCGCCACTGTGACCGCAGGATGGTACCCGGGCCTCGCATAGAAGAATGAGGTTTTTCCTGTAACGCCTCTCTTTGAGGGCTGAACCCTAGGAACCAGGACTCTTTTTGGTCTTGCTACTTTACCTAAAGTTGTCCTGAGGGGTGCTATACAGGTCCAAAGGAGTGCAACCCCCATTAAAAGGGACCCGGTCTTTGAAGGTTTAACTATACTGCCCGCCGTGATGGGTGAAGTTTGGAACTGTCTGTTTTCAGCAGTATCCTTCAGCGAGGAAAAGGTAAGAGAAAAGCTTAGGAACTGCAAAGTCCACGTATGCCTTTTCTTTCATATTATATTGTAATGCCTTAAAATCTCCTCTAGAGGGAGTAAGAATACACATACCCTTTCAGCAGCTCTGTGTCCAGCCACAACAGCGTAGTGTGTACTAGCAGCATATTCCCCCCCCCCAGTTGTGGGAATTGGGGGGGCTGGGGGTACAGGTACAGTGTGGTACATTACATCCTGATCAGTTTTGAGCATTTTTCAGTGTGACAGCACTAAAGCCTCAAACTGCCAAGAACCCCCCCTCCCCCCTCTCGAGGGGTGCGGGGCAGCTTTGTTAAGGTAAACATTTCTATGTTTTTACATTCCATTTAGGAAGCCAGCCTTTTTCAGGGAGAAGATGGTTACACTGCATGGTGGCTACAGCCTCCTCTCCCCCTTCGGGGCCGTGTCTCAGACCCGAATTCTGTGCTCAGCAAATAGTTTCCATCCGTGCACGCGCAGGCTGAGGTTCCCCTTTGACAGAGGAGAAGGTTGTGTCGATGAAGGGGTGTGGCTAAATCGGACGTTGCCCTATGCAGACTCAGCCTCCTCATGTAAGTACACGGCGCACAGGCAATCAGGCTGACGCTCTCATCACGGAATGTGTCTACCAGAGCAGCTGAATGATGAGTCTGCCACAGAAGCGCTGGAGCACGTGAGGAGTATAGGAGAATAGTGTAGGAGGAGTGTAATTACTGCAGCTGCCTGCGGTATAGGATCAGCAAAACAACAGCAATTGTAAACCAAACATTGATTTAAACCTGAAAATGTGTATTTGACTATTAGATGGTGCTAAGTATCATAGAAGTTATCGCCATCTAATGAACAAATGTAACATTGTTTATTTTCATGTGATGGAAAACTTTCATCCAACTCATCAGATCTCTTCATTGCTTCAATCCCCTCATTCACACAGAAGGAATGTATTTTCATTGGGTGAATTATTATGTAAATTATTTATGAATAGACCCCTAAATGTCAGGAGACGTTTATATAAAGATGGGAAATATGTAGCAGATAAATGAATAGACCTCCTAGCAATGTTATTACCAGGCTGCAGCTAGGGGGAGCTCTAATGATTAGAGTGTGACCACAGCAGAGTGATCCCATCTAGCTCACATTAACCCTTTCATCACTAGAGCTGGTATTACATTATTTTTGCACACATGGTAAAATGCAGATTTTGGGCCAGAAGATTAGATAAAACCCCCAAACATATGTTTCCTGAAAGCAGAGGCCCTGGAGAATAAAATGGTGGTAATTGTTACGGTGTTCCTCGTACACAAATGTCACCTTCATATCCGGGTTTATTTTCTACTTTCCCCCATTTTCTATGGTGTGATCTTTTCTACAATACTTTGTTATACATAAAATATTCGGGAAATTAGTGCAATTAACCACAACAACACCTCTCCATTCACATTGGTGCCATGATGTAAATATACAAACAGTAAAAAAAGCGGAAAGATGTGCAAACATCACATTCCAAACATTCCTCAAACAAAGTCCATTAATAAGTGTGAAGAAGAAATCACTTCACTCCCTTTATATATACACCACTTAGTGCTCGTGTCAGCCCTCCCCCTCTGGGTGTCACTCACCGGAACTATATGCCCAACACTTTCATGGGTGGGAACACACACACATTATACACAATTTTAAGGTAAAATATAAAAGATGAGGTTGTGATGAGTAAATAGATACCAAACATGTCAAGTAATAACATCATGTGTGCCGGTGACATGGCAAAATACTACAGTACCTAAAAATCTCCATAGGAGGCGCTTTCCTGCTCATCAGTTTAGAGATAAGTGTGATCTCTGGTGGTAGAATTATTCCTCTCACTCCCACATTTGTGGTGATCCCTCACATGTGTGGTGCAATCATGCTCTACATACACATATACACAGTATGGGTGCATTTACAGGTATGTGCGGGGCAATGGGGGTCAGTTTTCATGTTTTAATATAAATTTATCATCATTTTTATTTTATTTTTCCTTATTTAGCTGTATTGATATTACAAGTGGACAATAAACCCCCCTGTAATATCATTGGGCAGGTGACAGGTCCTCTTTATGAGACATGGGGGGTGTATTAGACCTCCAATGTCTCCTCTACCCTCCAATGCACAGATGGCACTCAGTTAGATGCTTCCTTGGCGGTATCATCCGGGGAATGTTGGCTCAGAAATGGGAAACACTCAGAGCTGAGGACTGCCGACTTCATTCAGTGCAGAGGAGATCAGGGGATGGAGATCCTGAAGCTGCTGGGTGAGGTCTTGGGGATACCAGGACAAGTGGGAGAGCCCAGGAACCACACTGGGGGATCATAGTTGGGGGATCAGGCTGTCTGCAGTGTAAATGGGAGGAGGCAGCTATACAGCCCCCCAGATCACGCTAATGCCGCATACACACAATCAGACATTCCGAAAACGAAATCCTTTTTTTCTGACGGGTGTTGGCTCAAACTTGACTTGCATACACACGGTCACACAAATGTTGTCGGAAATTCAAAACGTCAAGAAAGCGGTGACATACAACACGTACGACGAGCCAAGAAAAATTATGTTCAATAGCCAGTGCGGCTCTTCTGCTTGATTCCGAGCATGCGTGGAATTTTGTGCGTATGAATCATCTACACACGCTCTGAATTTCTGACAACGGATTTTGTTGTCTGAATATTTGACATCCAGCTCTTAAATTTTTGTTGTCAGAAATTCCGACAGAAAATGTCAGCTGGAGCTCAGCTACACATGGTTGGAAGTTCCGACAACAACAAGCTCCCATCCAACATTTGTTGTCGGAAATTCTGACGGTGTGTATTAGACATTACTGTGCAACTGGGAGCCGGCTGAAGAAAACAAGCATCGCTATTGCCACTATCAGCTTGTGATTTACACTTCACTCTCTGGGTGTACTATGTACCTCAAAAGAGCTCAACTGGTTAAATATCCTGTCTGGGGGGTCCTAATCCTGGGGGGTCCCAATCCTGCCTCTGAAGGGACATCTCCGTGATGTACAGAAAGTGCTGCAGCTGTGCTGATATTTACAAAAGAAAGTGTTTTAAATGTTACCAAAACAGCACACAGACCCCCCCAAAGTTCTTCTATGTATTTGGGGGACCTTTGGAGGGTCTGTGCTGGTGTGCTGCTTCAAAAAAAAGAAGCCAGGAATGAAATGTCCACAGACTGTGGAAACTTTACACTGGACCTCATGCAATTTGGATTCTGTGCCTCTCCACTCCTCCTCCAGACTCTGGGACCGCAATTTCCAAATGAAATGCAAAATTTTCCACACCCCGTGATGATTTGGGGAGTCATGTCATCTGCTGGTGTTGGTCCACTGTGTTTTATCAAGTCCAAAGTCAGTACAGCCCTCTACCGGGAAATTCTAGAGCTCTTCATGCTTCCCCCAGTTGACCAGCTTTACGGAGATGCTGATTTCATCTTCCAGCAGGACTTGGCACTCGCCCACACTGCCAAAACTACCAATATCTGGTTACATGATCATGGTATCACTGTGCTTGATTGGCTAGCAAACTCGCCTGACTTAAACCCCATAGAGAATCTGTAAGGTATTGTCCAAAGAAAGATGAGAGACACCAGACCCAACAATGCAGATGAGCTGGAGGCCGCTATCAAAGCAACCTGGGCTTCCATAACACCTCAGCAGTGCCACAGGCTGATCACCTCCATGCCACGCTGCATTCCAGCCTTTCTCACCCAGGGTTCCTCCAAAGATTTCTAGGGGTTCCTTGAGAAATTAACAATTTCTGTGTCTCAACTGGCATTAATGATCTGTAAGGGGGGCAGTCTTCCAACTGATGATGATGTAAGAATTTCCTTCTCCCACTGACCACAGAGATAAGGGGGTCCTTCTCCCATTGATCACCAATGTAAGAAACCACTACACTAACCATTGATATAAGGGAGCATTTCTCCCATTGGTCACCAATGTAAGAGACCTACACTAACCAATGATATAAGGGGGCATTTCTCCCATTGGTCACCAATGCGAGGGACCAGTACATTGATCACTGATATGGGATCCTTCTTCAACTGGTCACCAATGAAAAAGGCCACTACACTGACCACTAGAAATGAGCGCCAGGTTTGGACTAACCCCAGATTCAGAATTTAGCTTGTTTGGGTGTTTGGTAAACAACTGAACAAAATAGGTGTTTGACTCAGTGAACCTCTGACTGCAGTAATACTATTGCTCTGATATATAGCAGCTCAGGCTGGTTGTTCGGGGATTAGAAACTTTCAACTTTGTGTCCCAACAACTGATGACGTGTCCTCATCCAGTCCATTCAGCTGTCACCTGGGGATTAGTGGGTTAGTGTAAATAACTTTAACCCTGTATTGTACTGCCTGGAGGACATTAGAGGATCCTCTACATCTGACAGTAAAGCTGTGAGTGAGGCCAGAAATCTGCTTCATGATTGGACATGATATGGATCCTTCTTCATCTCATTCCTTGTTATGGAAATCTATATTATTACCAGTCTGGTATCAGAGTATCGGCAAACACAAAGATTAGATATTTTATAGGCATTGCCAATGGTGAAAATCGCCAAATTATGATATTCAGGGAAACATTACAAAACCTACCTACAATGGTGGAATCATTTGTCACAGAGACCAGCAGTACCCTTCTGGAACATTTTGGTGAAGACTAAATGCGCTCTCAGATATCCTCACAGGGCAAGCTTTCCAAACTGATGCTGGATGTTTTCCACGTATGCCTATTATGTGTATTGGGCTTCACTATCCCACGTATGGGCCTAGCATGGTGGGTGCCACTGGGTAGAAGAGAGAGCGAGAGACCAGAAAACATCCACTCACTGATCCCCGTAGCTAGAATGAACCCGGAAGTGATATGTATTAGGTGACTTTCGAGTTCATTGCTATCATTCCTGACCCCTGTGGCTGGAGAAGCTGTGAATTATTATTAATTTGCAGGATTTATATAGCGCCAGCACTTTTAAGTCTTGGAAGTGAGTATTGGAGGAGGAAACAAGAGAGCTAGAGAGCAGGAGGCCTTGGGAGGAGCGGAGAGGATGATTTGGGAGATATCTGCAGATGAGGTTGGTGATGTAGCTGGGGGTGATGCTGTGGATGGCTTTGTATGTTGTGGTTAGTGTAACAGAATCGCTTCCCACTCTGCTTGAGTGCTTACATCATATACCTCTTCCTCCAGTCTGAAGATCGATATCAGATATTATAGCCACATATTACAACCAAGAACTAGGCAGGACTCATTTGGCTGCAAAGCTGGAATACATTTATTTGAACAAACTAACACAGAATATATACGCCATAGGAGGACATCCCCCTCCTGATCATATTACCCTAACAATACAAACTGCACACAGGAATATAATTAGAACAGACATATACTATAAAATCAATGTTAATTAGCTACCTGTCCCTGCTAGGTCAGTCACAATTAGTATTTTGTGTTTTATACAGTGGGGGAGGGGAAGCCAGAGAAGGGATTGGCAGAGATGGGCAGCAGTCACGGATTGGTTAGTGAGGTGTATTAGTCTACCAGCAGCATTCATAATAGACTAAAGGAGGAATAGCCTGTGTAAAAGTCAGCCAGTAGTAGTTAAGGTGGGAAATAACAAAGGAGTGAATAAGTTATTTTGTGGTGTCGAAAATCATTCTACATCCATTATTCTGGGTTACCTCTACACACAGGACCTGGAAAGGCTTTTAAAGCTTCAAGGAAAATATCGAGTACCAATATTTGTCATTGTTTCATCAGCACACAGAATTTTAGGGCTGGACATGTTGGGTGTTTATTTACTCGGCCCAACCTCATCTTTTATATTTTACCAAAAATTGGGTAAAATATTGCAACTGTCCTTTAAAATTACACTTAATGTATTTCTAACTGAAATTTACACTTGATAAACCACTGAGCTAATATCATGTGACATGAACTACCATCATTTTATTCTCCAGGGACTCTCAGAAAATATATATTTGGGGGATCTAAATGAATCTTCAGGACAAAAATGTACTTTTTAACATGTGTGCAAAAAATACAAAAACAGCTCTGACAGTATAAGGGTTAATGAGAGCTAGATACATTACACTGAGCACAGCAGAGTGATTCTAACAACTCCATCAGTAAATGTAGTGCAAAACACCATTATAGCCACTAGATGGAGCCAATGATCATATGAAAACAAATGACCAAAACTTGTCACATTCATTCAACATTTTTTTTTAAAGAGACCTCTAAGTGTTTCTGAAAGCTTACACCCACCACAAAATGCCACTGAGAGGTAATGACTCAATTTTTATTTTTCTACTGCTTTTAATTGCCAACACCGTACAACAATTCATCCATGTCTTTGGTGATCTCTGATCTCCTTATCAACTGTTTCTTCCATGAAGAAGATCAGCCATGGAGTATATCTGAGGTGTATATCAGGGTGTGCTTCTTCCCCACATGAGAGCTGTGATGTCCAGCAACATTCATATAGAAGACATTTCCCGCACTCAAGGCACTAATACACCTCGAGGGTTGTGTGGGATCCCTGATGTACCGGCTAACAGGAGTTTAGTGAGGAACAATTCCCTCACTCAGGACAGGAAAGTGGCTTTTCCCCTGTGTGCAATTTCTGATGTGTATAAAGATTGGACTTCTGTGTAAAACATTTCCCACACTCAGGACAGGAATATGGCTTCTCCCCTGAGTGAGATCTCTGATGTGTGTAAAGACTGGACTTCTGTGTAAAACATTTCCCACACTCAGGACAGGAATATGGCTTCTCCCCCGTGTGAGATCTCTGATGTCTGGAAAGATTGGGCTTCAATGAAAAACATTTCCTGCAAACAGGACAGGAATATGGCTTCTCTCCTGTGTGAGACTTCTGATGTCTGTAAAGATTGGCCTGCATTGAAAAACATTTACCACACTCAGGACAAGAATACGGCTTCTCCCCCGTGTGAGAATTCTGATGCATAGAAAGAGCGGATTTCATTGAAAAACATTTCCCACAATCAGGACAGGAATACGGCTTCTCCCCTGTGTGAAATCTTAGATGTTTGTAAAGATTGAACTTCAGTGAAAAACATTTCCCGCACTCAGAGCAGAAATATGGCTTCTCCTCGGTGTGCAACATCTTATGTTTTTCAAGATTGGACTGAATTGAAAAACATTTACCGCACTCAGAACAGGAATACGGCTTCTCCCCCGTGTGAGATCTCCGATGTGTGGATAAATGCGCGGAACGTGAAAAACATTTCCCGCACTCAGAACAGGAATACGGCTTTTCCCCCGTGTGAGACCTCCGATGTATTAAAAGTTGTGATTTTAGTACAAAACATTTCTCGCACTCAGGACAGGCATATGGCCTCTCACCTGTGTGCACTTTTTGATGTGTGTAAAGATGTGCGGTCCGTGAATACGATTTTCCACACTCGGAACAGGAATACGGTTTTTCTCCCGTATGAGATATTTTATGTTCGTTAAGTTTTGATTTAAAACGAAAACACTTCCCGCACTCAGGACAGGAATACGGCTTCTCCCCCTTGTGAGACCTTTTATGCACATTAAGTTGGGATTTAAAACGGAAACATTTCCCGCACTTAGGACAGGAATGTGGCTTCTCTGCTGTGTGAGATCTGTTATGCCTATTAAGTTTGGATTTAGATTGGAAACATTTCCCGCACTCAGGACAGGAATACGGCTTCTCCCCGGTGTGAGATCTGTTATGCTTATTAAGTCTGGATTTAGAAGGGAAACACTTCCCGCACTCAGTACAGGAAAAGCTCTTCTCTGTTGGAAGGACGGCCCCGTCCCGCACAGTCTGAGGTTCCTCAGGATAAGAGGAATACGATGGTCCATCTACACTGTGTGGTGCCGGATGGACATTTGAGGTAGTCGGGTTTTCTCCTGGACTATACTGTGTGATGTCCTCATCTTCTACTTTACAGTCTGGAGACAAAGTGAGACAATCCTCTGAGGTTTTCCTCATCTCCCGTCCATCTACTAAAATAGAAATACAAAGATTATTACTAGACATGAGCTGATTGGTTCCTGCTGTGCTCCAATCAGATCATTAAATATAAAATGTCCAGCTGGTAGGAAATGGGTGTAACAAAAGAGAATCCATATTATGTGTATATATAGCAGTGGGGGGAGGGGAGAGAGCAGAAGTCAGGACTATGTAATGTACAACATATTGTATAAGATACAACAGATAGGACTATATAGTATCAGAATGATGTAATGTACAACATAGAGTATATAGTGCAGGGGTCAGGAGTATGTAATGTAGAATATAAAGTATACAGTGTAAGGGTCAGGAGTATGTAATGTAGAATATAAAGTATACAGTGTAAGGGTCAGGAGTATGTAATGTAGAATATAAAGTATACAGTGTAAGGGTCAGGACTCATAATATTGGTATTCAGTAATCAGTGGAAGGTGAAATGATTACATGAGACAAGTTGCAGAGGTCCCACACCGCTGCCTCCCATCTCCTGAGACTGAATACATATAGGAGGTTATTTACAAAAGGAAAATCCACTTTGCACTACAAGTGCAAGCTACAAATGCAAAGTGCACTTCAAATTGCACTTGGAAGTGCATTCACTGTAAATCTGAGGGGTGGATCTGAAATGAGGGGAAGCTCTGCTGATTTTATTATCCAATCACATGCGAGTTAAATTTTTGTTTTTTCTTTTCCTTGCATGTCCCCCTCGGAGCTACAGTGACTGCACTTCCAAGGGCACTTTCAGGACAATTTCAAGTGCACTTTGCGCTTGCAGTTTAACCACTTCCCACCCGGCCAATGCATGTATACGGCCGGGTGGGAGCCGTCTACTCCTGATAGGACCTTCAGGAACGTCCTTCAGAAGGAGCAGGATCGCGCGCGTGCCCACGCAGCGGTGCGATCCCGATGTGCTCGTGTCACCCAGACACGGCACATCTCAGATCGGCAGGAGGGCTCTGTGATTGGCCCTCCTGATCACATGACGGCCGTGTCCAATCACGGCCGTCATGTGATGTAAACAAACAGCCGGTTGCTAGGCAATCGGCTCCTCCTCTCCTCACATGGAAGTCATCGCTGAAGAGAGGAGAGCAGATCGCTGCAGCCGGCTGATGATCAGTGAGTATGAGCTGTTTTTTTACAGCTTTTTACTCACTGATCACCAGTGTAGTGTCAACACACAACACACCACACAGTATAAACACAGTCCCCACACATGTCCCTAATAATAAAAACATGTCCCCCACATATGTTCCACTAAAATCACATGTCCCAATGATTATCTGCACACATATGTACATGATCATTGGCGTACATATGTCCGTGATCACACAAACCAATTATTATACACTTAACAGAATTTTTTTTACCAAAGACATGTAGCAGACTACATTTTGGCTTAAATTTATAACAAAATTCGATTTTATTGGATTTCTTTTAAAATAGAAAAAAGAAAATATTGTTTTTTTTTCCAAATTTCTGCTTTTTTTGCGCTTATATCGCAAAAAATAAAAAACGGAGTCGTGAATAAATACCACCAAAATAAATCTCTATTTGTGCAAACAAAATGATAAAAATTTCATTTGGGTACAGTGTAGCATGACCGCGCAATTGTCACTGAAAGCGCTAGAGCGATGAAAGCTGAAAATTGGGCTGGAAAGGAAGGGGGTGAAAGTGCCCTGTATTGAAGTGGTTAAAGTGGATTTGCCTTTAGTAAATAACCCCCATTGTTTCTATGTGTTTATCAGATGATGGGGGATCTAGGTGGAGCCTCCGTACTGCTCTCTCCTTTACAATAAAGTCTCCTCTTACCCGGTGATGTGAGGGGCGGCTGATTGTCCATCATGACGTCCTTGTAGAGATCCTTGTGTCCTTCTAAATACTCCCACTCCTCCATGGAGAAATAGACAGTGACATCCTGACACCTTATAGGAACCTGACACACACAATGATACAGTCACCATCCAGACACATCCCTTGTCTGTTACTGGATAATCTCCCAGAATTCCCAGAATCCTCCTCACCTCTCCTGTCAGCAGCTCCATCATCTCTCTGGTGACTTCTACAATCTTCTCCATGTTGTGTCTTGTAGGGATCGGGGATGGAGGTGGGGGGATGGTGATGGGATTCTGGTTTCTTGAGGATTTTGTGGTCATATAATGAGATCTCCTTCTTGTAGATTTCTTCATTATTACTGAACAGTTATGTGTAATACAAAGATAAATATCACTCTCCCATAATCCCTCACCTCTATGGTCAGCTCTATATTTATCTTCCAGGGATTGGCCACAATGTTCCAGATTCAGCAAAGGACAGACATCTCCATCCAATGATATGATTACAATGTAGTCAGATTTATAGATCCTTCTAGAAGTCATAATAGAGTCACTAATTTTTTTAATACCCTGTTTCCCCGAAAATAAGACCTAGCGTGATTGTCGGTGATGGCTGCAATATAAGCCCTACCCCCCAAATAAGCCCTACCTTGTTTCCCCAAAAATAAGCCCTACCCTGAGAATAAGATCTACAAGGACATTAACTGGGGCTTATTTGGGGGGTAGGGCTTATATTGCAGCCATGATCGACAATCACGCTAGGTCTTATTTTCGGGGTAGTAGGGCTCACTGACCCACCAGGAAATGTTACCCATTTAGTTATTTTCTATACCCAATGCCGCCATCTTGTGCTATAACCAAATATCAGAGTATGTAGACTTCATGTATTCATAGTACTTGCTTGCAGGACCACTGATAAGGGAGTACCACCCTGTATGGGGCTAGGGCCCTATCAGTTCCAGAGGGGGCCCAGGAAGCCAACATGTCCATCTGAAGCCGCTAAGCTACATTCTGTTGGCTTCCTATTATTCTATGACAGAGCGCTCTTCTCCCACTAAAAGTAGCTGGGCTTCCCACTCCTCTCCCACTAAAAAGTAGCTGGGCTTCCCACTCCTCTCCCACTAAAAAGTAGCTGGGCTTCCCACTCCTCTCCCACTAAAAAGTAGCTGGGCTTCCCACTCCTCTCCCACTAAAAAGTAGCTGGGCTTCCCACTCCTCTCCCACTAAAAAGTAGCTGGGCTTCCCACTCCTCTCCCACTAAAAAGTAGCTGGGCTTCCCACTCCTCTCCCACTAAAAAGTAGCTGGGCTTCCCACTCCTCTCCCACTAAAAAGTAGCTGGGCTTCCCACTCCTCTCCCACTAAAAAATAGCTGGGCTTCCCACTCCTCTCCCACTAAAAGTAGCTGGGCTTCCCACTCCTCTCCCACTAAAACTAGCTGGGCTTCCCACTCCTCTCCCACTAAAAGTAGCTGGGCTTCCCACTCCTCTCCCACTAAAAGTAGCTGGGCTTCCCACTCCTCTCCCACTAAAAGTAGCTGGGCTTCCCACTCCTCTCCCACTAAAAGTAGCTGGGCTTCCCACTCCTCTCCCACTAAAAGTAGCTGGGCTTCCCACTCCTCTCCCACTAAAAGTAGCTGGGCTTCCCACTCCTCTCCCACTAAAAGTAGCTGGGCTTCCCACTCCTCTCCCACTATATGTAGCTGGCCATCCCACTCCTCTCCCACTATATGTAGCTGGCCATCCCACTCCTCTCCCTCTATATGTAGCTGGCCATCCCACTCCTCTCCCTCTATTTGTAGCTGGACTTCCCACTCCTCTCCCACTATATGTAGCTGGGCTTCCCACTCCTCTCCCACTATATGTAGCTGGGCTTCCCACTCCTCTCCCACTATATGTAGCTGGGCTTCCCACTCCTCTCCCACTATATGTAGCTGGGCTTCCCACTCCTCTCCCACTATATGTAGCTGGGCTTCCCACTATATGTAGCTGGTCACCCCACTCCTCTCCCACTATATGTAGCTGGGCTTCCCACTCCTCTCCCACTATATGTAGCTGGGCTTCCCACTCCTCTCCCACTATATGTAGCTGGGATTCCCACTATATGTAGCTGGGCTTCCCACTCCTCTTCCACTATATGTAGCTGGGCTTGCCACTCCTCTACCACTATATGTAGCTGGGCTTCCCACTCCTCTCCCACTATATGTAGCTGGGCTTCCCACTATATGTATGAACCCCCAGTTCCGTTTGCACCAGAACATCTCTAACAGGCAAAAAGCTCTAGCCAACATGCAAACTCTACTAATGTCTACGTGACATGAAAAATCAAAAGCCCTCATTTTAAAGGCTTATATGCAAGTTATTTGTCATAAAAAGTGTATGGGGTCCTGGATAATGCCCGGGGACATGTATCAATGCAAAAAAAAGTTTTTAAAACAATTGTTTTTAAAGGAGCAGTGATTTTAACCACTTCTCGCCCGGCCGTCATTTTGCTATAGGCCGTGCAGGAAGTAGTTAAAATCACTGCTCCATTATTGGTTCAGTTATCCTGACTGAGCATCATATGATGTACAGCAGGAAAAGCCCCGATCATGCGCCCTAGGGGGGCGCACAGCTGGTGATGGGTGTTGCGGTGTGTCAGTCTGACACTGCAACACCGATCTCGCTAAAGAGCCTCTGATGAAGGCTCTTTGCAACGTGATCAGCCATGTTCAATCACGGCTGGTTACAGTGTAAACAGGAAGAGCCTTTTATCAGCCCACTAGGGATATGCCAATCAGTGCCCAGCTAGATGGATGCCAATCAGTGCCCATCAGCAATGCTTGCCAGTGCCATCAGTGATGCCTATCAGTGCCAATCGTCAGTGCCCATCCATGCCACCTCATCTGAGCTGCCTTATAAGTGCCTGTCAGTGCAGGGCCCCCGATGGAGCAGAAAAATAGGAAAAAATTAAAACGCTCCACCTCCATGGGAAGTTGACTGCCATATGCTCTTTCTTCCCTTTGACAGCTCTTATATAGGCAAGGGCGTGGATTACATTGCGGAACACTTTTTTTTTTTTTAAATAACAGATTTGTCAAAACAGTCTCTTGTGGTTTTTACTTTTTGACACTTTTTTGGTAAATGGGTAGGGTAGTGATACCCATTCACATAACCCCCACGTCCACCACTCTCCTAATCTGGTCTGGCCCCTGCCTCCCAGGGATAAATCCCACCTGATCTTTATGCATATAGGTGTTGATGAAGGAAGCCAGTCTATTAGCTAAGATTTTCGTTATAATATTGAAATCGTTATTAATTCATGAAATTGGTCTATAATTCCCACCTTCACTGAGGTCTTTACCCTGTTTGGGAATAACAATGATATAAGCTAGGTTGGCTGTTGTGGAGAAGTATAAAGCAGGGTTAGGTTATAAAAAAAAAAAATCTCCCAAGCTTTGACCATCTCACGGAGCTCTGTTCAATCCATCATCAGAAAATGGAAAGAGCATGGCCGTCCACCTAAACTGACCGGCCGGGCAAGGAGAGCATTCACCAGAGAAGCAGCCAAGAGGTCCATGGTAACCCTGGAGGAGCTGCAGAGATCTACAGCTCAGGGGGGAGAATCTGTCCACAGGACAACTATTTGTCGTCTCTCCACAAATCTGCCCTTTATGGAAGAGTGACAAGAAGAAAGACATTGGAGAAAGAAAGTCATAAGAAGTCCTGTTTGTAGTTTGTGAGAAGCCGTGTGGGGGAGGGGGCAGCAAACATGTGGAAGAAGGTGATCTGATCAGATGAGACCAAAATTGAAGTTTTTGGACTTAAAGAAAAAAAGCTATGTGTGGGGAAAACTAACACTGCCCATCCCCCTGAACACACCATCCCTGTCGTGAGACATGATGGTGGCAGCATCATGTGGTGGGGATGGTTTTCTTCAGCAGGGACAGGGAAGCTGGACAGAGTTGATGGGAAGATGGTTGGAGCCAAAAACAGGACAATCTTAGAAAAAAACCTGTTAGAGTTTACAAAAGACTTGAGACCGGGGCGGAGGTTCACCTTCCAGCAGGACAACGACCCGAAACATCCAGCCAGAGCTTCAATGGAATGGTTTAGATCAAAGCATATTCATGTGTTAGAATGGCCCAGTCACAGTCCAGACCTAAATCACATTGAGAATCTGTGGCAAGACTTGAAAATTGCGTTTCACAGACGCTCTCTATCCAATCTGACAGAGCTTGAGATATTTTACAAAGAAGGATGGGCAGAAATGTCCTCTCTAGATGGGCAAAGCTGGTAGAGACACCCCCAAAAAGACTTGTAGAGAAAAGGAGGTTCTACAAAGTATTGACTCCGGGGGGTGCCATAAAAATGCCCCTCCCCCACACTTTTCACATATTTAATTGAATCATTTATCATTTACCGTATATACTCGAGTATAAGCCGAGATTTTCAGCCTCTTTTTTGAGGCTGAAAGTGCCCCCCTCGGCTTATACTCGAGTCATCGCCGTCTGACTGCTCGATCAGCGTATCGAGCAGACAGACGGCGGACATACTACAATTCGAAAGCCGCGCCTCCGCCTCCGCCTGTGATAGGCGGAACACTGAATTTCCCAGCAGCCTGTGTTCCGCCTATCACGGACATCGTCTCATCCTCGTCCGTAGTACGAGGATGAGACGATGTCCGTGATAGGCGGAACACAGGCTGCTGGGAAATTCTGTGTTCCGCCTATCACAGGCGAAGGCGGAGGCGCGGATTTTGAATTTTAGAATGGCCGCCGAGGCGCCGACGAAGAGCGGCGATCCTGGCAAGGCACGGGACGGAGGCAAGGCAAGGCAAGGCACGGCACGGCACGGGACGGGACGGAGGCAAGGCACGACACGGGACGGAGGCAAGGCACGGCACGGGACGGAGGCAAGGAGGCAAGGCACGGCACGGGACGGAGGCAAGGCACGGGACGGAGGCTCGGGACACAGGCTCGGGACACAGGTAGGCTGGACACACACACACACACACACACACACACACACACACACACACACACACACACACACATGGACACACACACACAGGGATGGATGGATGGAGACACACACACACAGGGATGGATGGATGGATGGAGACACACACACACAGGGATGGATGGATGGAGACACACACACACAGGGATGGATGGATGGATGGAGACACACACACACAGGGATGGATGGATGGATGGACACACACACACACAGGGATGGATGGATGGATGGACACACACACACACAGGGATGGACGGACACACAGGGATGGACGGACACACAGGGACGGACACACACACAGGGATGGACAGGCATGTCTCACCCTCGGCTTATACACGAGTCAATAAGTTTGCCAGTTTTTTTGGGGGTAAATTGGGGGCCTCGGCTTATATTCGGGTCGGCCTATACTCGAGTATATACGGTACCTTCCACTTCATAATTATGTGACACTTTGTGTTGGTCTATCATATAAAATACATTTATGTTTTTGGTGATAGCATGATAAAATTTCAAGGGGTATGAATACTTTTTCAAGGCACTGTGAGTGTTAATATTTATTCTATTATTGAATGCCGTTTCTAAAAAGCATTATTGTTATACCAACAGCTCGCTGGTCACACCGATGTTCTATGACCTGTTGATCTGAAAATTATTTTAGGGGTTTCCCAAGATCTCAAATTTTTTGCCAAGGGTTCCTTGAAGGCAAAAACATTGAGATATACTGGATTAGAAGAAGATCAGAAGACAAAGTGACTCTGAATACATCCCAGTGTACAGCGGAGTCAGATTTAACCCCTTCATTACACTCACCTCTCCAGTCAGCAGGCTGAGGATCTCCAGGGTGAGGTTCAATATCGTCTCATTCCGGGGAAATTCCTTCCTTACATTCTTCACAAAACTCAAATACTGCCGATTGTCCATCATGACGTCCTTGTAGAGATCCTTGTGTCCTTCTAAATACTCCCACTCCTCCATGGAGAAATAGACAGTGACATCCTGACACCTTATAGGAACCTGACACACACAATGATACAGTCACCATCCAGACACATCCCTTGTCTGTTACTGGATAATGTCCCAGAATTCCCAGAATCCTCCTCACCTCTCCTGTCAGCAGCTCCATCATCTTCTTGGTGACTTCTAGAATCTTCTCCATGTTGTGTCTCTCAGGTTTTAGGGAGTCACATGGAGGCACTGTGATGGTCATATGATCACCGGACTTCACAAGAGGAAATCTCTGTATTGGGGAACCAATAGGAATATCATGTTAGAATCCCAGAATCCTCCTCACCTCTCCGGTCAGGTCTGTGTTTTATTAATAGAGATAAGAGTGATGTCATGTGACCTCCCAGAATCCTCCTCACCTCTCCGGTCAGGTCTGTGTTTTTATTAATAGAGATAAGAGTGATGTCATGTGACCTCCCAGAATCCTCCTCACCTCTCCGGTCAGGTCTGTGTTTTATTAATAGAGATAAGAGTGATGTCATGTGACCTCCTAGAATCCTCCTCACCTCTCCGGTTAGGTCTGTGTTTTATTAACCGCTTAAGGACCGCCTTCTACACATTTACTTCATCAGAATGGCACGGTTGGGTACATCAACGTACAGGTATGTTGCCCTTTAAGTGCCCAGCCGTGGGTCGCGAGCTCGCCACTGGCGGCACACTCGCGACCCGGTCCTGAGCTTCATGACCGTGGCCACGGGACCCAATCGCCGCTGGTGTCCCGCGATCGGGTCACAGAGCTGAAGAACGAGGAGAGGTCTGTGTAAACAAACCTCTCCCCGTGCTTCCTAGTGTGGCTGTCACTGATCGTCTGTTCCCTGTTATAGGGAAAGACGATCAGTGATGTCACATGCCAAGCCACGCCCCCAACAGTAAAAAAACACACACACACACACACACTTAACCCCCTTCCCGCCCCCTAGCGGTTAACTCCTTCACTGCCAGTGTCATTTACACAGGAATCAGTGCACTTAAATAGTACTGATTGCTGTATAAATGACAATGGTCCAAAAAATGTGTCAAAATTGTCTGATGTGTCCGTCATAATGTTGCAGTCATGATAAAAAAAAAAAAAAAATCGCTAGTAAAAAAAAAAAAAATTTTATAAAAATGCTATAAAACTATCCCTTATTTTGTAAACACTATAACTTTTGCACAAACCAATCAATAATCGCTAATTCCGAT
The DNA here is from genome assembly GCA_037367395.1 of Lithobates pipiens. Taxonomy (NCBI): domain Eukaryota; kingdom Metazoa; phylum Chordata; class Amphibia; order Anura; family Ranidae; genus Lithobates; species Lithobates pipiens. Next base: position 288,132 of record JAZDVW010001978.1, on the reverse strand, counting down.
TTTTTTTTACCAAAAATATGTAGAAGAATACGTATCGGCCTAAACTGAGGAAAGAAAATGTTTTTATATATTTTTGGGGGATATTTATTATAACAAAAAGTAAAAAATATTGCATTTTTTTTTAAATTGTCACTCTATTTTTGTTTATAGTGCAAAAAATAAAAACCACAGAGGTGATCAAATACCACCAAAAGAAAGCTCTATTTGTGGGAAAAAAAGGACGTTAATTTTGTTTGGGAGCCACGTCGCACGACGCCACAATTGTCACTTAAAGCGACGCAGTGGCGAATCGCAAAGAGGGGCCTGGTCCTTTGGCTGCAAATTGGTCCGGGGCTTAAGTGGTTAATAGAGATAGGAGTAATGTCATGTGACCTCCCAGAATCCTCCTCACCTCTCCGGTCAGGTCTGTGTTTTATTAATAGAGATAAAAGTGATGTCATGTGACCTCCCAGAATCCTCCTCACCTCTCCGGTCAGGTCTGTGTTTTATTAATAGAGATAAGAGTGATGTCATGTGACCTCCCAGAATCCTCCTCACCTCTCCGGTCAGGTCTGTGTTTTATTAATAGAGATAAGAGTGATGTCATGTGACCTCCCAGAATCCTCCTCACCTCTCCGGTCAGCAGGTAGATGATCTCCAGGGTGAGGTTTAGTATCTTCTCAGTCATGTGACTCCGGTCCTCCTCCATCCTCATTGGTGCCGTCATTTGATCTATACAGGTCTCCTTGTAGACGGATAACTTTGGGAAATGAAAGTAAGAATTATTTGGATGGTGTTGGTCACACAATAATAGGATGTGGATGTGAGGGGGGGGGGGGGGGGTAACAGGAGGGTTGCTGTACATTTAAGGACTACTCCCCCCATGGGAACACATTTAGACTATTTAGCATCAGATTTTTTCTTGTGCTCCTGGGACTCTCTTGCCCTGCCGAATCAGAATTTCCCTTTTCTCTGTTGGGTTTGTTTCGTTTCTAAACATGTTTTGATTAGTTAGATCTGCAGACAAGGAATGATAAATACGATCCTTCCTTTGACTAGTTTACTCTGAGGCAGTGCTGTGAGGACAATGTTGGGTCATCATGATGTCCAGGATGGGGAACTCGCTGACTTTTGGTCGGAGTTGTCGGCTAATCAGGATAATTGCCAGAAGCTCCAATCTCCGGCAGCCTGCAGACTGATCGGAGTGATGTCACTGTCAATTTCTGCAATAAGAGAAGGGATCTCATTGGATAGCAGGAGGATGCTGCTGGTGGAGTAAAGAACTGTGGGGGAGGAGTCTGTTCTGTCCTTTTCAATAGCAACCCAGTGTGTGTAGGAGGAGGACAACAGGGGGAGGAGCTTGTTCTCTTAGTCTTGGTCTATTGTGTGAAACATTTTTTTCTGGAACATTTACTTGACCAGTGATGACCAATAATGAGGTGAAGGCTCCTTATATTTGCTGGCAGGAGTTCTTTAAGAAGGTCAGAAAAGTGCAGGTGGGGTGGGAAAACCATCAGAGACCAAGAGCCCCTATGAGCCCTGAAGCCCCCCTCTTACCTCAGAGCCTTACAGCCTGACTACCCCCTTCAGAGCCCCCACAGCCTTACAGCCCCACTAACCTCTCAGAGTTGTTCAGCCTTATTACTTGCTAAGAGGCCCCCAAAGTCCTTCAGCTACACTTCCTCCTCCAGGTCCCAGAGCCCTTCAGATGAAGTCAACTCTCAGAGGCTCCCAGAGTCCTTTAGTCCCACTACCTCCTCAGAGACCCCTCATAACTCAGAACCAGTAGCAGAACGATTATGGTCACAAAGGTCACACCTGTGACCCTGGCATTCTGCCAAAAAGGGAGGGGGGCACTAAGACAGCATGAAAGGGTCTTGTGCCGGAGTAAAGGGTCCCAGGATCAGGGGAGGCTCCCCTGGTGATCGCCAATTAGGATTGCTGAGAACAGAGTGTGCAGCACATTCAGCCTTTGCAGAGCCCCCTTGCTGTGTCTGATCTGCTCCCAACATGGGCACAGCACCCCCCAACATCAGCCAACTCCTCCCCCACTCCTCCTCCCCCAGACACAAGCTCCAAGTTCTCCATACTGGGTGGACTCTGTGCCCTGTGCCGGCTCTGAGGGACCCGTCACTGATGCCAGCTGCAGCGCCCGCAGCCTGGTGAGTGCCTGTATGAGGTGTGGGGGTCCTTGGTGTGTGTGGGGCCCTTGAGATGTGTGATGGGAGGGGCAGGATCAGCTCTCTGCACATCCCCAACTCCTCTCCTACCTCTGCCAGCTGCTCTCTGGAGTTTCTGCCCAGCCCTCTGCCCCCCCCATCTCCCCCCAACACCTATGTGCCCCTTCCAGGGCTGCCCATATTATTGCCCCTTCATCTGTCCCACCCATTCCTATCCATCCTCCTCATCTCATCTCTCTGCTACCCCTGCCCATAACCCCCCTCTGACTGGCACCCCAGTACAGACCCCTCCCCCCATTCATGCACCTCATCTCAGTCTTTGTCATCACTTGGGAATCTCAGTGGCTGCAATGTGCCATGTTTGGGGTCACTGAGAACAAAGAGCCTCACTGGACACTGCGGGAAGTGATCGGCGGAGGTGAGCCCGGTGTGTAAATAGAAAATAAGATCTTATTACCTCCTCTGCTGTTACTTCCAGTAATGTCTTCTCTTCACTGCCACATGGAACGTCTTGTCTTTATTCCAGATTACTTCCTGTCTGTAACTGACATCACTTCCTGTCTGTATTCCATAGAAACTTCCTGTCTAAATATGAGTGAGATCACCACCTTGTGGAGTTCAGCAGAACTGCAGCCGCAAGAAATGTCTCATAGTACTGTAAAATATCTTACCACAGAGGTTCAAATATAACACAAAAATAGTAAGAAAAAATAGATACAGTTCTTTTTTAACAAATTGTTTAACAAAGATATTTTTATTACATAAAGAAATGTCTTAAAGACACAGAACACAAGGTCATAAGAAATGTATAGCTAATAAAACTGATACCCCCAAAATGAATCCTTTTGGTGAAGAAAATACAAAAAATATATCCAAAAGCATAAATTACGCTTATATATATATCAATCCACTCATAATGAAAATGTTAAACATAAATTACACGGATGTAATATTCACAGGAATGGTGGTGGAGATCTCTCAAAGTAAGAACAATTCCTTGAATGCTTATATAAATAGAATAATTAATCCTGGAGTGAGGAAAGCTATAAAGCAATAAATAATATATAAACTGAGTCATCCACTTCATCCATAAAGACATTGTGATTCCAGATCTTCTAGATCACATAGGAGGAGGACTCATCGATGATTTCATACATTTGTTTGGAAGGATAGAAGAATCCTCAGAAGGGATCATGTAGGATGACAGGAAAGTCTCCTGACTGGTGGGATCATCCAAACATAATGATTACATCCATGAACTGGAACGAGATCATTGGGGTGATAAAGCCAATCTGTAAACACTGTGTAGACGTTATCCAAGAACTCAGCACACTCCAGGTGTGGGGAAAGTCTCAAGGTGGATTTATCCTGTTGTTGTGCTTTTTAAGGACATTTTCCGACACAGTATTTATTATAAGTAATTTTTAACGAAGATATTTTTAAGATACAAAATCAATCTATATGACACAGTCTATACATGTGAAATATATTCACGGAGACAAGTGATCATACAAAATAGTTACATTTATTGGTTTACAAAAACAAATATTTATATGAAATTAAAATATTGATTGTGTCACAAGAACACCTTGAAAATTAATGGAAACACCCACAAAATGGGAGTGTCGTACCTTGGACATAATATCACCATTATCACTTCTCAGTAGAATCAATAACCTTAAGATAATTGACAATTAAACAGAGCGTCTGTATTTCACACGTCCAACCGTTACTATACTGCAGGTAAGTAAATGGTTAATAATGTGAAATAAATTAGACGTTTGTCTGTCAATAAAAGTGGCAACTATGCAAAAATAAATATATAATGAAAAATTTAATTTAGGGAAAAAAATCTAAAAGGCGGTTATTGATTCGGGAGAACAATTATCAATAGTAGAATATTCAATACATCAATACTTGATAGAACATACAAGATATAACCAACATGGCAGATTTACCCATTCCAAAATGGCTACTAGTCTGGATTGTTCCAAGGAACAGGAATCTTTATGAATGTAAAAATATGTATTCATGCATAGTGCATGAGTGTCAGTCTGTCTGGGAGTATGTGCCTCTCCCAGTGTCCCTTCTCAGGGTGGGTCCCTAAGAGATCTCACACAGGGGAGAAGCCGCATTCCTGTCCTGAGTGCGGGAAATGTTTTTCAGAGAAGTCCAATCTTTACAGACATCAGAGATCTCACACGGGGGAGAAGCCATATTCCTGTCCTGAGTGCAGGAAATGTTTTTCAGAGAAGTCCAGTCTTTACAGACATCAGAGATCTCACACAGGGGAGAAGCCTTATTCCTGTCCTGAGTGTGGGAAATGCTTTTCAGTGAAGTCCAATCTTTACAAACATCAGAGATCTCACACAGGAGAGAAGCCGTTTTCTTGTTCTGAGTGCGGGAAAATGGAAAATTGTATACTTACCTTTCCGTAATTTTCCTTTCCTGTCGCATCTTCATGGCAGCATACACTCTGGGTTGTGACTCCGCCCCCACAACCTGATAGGACCACATAGCTATAAGATGAAGATACGCCCCCCGCCCCGGTATTCTCTGTATATATGAATCACCTTTGTGGGTGGGATATTGTATGCTGCCATGAAGATGCGACAGGAAAGGAAAATTACGGAAAGGTAAGTATACAATTTTCCATTTTCCTGTCGCATCATGGCAGCATACACTCTGGGGATTAACTCGCAGACTGGGTGGGAGATGCAAAGGAAAATGTTTATTAGCAAGGAATAGAAGAGTTGGCTTGAATAATGGACTTTCCCAATTCTACTGTTGATAGCTGAGCTGAGTCCACCTTGTAGTGAGAGATAAAGGTGTTCCTGGAGGACCAAGTGGCCGCTCTGCAGATGGTTTCCGCTGAGACCCTACAATATGCTGCCCAGGAGGTGGCCACTGCTCTGGTGGAATGAGCCCTCAGGTCTTCAGGAATTTGCGACTCACTCAGCAAGTAGGCCTTTACTAACCAGGAGGCAGTGGTTCGGGCTGATGTTGCTTGACCTCTCCTAAGGCCATAGGGAATGATGAAGAGGTTCTCCGATCTTTTGAAGGATTTGGACAGGGAAAGATATTTTATGATGTTGCCCCTTACATCCAGAGGATGAGGGTCACCCTGGTCTGTGTTAAGAGCTGGCAAGTTGATTTCCTGGTTGAAGTGAAAAGAGGATGCCACCTTTGGGATAAAATGATCCAAGGGTCTTAGAACTACCCTGTCTGGATGAATGATCAGATACGGCTCCTTAATCAGTAATGCTTGCATCTCTGAAACTCTCTTCGCTGATGTGATTGCGACCAGGAAAGGTGACTTTTAGTGTCAGGTGCCAGAGGGAGATGTTTTCCAGCGGGAAACAGGGTTCTTTGGATAGTACCTCTAAGATGACTGATGGGTCCCATGTTGGAAAGGAAGGCTTCCTAGATGGTCTTAGTTTAAGACAGGCCTTATGAAATTGCATAACAAGGGGATCGTGAGCCCATTTAACCCCTGTCAGGGCGGATAGAGCTGACACCTGAACTTTCAGAGTACTAGAGCTAAGACCATTGTCTAAGCCTGATTGCAGGAACTCTAGGATCAGAGGAGCCGAAAAGGAGGACAGATCCCGGCTAAGGCCCTGAGAGAAGGCAACAAACTTCTCCCAGACCCTGCGGTAGGTGCAGTTGGTGGTAGGTTTTCTGGCCTGGAGCAGGGTATCAGCTACCTTCTGGGAGCAGCCCTGACATAGATACCTAGCCCTCTCAGCCCCCAAGCCATCAAGTGCAGCTTCTCCGAATCTGGGTGTAGTAGCTGGCCCTGGGAGACCAAGTCGGCTGACAGGGAAGAGCAAGAGTGTCTGCCGTGCTCAGTTGTAGGAGGGTGGTGAACCATGGCCTCCTGGGCCAAAAAGGAATCACCGCTATCATCAATGCTGTTGATCTCTGAGTCAGAGGGCAGATATACCCGAGATGGAAGTTCCAGGGATGCTGGAGGCAATCTGTCCCCTCCGCTAAGTGAAAGGGAAACCTCGACAGGAACCTTCGGCATTTGGAGTTTGCCAGAGTCGTAGCAAGGTCTATGTCTGGTTGACCCCAGGTCTGGCAGATGAGGGAGAAGGCTGAGGGCTCAGGGACCACTCGTTGAAGGCAAACTCCCTGTTGAGTGTGTCGGCAAAGATGTTCTCGACCCCCGGGATGTAAGTCACCCTCAGGTTCAACTGTGCCCATTCAATCACAGGGAGAACTTCCCGCATCATGGAGGGACTCCTGGTCCCCCCCTGTCTGTTTATGTAGGCGACAGCAACCTTGTTGTCCATCGTTAAGAGGACCTGCTTCCCCCTTAAAAGGGAGCTGAAGGCCAGGAGAGCCTGGAGGGCTGCCCTCATCTCCAGCACATTCGATACCGAGTCCCGTACTTCGAAAGGTCAACGGCCCTGCGCTACATGGGACTGGTAGTGGGCTCCCAAACCTTCTAGACTGGCGGCCGTTGTCACTACCTCCTGAGGAGGGATGACTATGTGTTTGCAATTGTTTAAGTTGTGGGGACCACAACGCAATGAGCGCCTGACTGTCTCCGAGATCCGGATCGTCTGGGTCATGGATGAACCATCCCACTGATGTGGGAAGGAGTTCTGCAGAGGTCTGATGTGCCAATGAGCCCAACGGACCATAGGAATTGTCGCTGATAGGGAGCCTAGAACGCTGAGGCATACTCTGGCCGAAAGGGATCTTGCTAGAATGCCCTTCTTCACCTTCCGGACCAACAGGGAAGACTTCTCCGGAGGCAGCTGCACTGTATTCAACTGGGCTCCTAAGAAGATCATTCTCTGGGTGGGCCGAGTCTGGCTCTTCCCACAGTTTATGAGCCATCCCAGATTCTGCAGAGTGGAGACGAGGATCTTTCAATGCTGTAACAGCGACTCCCGGCTGTCTGAGAGGAGAAGAATATTGTCCAGATAATGGTGGACTCGCAGCCCCCTCTCCATCAGATGCGCGATAACGGGAAGAAGAACCTTTGTAAAGGTCCTGGGAGCCACAGAATTTCCAAACTGACTACTTCAGAACTGAAAGTGTCTGTGGTTTAGCGAAAAACTGAGGAACTTTTGGAGTTCTGAATGGATAGGGATATGGAGGTAGGCGCCCTGTAGATCTATGGAGAGCATCCAGTCCCCCAGATTTATGGCCTGGAGGATAGACTGTAGGCTCTCCATTTTGAATGCTTCTACCTGGATAGAGCGGTTTACGTTTAGATCCAGGACCGGACGTAGGTCCCCTGATTTCTTTTTTACTAGAAATAGAGGGGAATAGAACCCCCGACCTCTTTGGGATAGGGGCACCTCGGTAATTGCTTCCTTTTGGAGCAGATCCTGAACGTATCGGGTCAAGGCTAACCTCTTTTGCCGGGATGACGGGAGGTTTGTTGGGCAAAAATGGTTCCCTGGGGGAAGTCACCTGAATGATCATCTGTGCCCGATGTGAACGGTGGTTAACGCTTATTGTTTCCCCCCAGACCAGCGTGAACTTTGAGAGTCTGGCCCCCACCACTGCTGGCTGGGCGGACGCGCCTTCAAAAGGACTTCTGGTCAGTAGATGCCGGGGTCCTGGGCTTCTGGGACGTCAGGAAGGACGTTTGATGGGCCTTCCAGTTCCTTCTGTACTCCCTACCAGGCCTGTAGGACTTGGCATCCCTGTACCTGTCCGGGAGGTTACGCCTAAAGGGAGGAGGCCTCTGAAGCTTTGGCTTTCTATCCGAGGGGATAGGCCCTGATTTTCCGCCAGTAACCTTAGAAATAGCAGAGTCCAATTTTGCGCGGAAAAGGTTCTCACCATCATACGGGATGCGGCACCAATTGGACTTGGAAGCAGGATCTGCCGCCCAGGGTTTGAGCCAGAGAGCCCGTCGGGCCATTACCGAGGACAATATAGCCCTGGATGCAGACTTAATAGCATCCACAGATGCCTCTGCCACAAAATCCCCTGCGAGGCTTAGTTCTTGCAGGGCCCTAACTATTTGGTCCTGATCAGCGCCTTGGATACAAGTTTTTCTGTGCTTGCTGACCAACTGGCAATAGCCTTACCCACAGCTGCAAGAACCACTGCTGGCCTGCATACACCTCCTGCTGCTGAGTAAGCTCTTTTGAGATCAGTATCGATCTTCCTATCCAGGACATCCTTGAATGACACAGCGTCCTCGATAGGGGGCGTAACGTGTCTGGCCACGCGCATGAGGGATGCATCCAACACTGGCGGGGACACGAGAGATTTAATTTTAGCCTCCTTTAGAGGATATAGTTTGGCAAGCCGATTGTTAAGATTTGCTTTCTACTCGGGTCTCTGCCACTCGTCTCTGATAAGTTCCTCCAACTCATCAATGAAGGGGAAGGCTTCGGGTTCTCTCATCAGGTTCGGGAAATATTTTCTCCTTTTGGGTTGGGCCTCCTGGGGTTCCTCCCAGCTAATGGCCCCCTTCACTGACCTCACAAAAGGCTCTATTAGGGAGAAGTCAAAGCCCGCTGAAGCCTCTAGTTCTTCCTCATCTGAAGGAGAATCATGCTCTCTGGAAGTACTTGGGGGAGCCAGCGAAGCACCCCGTGGAGATAACTCCGTGTCGGGAGCGACACGTGGGGCAGAAGACTCTGTGAGCTCTCTGTGTTCTTGCCCTTTCTCTCTGGTGGCTTCTTCAAAGCACCAGCGGCATGCCAACATATCTGGAAGGGCAATGGCCCCACATACCCAGCACGTATTTTCAGAAGGATGGCAGTGGCGTGCTGGTGAATGGCGCCTCCGGTCAGGGGATCTTCTTTGGCGGGAATAGCTGCGCCTTGAACAAGACCTGGAGCGACTCCTTCTGCGACTCCCTTTCCCTGAGCGACTTCCTCCACCCGAATGGCTCCGCCTATGGCCAGAGCGGCTTCTTCTATGCGAGGAATCTCTGCGAGATGATCTTGTGGACTTGATGGGGCTAACCATTTAGGTAGCGCTAGTGCGTCCTGCTCTCTTTTTCGATCTTCTCTACTTACCAAACTCCTCCCCTCTTACCTATTATGCTGGTGGTGATCTGCTGGAGCAGTGGTCTCCATGGATAGGGAACAGAGGAAGCCTGAAGACACAGGTAACACAAAAAGGGTAAGGAAGATAAAGCCATAACAGAAACAAGAGGGGAATAGAGAGAAGAAAAATACAGGGGAGATACTTGTCAAACAGAGAGGCAACACTGGGGTAGAAAAAGACAGAAATGCAGCAGTCATGAAATTCAGCTGAGCACAAAAAAACAGGCAAAAAAAGGTATCTGCGTTAAAAAAGGCATCTTCCCCTTTTAAAATTGGAGCCGGGGTCATGTCCCGCCCGCACATGCTCAGTAGTGCCATGCGGCCACCGGCGCCATCTTGGAAAAGGGAAAAGACATAGATAGACATACACAGGCTGCCCAAAGTGCACAGTGAGCATGTGCAAAGAGGCAGAGTGACCAGGAAGAGTGGTGATGTTGATGTGAGACTACAGAGCTAAGGAAAAGGAAGGAAAATATGGCAGAAAGGCAACACTGGGGTAAAGGCACCAGAAAACCTAAGGTGACAAGAGATACTGAAGGCAGAGAGTATGCTGTCAGGTTGCAGACAGAGTGACACCAGGGAGGAACAGGAAACCGGAGACCACCGCAGGTACTAAGCCTGTTTAAGGCTTTAAGACCGATCTTTTTATTATATGCCTTCAGCCTGTTTAAGGCTTACTTTCAACGGCTACAGAGGCAATGCTCTGTTTGCAGAGAAAAAGTATTCATACCCCTGAGATCACCAGAGTGGGGTTCCTTCCATTTAGCTTCCTTTAGAGGCTGTACCGGTAAGGACTTCCACCCAGGAGAGGCTAGAACCTGGCTGGGGCGAAACGGTAAGAGGGTGATGATCCATGCGGTCCCAACAGGTGAGGAAAAATAAGAGAATACCGGGGCGGGGGGCGTATCTTCATCTTATAGCTATGTGGTCCTATCAGGTTGTGGGGGCGGAGTCACAACCCAGAGTGTATGCTGCCATGATGCGACAGGAAATGTTTTTTACACAAGTCCCATCTTTCCACACATCAGAGATCTCACACGGGGGAGAAGCCATATTCCTGTCCTGAGTGTGGAAAATGTTTTTCAAAAAGTCCAGTCTTTCCACACATCAACGATCTCACACAGGAGAGAAGCCGTATTCCTGTCCTGAGTGCGGGAAATGTTTTTCAAAAAAGTCCAATCTTTACAGACATCAGAGATCACACACAGGAGAGAAGCCGTATTCCTGTCCCGAGTGAGGGAATTGTTCCTCACTGAAGTCCTGTCTTCCTGTACATCAGGGACCCCACACAACCCTCGAGGTGTATTAGTGTCTTGAGTGTGGGAAATGTTTTCTATATGAATGTTGCTGGACATCACAGCTCTCATGTGGGGAAGAAGCACACCCTGATATACACCTTAGATATACTCCATGGCTGATCTTCATCATGGAAGAAACAGTTCCAGGGGTGTGGACATTTTTTGAAAAAATTACTTGTCCGAGGGGTTAAATTGGATCCCAATCTCCTCGTCTCTTATGACAATCTCCTCCTTCCTCATCTACCAGAGAGCTCAGCAGCGGTGTTGGAGTTCATTGAAAACTACAAGCCGACATCAGCAAAGGACAGAACTCTGTGAATGAATGGCACGGCCGCGCTCTTTTCATAAAGTGACAGCCGGTACAGGGAACTTCTCCCCACACTGCTGTCACACAGAGGACTTGGATCGCTGAGCAGGAACATGTAACGTCTTTCCGAAGCGGAACTTTTCCTTTAACCCTTTCACTGCCAGAGATGGTTTTGTGGGGGTTAATTTTGCCCAGATGTTTAACCCCTTCAATACCGGACACTTTCACCTCCTTCCTGCCCACACCAATTGACAGCTGTCAGCATTGTCACACTTTGAATGACAATTACTCAGTCATGCAACACTGTAGCCAAAATTCTTTTTTATATTTTTCCCCACAAATAGAGCTTTGGTCGTATTTGATCACCACTGGGGGTTTTTTTATTTATTGTGCTACAAATAAAAAAAAAACAGAACATTTTGAAAAATAAAGTTTTTCTTTAAAAATGGGGGGAGGGGGGAAAAAGGGAAAAGGGTGGGACTTTAGATGAAGCACACAGCAAGTAAAAAAGTTGGTCAAGCGACTAGAAAATGACATTTATTCATATTTCATAATCCACCATAAAACATTTTGGGCATCAAGCCTCTAACAAATATTTTGGGCATCAAACCTCTATAAGGTGGATCTTAAATAAACATACAATGTATAAAAATGTATCACAATCCGATAGATCTTAACATTTGAAAAAAGCAGCAATGACAATGAATGCATAAAGTACACAGAGTGATAGTAAATTATATTGAATACACATAAAATCAAATGATGTCTTATTATTCCATGATTAATGTAGGAATTAAAAAGCAATAAAAGCTCGACGCGTTTCACGGCACGACAACCGCTCATCAGGAGCAAAATCATGGAGTAAATCTAAAAAAATATATAGAATAAAAAATGAACAAAGGATAAAAAAATAAAATAACAAAGATTGAATAAGAAGTATAAAAGAAAGAGAAGTATAATTTTATAATTAATGAGAGCTATGCATCCAACTCACGTCTGCACCCACATACCAGCAGATTAGCATCGAGGATCGCCACAACATCGCAGAGCAAAACTCCCGGTCATCACAAAGGCCAGCATGGGCGATAACACCCACCACAGGCACCTCCAAAGTGAAAATGTGCATGTGTGAGGTGTGAATGAAAATCCCAGAAGGGAGCCTAGGTGAAAATAATTGGAAAAAATAAAAATAAAAAAATTATGTTAATAATGTGTGTATGTTAGTGTATCAACAAAGTGGAAAAAGAAAAAAAAAAAAAATTTTTTTTAGTGTACCTATAGCCAAAAAGTGGGCCATAAAAAAGTGAATATGATCTGTCAAATAGAGCAGATGATGGTGTGTGAACCTAACTGAGGAAATGCCTAAATAGGTGCACCGCCTTTTGTCCCGCCCCCAGCACCACGCTGGCCGAGACAACACCGACGAGAGGAATGCTTTCATTTGGGTGGCTCAGCCGTCCGGCGATTAGCGCCAGTCCATCTACCTCAGTGTGTCCAAGCCAGGGGATGACATATCGCCAGCAGTGCACTGCCACAAAGGACAGAGCACCCCTGGCGTCCACAGCGTGATGCTGGCAGTATTTTGCTGTATGCAGACATAGTTGGTCATATTTATGGCTCTACACAAAGATGTATATATTTTCTCTTTTTTTTTTTTTCCTTTATATTTCTTTTTTCCTTTTTTTTCCCGATTTTTTTTCAATATTTAAATATTACTATTTATTTATTTATTTATTTATTTATTTATTTTGTTTTTTTCATACTTTATTATTACTTTCATCTTATAAGTGTTTTTTTTCTTTTCTCTTTGAATATATTGACTATTAAACCATATAAACATTATGTTTTTGGTGTGGGCTGTTGTGTCCCGGGTCTGCATTTGCACACCTTGGGGCTTGCATTTGGTTCCGCTTCCTCATTCGCTGTTGCTGGCCTTCCGGTTACTGAGATGTGCCTTGCGGGTACGCCGCCCTTACCCGCCTCCTTGTGACGCGGAAGGGGCGGACCTCTGGTCCCTGCCTGCCAGCATCACGCTGTGGACGCCAGGGGTGCTCTGTCCTTTGTGGCAGTGCACTGCTGGCGATATGTCATCCCCTGGCTTGGACACACTAAGGTAGATGGACTGGCGCTAATCGTCGGATGGCTGAGCCGCCCAGGTGAAAGCATTCCTCTCGTCGGTGTTGTCTCGGCCAGCGTGGTGCTGGGGGCGGGACAAAAGGCGGTGCACCTATTTAGGCATTTCCTCAGTTAGGTTCACACACCATCATCTGCTCTATTTGACAGATCATATTCACTTTTTTATGGCCCACTTTTTGGCTATAGGTACACTAAAAAATTTTTTATTTTTTTTATTTTTCCACTTTGTTGATACACTAACATACACACATTATTAACATAATTTTTTTATTTTTATTTTTTCCAATTATTTTCACCTAGGCTCCCTTCTGGGATTTTCATTCACACCTCACACATGCACATTTTCACTTTGGAGGTGCCTGTGGTGGGTGTTATCGCCCATGCTGGCCTTTGTGATGACCGGGAGTTTTGCTCTGCGATGTTGTGGTGATCCTCGATGCTAATCTGCTGGTGTGTGGGTGCAGACGTGAGTTGGATGCATAGCTCTCATTAATTATAAAATTATACTTCTCTTTCTTTTATACTTCTTATTCAATCTTTGTTATTTTATTTTTTTATCCTTTGTTCATTTTTTATTCTATATATTTTTTTAGATTTACTCCATGATTTTGCTCCTGATGAGCGGTTGTCGTGCCGCGAAACGCGTCGAGCTTTTATTGCTTTTTAATTCCTACATTAATCATGGAATAATAAGACATCATTTGATTTTATGTGTATTCAATATAATTTACTATCACTCTGTGTACTTTATGCATTCATTGTCATTGCTGCTTTCTTCAAATGTTAAGATCTATCGGATTGTGATACATTTTTATACATTGTATGTTTATTTAAGATCCACCTTATAGAGGTTTGATGCCCAAAATATTTGTTAGAGGCTTGATGCCCAAAATGTTTTATGGTGGATTATGAAATATGAATAAATGTCATTTTCTAGTCGCTTGACCAACTTTTTTACTTGCTGTGTGCTTCATCTAAAGTCCCACCCTTTTCCCTTTTTCCCCCCTCCCCCCATTTTTAATATTTTGATAGGGATGGAGGCGGGCACCTCTTTCATTTAAAGTCCCAAAATTGTGCTCTGCTTATTTAAAGTTTTTCTTTGTTTCTGTTATAACATTTTGTAAAGTAAGTTTTCTCCTTCACTGATGGGCACTGATGAGGAGGTACTGACAGGCATTACTTATGGGCACTGATTGGCATCACTGGTGGTCATCCCTGACGATCATAGAAACTACAAAGCAGCGCTCTATGGGTTAAATCCAGAAAGTCCATGTGAAATCCATGAGGTGAATAAAAAGAATAGTTTATTGCACGGTGGATTGGAAAAACAAAGAATGCCGGGAACTGTGAGATCTTCAGATGTCACAATAAACAGTCATGCAGATATCTTATCAGATTGATATTGTTCAAAAAAACATTAAAATCAAACGATACCACTGGTGACATCCGGGTGGAGAAGGGTTAATGCCATCCAAGGACTTGCTGATCAGACATGGTAAGGGGCGCCTTACGCTATGTGGAGATGGATGAAAAGCCCGGTGAAGAGAATGGCAGTCCGCTGCCTGAAACCTTATGATGGAACTTTCCCTGCGTCCAGGAAGAATGGGACGGCGGAGTGCAGGGGAACGCTGTGCCCACCATTGTGAGGACCTGAGATGGTGGCCCGAGGAAACCAAACTGGGCTGTGAGCGGTGGGGTATGACAGCTGCCGTGGGATGGAAAAATCCAGCAGAGCCGAAGGAACCTGGAGCTCTGAATGACGTCACCCCCACACCGGAAACCAGGAAGTATGTGATGCACAGTGGAGCGCAAGCTGCTGGGTTCCTGTGACTACATGTCTCAAACGCCTGTGCTTTTTCCAAGTCACGGAAGAAAAGGCAACAGCAGTATTTAAGCCCAATGTGAGGGGTGGGGAGGGGCGGGAGTATCTAGCTCAAGTATAGCCAATAACCCATCTCAACCCTATCATTTATGAAAGGAAGAGAGAGCGTGTGGAATCCATATTACACTCATGGAAATACATTCATCGTAAAATTCATAGAGCCTCTCAAAAACAATGTTATAAAAATATATGAAATACAGAATATATCTGTGTATATACTGATAAAAATCCATAATAATAAATAATGTTGATTTCATGAATAAATAACGAAAAGATAATAAATAATGAAAAATGATATATATTGATGATGTCCGGCTCATTTGGAGTGGGTCCAGGCGTGTTCTCTTCCTTTGTAGCCCATTACAATACCAATGAATTAGGGTTGTCTTTCACACATGTATTAGACCCCACTGAACTAGTCTTCCTAGATTTGGTTCTGTCTCACGACAAACAAGATATCGTCACCAGAAATCACACCAAACCTACAAGTGACAACTCCTACCTTCATTCTGACAGTTGTCATCACTCCACCCGGCAGATGAACATCCCCAATGGGCAGTTTCATAGGTTGAGGAGGAACTATTCCAGGTTGGTAGACTATACTACACAAGGCAAGCGCATGCAGAGAAAATGTGAAGAGAAGAACTACCCCAGAGATCTGGTCCAGGATGCTTTTGTTTCTCATATGGATATGCCACCAAAACCCAAAGACACTACTGATAGACAACCAGATTACCAGATATCACCCTGAGATTGTCACCAATAAGGGTGCCACTTTCCAGATTAAGCCGTTTATTACTTGCTCAACAGATTTTGTTACTTACTGTATATCCTGTGGTACCCTTGTAACCTCTTGTACTTAGGCTGTTCGATAAGTACCTTGCATACAAAGGTTGGAGAGCACTGGAGGTTTATTAAAAAGGGATTTGACAAACACAGCGTCCCACGCCATTTTCTCCAGATACATAACAAATATATAAAATGTCTGGAAGTATTGGCGATCAAATCCATTCCTAAAGGTACACTTACTGACAAGAGGTTTTCCTTCCTGTGCAGGAGGGAAAACTTTCAGATCTATATGTTAGGATCTCTTTCACCTGAAGGCCTCAATGAAGAACTTGATATTCATAGCATGGTGTAACATTCATACAGCTAGTTCACGTCTAACTGGGTCAGGTGTTCTAAGAAATAGGTTTGTCCCAGTTCTATATATACTTTTTATAGGTATTGGTAGGTTCATGGTTATACATGTATACACACTATTACTATTACATGTAGATTTACCCTCACATTCACAAGTGATTGAAAAAATGACAAAAAAAAATACACAAAGTTGTCACTAAATGATATTTCTTGATCATACATCACGGGACACAGGAGCTTCATTACATAGTGGGTTATTTAGGCACCTTCGGTAATTGGACACTGGCTAGCCCCACTTAAGGAGAATTCCTCCCCTATATAACCCCTCCCATATGGGAGGCACCTCAGTTTTTTCGCCAGTGTCTAAGGTGGTTGGTCATGTAAAACATGGGCTATGAAGACAGCTCTATACAGGTCCCTGCGGGGGCCTAAGGGCTATGATAACCGGATCCATATCTCGGGCCGATATTTTGACTCCCAAGATGGTATGGTACCCAGGCCTCGTCATCCGAAGAAACAAGGTTTTGCCTGTAAGTCCTCTCCTTTGGAAGACTGGGCTCTGGGAGTCTTTTACAAGGTCCAGGTAAGAGGTTCCTCTGAGAAGGAACCCAAAAATCCTGAAGGTTGGCACAACTCTGCCCGCCGTGATGGGTGAAGGTTGGAATCTGTCTGTTTCAGCAGTTCCTACGGCGGGACAGGTAAGAGAAGGTAATCTTATATAAATCATATATTATGGATTTCTTCATGTGAGTAGTTGTATGTCTTACCTGGTTTCCGCCACTAGAGGGAGTAAAGAGCAGCCTGGTGTATACTTAGATGCCTTTTCAGGATACATGCTCAGTAAAGCCAGTCTACAGATGGTTTACATCAGGGGTGCCCAACCTTTTGAAGAGCGAGGGCCACTTAAGCGACTTAGTAACCAGTCGTGGGCCACAATGAGCAGATGTCAGTTCTGCGTCCATTCTTCGTATGCAAAGCGGACACAGACACAACCCACTCTACTCTACTCTACTCTACTCTTTGGGCCCTCTCATCTCATCAAATTGAAGGGGGACAGATCCACTTTCCATTTTTTTAGCAGATCGGATTGGAAAGAGGCACATGTAAACGACACAAGTCTGTTTACGTCTGCTGCTTCATAGAGGTGAATGGAGGGTCAGATTGGGTCAGACAGATCATGTTAAAGGGGCCTAAGGCTACTTTTACACAGGATGGTCTGTGGTCTACCCGCACCTGTGGTTTTCCTGCAGGTTAACTGTACTTTGCCACAGAATTTCTTTCTGAAAGTGCACCAAACCCACAGGTAAGACGAGAAGTCTATGGCTCAGTGCAGTTACCCTGCCCTACACCTGCAAAACAGTTTAAAAGCAGCCCAGTAACCACTGCAGAACAGATATGTCCATATATACACTGTGATTTTAGTAATAAACTTGCTGTCCCAGGCAGAGTACATTTGGTATCACTCTACCTATGACAGGAGCCGGTGCTATACAGGAAGCATTGGCTTTTGCAGCTCTGCTCCATAGCTGCTTACTTCCTCTACCGCTGGCTTCATTCCACAACACTGATGCTATGGCATGGTGGGTAGACAACTTGTAATCTGGGCTTGCCAACCCACCATCCCAAAGCAGGAGGTCGCGGGCCACATCAGTGGGCTCCGCGGGCCACATGTGGCCCCCGGGCCACTGGTTGGGCACCCTTGACTTACATCCTCCGCTGCAGGCTCTGCCACAAAAAAGGTAAAAGAGAGGTCCCACATAGTCCGGGGGTCCCGCGCAGCTCAGCAAGTGGTGCTCTTCCTCCCCCTCGGACGCCTGCAGTCCTCGTGCGCGCACGTACATGCGTGCTAGGCACGCTCCTATAAGTAAAATGAAGGGGGGCGTGGTTGCGGGGCCGTGCACGCCAGCGTGCATGTCGCTTCACTGTGCAGGTGCCAAAGCAGCAAATTTAAAGAGCCCAGAACGCCAGGGATCTGTAAGCGGATGACACAGAGCTGTGGGCAGTAAGCATTCTAAGGGGTCAGATCCAGGCAAACCTAAGACACCTACTTAGCATCAGGTTGTGCAGTTTAAGCATATATATTTATTGTGAGACTTGTAGCACAACAGTGATTGCACTTTTGTACTAGTACCTCTGCTTTATAGCTTAGGACTATCTCTCCTCATAAGAGGGTCTCAGGGGGAGGTAACAAGGGACTGGAAAATCACCGCCTAGGTCTAGGGGTCCTAAAGATGCCTGTAGGTTACCATCCCCCCCTGCAAGACTGGAGCCAACCTCACAGGATGAGTCAGTGCCCCTGTCAGGTTTTGCAGCCTCTCCTAATTTTTAAGCCCCAGTGTATGTCACTGAAGACTCCCTTAAGGATACATTGGAGGGTTTTGAAGGGAGAATTATGAATTTTATTTCAGCTTCCCTGAAAAATAGCAGAAAAAGGGGTAGATCCCCTCTCTCTGCTGAAATTCCTCTTTCAGATGACACCTCTGACAATGAGCAGAGATCAAGAGCAGTCGGATGAATCAGAGGAAGAGGAAAGAGTCCCCTCCTCCCAGGCACTCAGAAAACAGGTTCAATATTACACTGAATTGGTGCGTACCACTTTCAGAATGCCCGCTGCTGAGGTCGCTACATCCTCTGTTTCTTCCCTGGGGGTCAGGAGAATTCCACAGACTGCCTTTTCCTTTCCAATTCATCCCTTAATGGATAAATTGTTGTATGAGGATCGGGGACATCCCGATAAACAGTTTTCTTCTCCTAAAAGGTTTTCAATGCTTTATCCTCTGGAGGAAAGTTTCACCAAGAAATGGGGGGTCCTATCTGTCGATGCGGCTGTTTCTTGTGTGAATAAAAACCTGACCTGTTCTTTGGATAATGCTCAGGTATTTAAGGATCCAACTGATAAGAAGCTGGAAACGTTACTGAAAGCCTCTTTTTCCATGGCTGGCGCTGTAGTGCAACCTACAGTCGCAACTGTGGGGTTGTGTCAGTTCCTCAAGGAGATTAAGCAGATGCTTGGCCTTCTTCCCAGTGAGGATGTGGAGAATTATGCAGAACTTCCTCAAATTCTGTGTTTCATGATTGATGCGATCTTGGATTCTGTCCAACAAGCATCTCGTTTGTCTCACCTGTTGGTACACATGCGAAGGGCCCTGTGGCTCAAAAATTGGGCAGCTGAGCTGTCATGTAAAAAAATATTTGTCTGGGTTCACGTTTAAAGGGGAATGCTTATTTGGGGAGGACTTGGATAAATTCGTCCAAAAGATTACAGGGGGTAAATCTACTCTCCTACCAATCAAAAAGAATAAACGTCCATTATTTAGGTGTTCTCTTTCTCCCGGAGCATCAAGTTCTAAGCAGTGGCGACGGCCTTCCCAACCTCCCTCTAGAGGAAAGGCCCAAGGTCACGCCCAGGGGCAGAAAAAGACTTGGCGCGAAAGCCTGCCAAGCAGAGCCCAAAAACGTCCTTGTGAAGGGGCGCCCCCGCTCGGCCGAGTGGGGGGAATGCTCTTGCAGTTTGCAGAAGCCTGGCGGGAAGAGATTTGGGACAAATGGGTAACCTCCTCAATATCTCTGGGCTACAAACTAGAGTTCCAGGAGATTCCACCATCTCGCTTCCTAAGGGCAGGGAACCCCAAAGGATCCAGTAAAGCAAAAACCGCTACTTCTGGCCTTAGATCACTTACTATCCCAGGGGGTGATAGTGGAAGTGGACCCAAAAGAACAGGGTTCAGGGTTTTAGTCAAATCTCTTCACCGTTCCAAAGCCAGATGGAGATGTCAGACCTATCCTGGATCTAAAGGATTTGAACCAGTTTTTGCACATTCGATCTTTCCAAATGCAGTCAATACGCTCTGTGGTCTCTTCCCTGCAAGGGGGAGAGTTTATGGTATCAATAGATATCAAGGATGCATATCTTCATGTGCCAATATTTCCCGCACACCAAAAATATCTAAGGTTCGCGGTAGATCAGCGCCATTTTCAATTTGTGGCCCTGCCTTTTGGTCTCACTACGGCTCCTCGAGTCTTCACAAAGATTCTAGCCCCTCTCTTGGCAAACCTAAGAGCTCAGGGTATAACCGTGATAGCTTATCTAGACGATTTGCTACTCATAGAGCAGACAGTAGCGCTCTTGAACCACAGTGTTATTAAAACATTAGAACAACTGAAAAACCTAGGTTGGATTATAAATAGGGCTGAAACGATTAATCGATATTATCGATAATAATCGATAATGAAAATCGTTGACAACGATTTTCATTATCGATTAGTTGGTCCGCACCATGTGATCCGCGGAGCGGGCCGCGGCCTTAGGAAAGACCGCGGCTTCGGCCTAGCTTCGGAGCTGGAGGCCATCTTGGTACACCCGGCGGCGGCGAGCTGCACGCTGACGTCACCCCCAGAGCGGCGTTCAGCCTGTGTCAGCCCAAGTGAATGAATTCTGGAGGAGTCACGGAGTTCTTCTGTCCCCGCACATCCCCCATCCTCTTCTTCAGTCCCCGCACATCCCCCGTGGCGGGACTACCGGTCGGTTCTCCCTGCTGTCTGTCAGTGTTATTGTACGGTGCAGGATGAGTTCCTTAGTCCTCACATTGCTGGGGTCTGTGTATGGGGGGAGGGGGATTGCTCTAACATTAACCCTTTCCATACAGTCTGCCTTGTCAAGTAGCAGATTGAATGAAGTTCAGCCCTCAGAGACTTCACATCTTCCCTCCAACTTTCCTAAAAAGTCCTGACTTCTTCTGTCCCCTTGCGGTCTCCTCCTTCTGTCCCCGCACATCCCCGTCCTCTTCTTCTGTCCCCACACATCCCCCGTCCTCTTCTTCTGTCCCCGCACATCCCCCGTCCTCTTCTTCTGTCCCCGCACATCCCCCGTCCTCTTCTTCTGTCCCCGCACATCCCCCGTCCTCTTCTTCTGTCCCCGCACATCCCCCGTCCTCTTCTTCTGTCCCCGCACATCCGCCGTCCTCTTCTTCTGTCCCCGCACATCCCCCGTCCTCTTCTTCTGTCCCCGCACATCCCCATCCTCTTCCTCTGTCCCCGCACATCCCCCGTCCTCTTCCTCTGTCCCCGCACATCCCCCGTCCTCTTCCTTTGTCCCCGCACATCCCCCGTCCTCTTCCTCTGTCCCCGCACATCCCCTTCCTCTTCTTCTGTCCCCGCACATCCCCCGTCCTCTTCTTCTGTCCCCGCACATCCCCCGTCCTCTTCTTCTGTCCCCGTACATCCCCGCTTTCCAGTGCTTCCGTGATTGGAGGTTGTGCTCTGCACATGCGTGCATCCATCTCCCGGCTTCGGGGTGCCCTTCGCTCCATTTGGAGGAGTCGGCCGAGTCATGTGTGGCGGGTCCGGACTGAGACTCCGCCCCACACCACCCCGGCACACCGAGGAGGAGCCGCTGTCACCATGAAGAGGTGAGAAAAACCGAGACACCGGAGGGGGGGAGGGGAGCACTGAGAGGAGGTGGGGCAGTGACACCATGTGAGAGGGGAGGAATGTGTCATCTATACTGGGGGGGACACGTGTGTGTGTGTGTGTGCGCGTGCGCGCGTATATATATATTTCTCCCCCTTTTTTTTATCCGATTAATCGAAAAAATAATCGGCCGATTAATCGATTATGAAAATAATCGTTAGTTGCAGCCCTAATTATAAACCTAGAAAAGTCGTCCCTGCAGCCTGCTACCAGGTTGGAGTATCTGGGCATGATCATAGACACGACTCAGGGCAGGGTGTTTCTACCAAGGCCAAAGGCCATGGCTATAGGGGTTCTGGTTCACCTAATACTGAGCAGAAGGACTTCCCTTATTGGCTGTGTATGAGACTGTTAGGGAAAATGAATATAAAGGGGTGGGTCCTGCGCAAATCGTGCCACTCAAATAAAATACACAAATTCAAAATAATATAAATATGTGCATACATACAATGCCGTGAAAAAAAATATAGTCCAAAAAACAGCACGCATAAAAATATATAAAAAATATATAAAAAATGGAAAAAGGTTTAATGATAGAACAATAATAAAATGTCCGCTACTTAAGGCTCCCAGAACTCTCACCTTTAAACGAAGTGAATAAGCAAATCAAACAAATTCCAGGATTCTCTTATTTCATTCATAAATGATAAATAATAGCCATCAGGAAATCCAAAGAAGGGATGTAATGATACAATTCCGCCACTAGAGGGCCAGTCCCAGCTTACAGAATAGGTGATAAATAGATCTTCACTTCTATTCCACAGTGTATGGCTCAAAATAAGAGAGAGGAGGGGGAGAGAGAGAAACAGGAGACTTCCATAGTGTAGTCGTTTAAAAAACGGCAGGTAAATTTATTAAAAAGCAGTAAAGACTCTCACATTTTAAATGCAAAAACAAGCACAATCAGGAAGAGGGTATAATGACAACTTCCTCCCGTCTTACTATACTTCCGGTTTGTCCTACTCTATTTCCGGTATGTGACTTTATTTATCTCACATATGCATATTTATTAAATTATTAATTATTAATAATTTAATTTAAATTTTTAAACTAAAATTTTTTTCTTTTTTCTTGTATTAGTATGATTATTATTATACATTGATATACTGATTTTTTATATACTAGTCCCAGTTTTTGCAGCGGGTTTGCCATTTTGCAATCTATATTTATATTTTTATCTTATCTCCCTATTATCCCTCTTTAGCAAGCTTGATCATTCAGTCAAAATGATGTCATGCTGTTCTGAGTCTCAGATTTAGCGTTTTGCTTTTTAGATGCATTTGGGATATAATATGTATGTTAATTTTATCATTAAAGTAATTTATATTTTTTGGGATATTTTAATAGCGCTGTTTTTGTCTGTATTGGCGATTCTGTGTTTTTCTTCTACTCCAAGATGGTGGTTTTCTACACTTCCGTCTAGTAATGTTGGAGTAGCAAGATGGCGGAGACAGCACTTCCTGTTTTCGCTTGTTTACCTCTATTCTTACCCTTTTCCAAAATGGCCGAACTGGCATTTCCGGTTCCGGTTCTCATTATACTTATGGAGGCTGTGGTAAAATTTCATGCGACCCGTGAATTTCGCTCACCCCGTCACTTCCGGTGAGGCTCCGTCACTCTAACAGCTGACGGCGGGCCTTTACTGCGCATGCGCCAAGTCCGTGATCTGAACGGCGCATGCGCAAGATCGTAAGTTTCTGCGGTGGTTAAAAATTATAGACACAGAAATGCTGGTGGGCGGGCGGAGCTGAACAGATGCTCAGGACGTCAGCAACAGCCCCGCCCACCCTAATAACATGCCTCTGAATCTTAAGTGGTGGTGAAAAATCATACTCAAGTGGGCGGAGACTTGCGGGTGGGCGGGCGGAGCTAATGATGGCTTTATTATATCATCGGCAGCACCAATATGTATAATATTTATTAAAGCTGAACAATAAGCAGTTTATTTATTAAAGCTGAACAATGATTTATTAAAGCTGAACAATAAGCAGTGTATTTATTAAAGCTGAACAATTAGCAGTGTATTTATTAAAGCTGAACAATTAGCAGTGTATTTATTAGGCTGCTTTCACACTGGGGCTGTGAGGGCGTCGGCGGTAAAGCGCCGCTATTTTTAGCGGCGCTTTACCGTCGTTTTAGCGGCGGTCTGCGGGCGCTAGCGGGGTGGTTTTAACCCCCTCTAGCGGCAGAAAAAAGGGTTAAAACCACCCGCAAAGCGCCGCTGCAGCGGCGCTTTGCCGGCGGTATTGCCGCGCTGTCCCATTGATTTCAATGGGTAGGAGCGGTGAATACACCGCTCCTTCACCGCTCCAAAGATGTGGCTAGCAGGACTTTTTTCACTGTCCTGCCAGCGCACCGTTTCAGTGTGAACGCCCTCCAGCTTTCACACTGGAGTGACAGGGGCCGGTTTTTTTCAGGCGCTACACAGGCGCTATTTTTAGCGCTGTAACGCCTGAAAACTACCCCAGTGTGAAAGGGGCCTTAAAGCTGAAGAATATGGGCACAATATTGGGGACAGTGTGTGCGTTTGGGGACAGTGGCTGCATTTGGGCACAGTGGCTGCGTTTGGGGCACAATGTCTGCGTTTGGGCACAATGTCTGCGACAGTGTCTGTATTTGGGCACAGTGGCTGCATTTGGAATGATCACAGTCAATTGCGTGGTAAATGGCCAATGGCTGTTTACCAGCATCAGTGGCGAGCAGTGTTCCTGGGAACACACCGCCACCAACATGCCCGCACAGAGCGTGCCCGCGATTGCCGTGGAGATGTGGGGCGGCCACCAACGTACACGCGCAGAGCGCGCCCGCGATCACCATGGAGAGGTGGGGCGGCCACCAACGTACACGCGCAGAGCGCGCCCGCGGTCGCCGTGGAGGGGTGGGGCGGAACCATCTGTGATCACGCGGTAAACAGCCTCATGGCTGTAATGGGGCCTAGTCCTCATGTGATGGGGACCAAGGCCTGATGTGATGGGGGTCCTGTGATGTGATGGGGGGTCTTCTGATGTGATGGGGGTCCTGTGATGTAATGGGGCCTAGTCCTCATGTGATGGGGACCAAAGCCTGATGTGATGGGGGGGGTCCTGTGATGTGATGGGGGGTCTTCTGATGTGATGGGAGTGTCCTGTGATGTAATGGGGGGCCTAGGCCTGATGTGATGGTAACCAAGGCCTGATGTGATGGGGGGTCCTGTGATGTGATGGGGGGTCTTCTGATGTGATGGGAGTGTCCTGTGATGTAATGGGGCCTAGTCCTCATGTGATGGGGACCAAGGCCTGATGTGATGGGGGGGTCCTGTGATGTGATGGGGTCTTCTGATGTGATGGGGGTGTCCTGTGATGTAATGGGGGCCTAGGCCTGATGTGATGGTAACCAAGGCCTGATGTGATGGGGGTCTTCTGATGCGATGGGGGGGGGGGTCTTCTGATGTGATGGGGGTCCTGTGATGTATTGGGGGCCTAGTCCTCATGTGATGGGGACCAAGGCCTGATGTGATGGGGGGGTCCTGTGATGTGATGGGGGTCTTCTGATGTGATGGGAGTGTCCTGTGATGTAATGGGGGGCCTAGGCCTGATGTGATGGTAACCAAGGCCTGATGTGATGGGGGGTCCTGTGATGTGATGCGGGGTCTTCTGATGTGATGGGAGTGTCCTGTGATGTAATGGGGGGCCTAGGCCTGATGTGATGGTAACCAAGGCCTGATGTGATGGGGGGTCCTGTGATGTGATGGGGGGTCTTCTGATGTGATGGGAGTGTCCTGTGATGTAATGGGGCCTAGTCCTCATGTGGACGTGTGATGTGTTGCCCTGAGTTGCTAGGTCACATGGCTAGCTTCTATCCCAGGGACATCTGGCTGCTAGGCTGCCTGAGGGACATTGTGGGAGAGCAGCGTAGGGTTGGGACTTACAGCTTGTAGTCCAACCAGAAGCAACAGTGCTCCTGTCTGGGAAAACAAGCTGCGGTCGGGAGGTAAAAAGGAACAGCTGTCGCCACAAAGGGACCATACACCGTGGTACCAGAGACCATTGTGAGTAACTAAAGCCATTACCCAAGCAGTCTTCTCACTAACCAGAGATGCTGAAGTGGGAAAACTTGAGTTAGTGCCAAGCCAGGGACCTATCTGAGGAGACGCTTTGAGAGCTCCTTTGAGTGCTGGTCACCTGAGAAGGTCGGAGATGCTACACTGTATCCAAATTAAATTTTTATCATTTTTTTCCCACAAACAGAGCTTTCTTTTGGTGGTATTTGATCACCTCTGTGGTTTTTATTTTTTGCTAAACAAATAAAAAAAAAGACATAAAAGTTTTCTCCTTCACTGATGGGGCTGCAGTGACGGGTACCGATAAGGCCACACTGATGGGCACTGATGAGGTGGCACTGATGGGCGACACGAATGGGTACTGATAGGTGGCACAAATTGGCACTGATAGCTGGCAAGGATTGGCATGGATAGGCGGCATGGATGGGCATGGATAGGCGGCACAGATGGGCATGGATGGTCACTGATAGGGGTCCTGTGATGTGATGGGGGGTCTTCTGATGTGATGGGGGTCCTGTGATGTAATGGGGGCCTAGTCCTCATGTGATGGGGACCTAGGCCTGATGTGATGGGGGAAGGGAATGCACTTGCATTGTCCAGTAGGGGTGCAATGGATCATCACCGATCCGTGATGCGAACAGGTCACCCTGTTCAGATCAGCACACGCCACGATCCGCGGAGTGCCCCGGCAGCCTCGGCCTTAGGAAAGGCCGTGGCTTCGGCCTAGCTCCGTAGCGGCTGCCATCTTGGTGCACCCATTTACAATGTGATCACTTCGTCAAATGACGGATCGATCACTTGTAAACAAACTGGCGTCATAGTGACGCCAGTTCCTCTCTCCCCTCTGTGTACTGATCTGTACAGTGGAGGGGAGAAATTGGAAGGCAGCAGCGCTGCGGGCTGCATCTGTTGTGTCCACAGAACTGCTCTGTGACAAGTGCAGTCACAGCCATCCCTCCATACCCAGCCAATACTCTGCCGTACCCAGCCAATACTCTGCCGTACCCAGCCAATACTCTGCCGTACCCAGCCAATACTCTGCCGTACCCAGCAAATACTGTGCCATACCCTGTAATATCCAGCCATACTCGGCGGTAGCCAGCCATACCCAGCCATGCTCAGCCAATATTACAGCGGGGGAGATATATATTACAGTGGGGACTATTTTGTGGTGGAATTTTAACAGGTTTTTGATACTTTTTTTATTTGCACTAACATACAATTTTTCAGGACAAGCTTTCGGGGTATGTCCCCTTCTTCAAGGTCCAAGCAGTACTGATTTACAAATTTTCTTCAAGGTCCAAGCAGTACTGATTTACAAATTTTTAAAAATTTGTAAATCAGTACTGCTTGGACCTTGAAGAAGGGGACATACCCCGAAAGCTTGTCCTGAAAAATTGTATGTTAGTGCAAATAAAAAAAGTATCACGGACAGTACTCAATTTTCTCTGTCACAATTGCACTAATACGGCTACAATCACATTAAACAGGTTTTTGCAAATTCAATTATTATTGGCTGATCCGAAAACTGATCCAATCCGTGACTCAGATCCGAGGAACGATCCGGTCCGTGAGTTTTTTGGATCCGTTGCACCACTATTGTCCAGTGATAGGAGACTTGTAACAGCGAAGCAAGGGCGTACTGTTCCGGGGGCCAGATGGTCAAAAATCATGATTGTTTTTCGATCAATGCAACTAGCTGGTGTATCAAGAACTCATTACATCACAGTGTGGCTGATGCTGCTGTTAGGAAGTTTTTAGTGTTTAGGAGTGTGTGCACCGTGCCACACTCCAAAGATACCTCACCTACTTGTGGTACTTGTACTAATACCTGGGTTTCTGTGTAGCACTCATTCCTCTTGTAGTAGAGTCCTGGGCTCTTGGAGGCATATTGGTGACTTTAAGAGTTAGGGACAGCTGACATCCTTCTGTGTAGAGTGGGTTAAAAGGCAAGTTGGGTGCAGTGCAAAAAGAATTGATGGGCACTAGACACTTTTTTAATGCACAGAGATTTATTGTCTCTTAACCACTTTGCCACCTGGCCTATAGCAAAATGACAGTGGCAAAGTGGTT
This sequence comes from Lithobates pipiens, assembly GCA_037367395.1. NCBI lineage: Eukaryota > Metazoa > Chordata > Amphibia > Anura > Ranidae > Lithobates > Lithobates pipiens. The sequence goes on along the minus strand of JAZDVW010001978.1, from coordinate 260,595 downwards.
TCAAAATCCTGACCGGGCGCCATATGAGGTCCTCATGATTTTGATCCACTTTGCACCCCCGGGGGCGTGCATCGCGGCGATCGTTGTTGCGGTGTGTCAGTCTGACACCCCGCAACTACGATCTCAATAAAGAGCCTCTGACGGAGACTCTTTACCACATGATCAGCCGTGTCCTATCATGGCTGATCACAGTGTAAATAAGAAGAGACGTTGATCAGCTTTTCCTCACTTGCGTCTGTCAGACACGAGTAGAGCCGATTGGCTGCTCCTCTGACGGGGGGGGGGGGGTCTGTGCTGATCGATTATCATTGCAGCCTCCCCCGAGTATGCCCACACTGGACCACCAGGGACACCACCAGGGATGCCCAGCACCAGGTATGCACCCCCTAGACCACCAGGGATGCCAGTCAGTGCCCACAATGGATGCCAATCAGTGCCCACAATGGGCATCACTGATTGGTATGCATTATTGTTTGGCACTGATTGGCATCCATCAGTACTATATAATACAATACAGTGCCGCTTATCAGTGACCATCCATGCCCGTCCATGCCGCCTATCCATGCCAATCCTTGCCAGCTATCAGTGCCAATTTGTGCCACCTATCAGTGCCCATCCGTGTCGCCCATCAGTGCCACCTCATCAGTGCCCATCAGTGTGGCCTTATCGGTACCCGTCACTGCAGCCCCATCAGTGAAGGAGAAAACTTTTATGTCTTTTTTTTATTTGTTTAGCAAAAAATAAAAACCGCAGAGGTGATCAAATACCACCAAAAGAAAGCTCTGTTTGTGGGAAAAAAATGATAAAAATTTAATTTGGATACAGTGTAGCATCTCCGACCTTCTCAGGTGACCAGCACTCAAAGGAGCTCTCAAAGCGTCTCCTCAGATAGGTCCCTGGCTTGGCACTAACTCAAGTTTTCCCACTTCAGCATCTCTGGTTAGTGAGAAGACTGCTTGGGTAATGGCTTTAGTTACTGTTATGACTGATTTCTGATTGGGACTCTAAAACAAATAGATACTGCAGCTGCAGGAACAGATTCACAGGACTCAATCACTGTGTTTAAAATGTCCGTTCAGTGACAAAATTTATTATTACGTGTTATTTTATACATAAGATAAGAAAGGGGTGGTGTGAGATGTTATTAAAAACTAACAAATAGAAATATGTTATTAAGAGCTAAACAAATAGAAATATATTATTAAAAGCTAGCGAATAGAACAATTGCAAAAATAAAACATTGAGAAGGGAGGGGGGAGTAGAGAGTGTTTAGTAGGAGAGGTTTCTGTGTGTTAGGTGAAGGTTACAGAACACTAAAGCAAAGGAGGACAAAATGGAGTCTCTTGTGCTTAAATGAACAGTACAGTGAATGTCCATATCATTTCCCTCCTTTTGTTTATTTGACACCATTCTTCTCCGCGTTACATTCAGCCGATTGCTGGTAACTCCTGTTACATTGGCGCAGAGAGACGGCGTCCTGTTCAGCTCTCTCCTAACTTTCTCACAATAATGGGTTCATCAGGGCTGGTGGACCATTTGTCGGTACAGCGGGTAGTCACACGGAGGCACAGCCTGATGAGGAAGTAAATGACAAATATGAGAAATAGAAACATCGCAATGTAAGCGCCTAGTTTCTGTAACCATGTTGCTATACCATATAAAAAATCACCAAAACCTCCTAAAGCCTTAAAGGGGTTCCATCCTTTTTTAGCAATATCTCTGGCCTTATTCTGTAGTTCTCTTATCTTAGCAAGATGTCCTTTTATAATGTCCTCATTATCAGAAATGTATATACAACAGTCGGTGCGAAATAACTTACACATCCCACCTTGAGCTGCAGTGAGACAATTCAGCGTTAATCTGTGCTCTAATACTACTTTTTTAATCTGAGCCATTTCTTCACTTAATAAACCTATATCAGTGGTAGTAAGGTTAATAATCTCATCTACAATTCTAGTGTAATTATTTATTCTTTTCATTGCTTCAATTCCCCATCCTGTCCAGGAAGGGAACCAGGACCATGCCATGTCGCCTTCAGTGAACAGCTCTCTTTTGAACACTAAAGGGTATTCCGGACTTTGATCGGCTCGCACTGTATCTTTGCGAACAGCCAAAGCAGGTGTTAACTTCCCAATATAACATGTACCTGTAACATTAGTAGGAAGCCAGGCGTAAGCTTTATTTCCACATATATAATATAACCCTCTACGTATGGACGGTATGCCTGCGCCTAAGAAACTGGAAGCAATAACATGGAATCTCAGGTAACCGATATTTTTACATATTGGGAACTGTGAACAATTTGTACTATAAAGGGTTCTATTTAGTTCTGGATCTGGAATATAATAATATTGACCATGGTTTCCTCCATAAACTGTAATCTTTGCCCTGGTGCAATCTGAATTGCCCAACCGTGTACATTTAGTGTTAAACGGGCATGTAATGTTTAAACAAATCTGTGGAGTGTCTATCTGTTTTGAAACCATCAAAGTTACTGATCTGTGCTCATTAGCTGTGGAGACTATGTATGAGCCGTTTATTCTGGTCCTGTTTAGATCAGTGAATATGAGAGGCATTGCTATCATGGGTATTGTTCCTGTTTGGGGATGTAAGTGAGAACACACCCAGCAGTCACTAGCGTTGCTATGGGTTGCATACAATTTTAACATTTGTATGAAAGGGTTATGTTTCCATGTTCTCACAAACAACAAAAAGAAAAAGAACATCATCATTTTTTCAAAGGATATCATCACTTCAGGATTTTCTTGCAGTGACTGGCGTGAATCCAGGAGGGCTTTCCTTCCAACTTGACTGCGGAACCGGTTGTCAAAAGCACCAAATGTGGTCCGTCAAATTTTGGTTCTAGCGGCTTTCTGACGTGTCGCTTGACCACCACCCAGTCACCTGGTTGGATTCTGTGAATACCTGAAACAGAATCTGGGTCGGGGATAGATTTATAAACACCTTCATGTATTTTATTCATAGTTCTTTGCAAAATCTGAACATATTCTAACAGACTAGAGTGAGAAGCCTGCAACTGTTGGGGAAAATATAGCCCTGTTTTGGGTGGCCCTCCAAATAAAATCTCATAGGTAGACAGCCCATGTGGGTTTTTAGGGGTAGTTCGTACAGAATATAGGGCTAATGGCAAAGCTTCCACCCATCCTTTTCCTGTATCTGCTTTAATTTTTGCACATCTGTTTTTCAAAATTCCATTAAGTCTCTCAACTTTGCCACTACTTTGTGGATGATGAGGTGTATGGAAAGCTTGCTGTATGTGAAGGGCTCCCATTACCTCTTTCATTACTTCCCCAGTAAAATGGGTTCCTCTGTCACTCTCAATAGTTTCAGGAACTCCAAATCTACAAACTATTTCATTCAAAATTTTCTTTGCTGTTGTTTTTGCATTTGCTTTAGCTACCGGCCAGCATTCTGGCCAACTTGAGAACATATCAGTACAAACTAAAGCGAACTCATAGGTGCCTATTCTGGGCATCTGAATGTAGTCTATTTGAATTCTTTGGAAAGGGAAATCTGGCCTAGGAGAATGCTTTTGGGGAACATGGACAGGCCTCCCTGCATTGTACAGAGCACAAGTGAGACATGAAGCACAAAACCTGGCTGCAAATGCACTAAATCCAGGTGCTATCCAATAGCAGTCAGTAAGTGCCACCATCGCGCCCTTAGCAAGATGACTGACGCCATGTGCCAGTTGTGCTAAAACTGGGTGCAAACTTCTGGGTAGACACCACCTGTTGTCAGCGCTCCACAGGCCCTGCTGATTTTGGGTAGCATTACATTTGATCCACTTTTCCTTCTCTTCATCAGGGGCCTGGTTCTGCAACTGAATTAGAGTTTCTACATCCCACTGCTCTTGATGAGGGGAATCTGTCCCCGCTACCTGGGCAACCCCTACAGTGGGTGTGACTCCCAATGCCATAAGGGCAGCATCCTTTGCTGCTTGGTCCGCTAAAGCGTTTCCTCTGGCTGTCATGTCATTTCCCCTTGCATGCCCTTTTACCTTCAAGATGGCAACTTCTGCTGGTTTCTGAAAGGCCTCAAATAGCCGCTCTATGAGTTTTGCATATCTCACTGGCTTCCCTGCACTAGTCAGGAAATTCCGTGCTTTCCAAATAGGCCCAAAATCCTGAGCGATTCCAAACGCATATCTGCTGTCAGTGTAAATGTTTGACATGAGATGACATGCTTTGACTACAGCACACAACTCCGCTTCCTGTGCTGACATCTGGGGTGCCAATGCCTCCTGGTGTAAAATGGTGTCTGTAGTAGTTACAGCAAAACCTGTGTGTGGCTGACCATCATCGGTGTAAAATCTGGAACCATCTACAAATAAGTGTGTGTCACAATCTGATAAAGGCTCATCTTTTGCTGGTGTGACAGAGGCCCTTTCTACCTCCATCAGAGCCATACAATCATGAGAAAAACTCTCTGATTCTACATCAGTACCATTTGTTGCATCTTCCTCATCAATTATAGGAAGAAGAGTAGCCGCATTTAAAGTAACACACCGTTTGATTGTTAAATTCGATGGAGCAAAAAGAGCAGACTGGTACTTGTCAAATCTACTGGCAGACACATGTCTTGTATTTACTTGATTCATGATTTCCTGTACTGCATGTGGCACATACAGGATCAGAGCAGAATCTAGTACAAGCTCAGTTACTTTGTCTAGCAGCAAAATGCAGGCTGCTATGGCTCGCATACAACTGGGGGAGCCTTTAATGACAGGGTCTAATGAGGCCGATACATACATCACAGGCCTCTGTTTGTCTCCATGTAGCTGGGTGAGTACACCTGCAGCAAATCCATTGACTTCATGAACAACGAGAAAGTCTTATTATAGTCAGGAAGTCCAATGGCGGGAGCTTCAGACAAAATTTTAATAAGCTCCTTCATCTGCAATTCATTTTCCCATGTGAGGTCGAAAGGGTTTCTAGTGGTAGCCTCATATAGAGGAGCCATAAGTTCTGATGCATTTGGAATCCAGTCCCTACAATATCCCACTAACCCCAGGAAGGCACGTAGTTGCCGTACATTTCTTGGCTTTTCAAATTTTTGTAGAGTTTTAACTCTATCTGGGGTTAGGTGACGGATTACATGTGAAATGCAGTGACCCAGGAAGATCACTTTCTCTTGGCAGTATTGTAGCCTATCTTTGCTAACTTTGTTGTTACTGTTATAGAGAAACATGAGAAGGCTTACGGTTTCTCTGCTACAAATGTCTTTTGTATCAGAACAAATAAGCAAATCGTCTATGTACTGAAGCAAGACTGTGTTTGGGTGTGAGGGGGACCATTGGTCCAATACCTGCTTTAACGCAGTATTATATTCAGAGGGGCTACTCACACAGCCTTGGGGCAATCTTGTCCATGCTAATTTTTGGGCGTCATTGGTAAACGAAAAAATATGCCAGCAATCTGGGTGCAGAGGCACCGAAAAGAAAGCATTTGCAAGATCAATCACTGTAAAGCAGGTGCTGGAGGCAGGTATTCCACTTAGTAAAGTGTGGGGATTGGGCACAATCGGGGTATCTGCCTCAATTATTTTGTTAATGGCTCTCAAATCATGCACCATGCGGTATGTCACCTGCCCACCCTTCTTGTCTGGCTTCTTTGCAATTGGGAACAGGGGTGTATTGACTTGGGACTTAATTGGTACAACAACCCCTGCTGCTTTCAGCTGAGTGATTTGATCCTTTATCCCCTCAATCTGACAGTGGGTACTGTTTAATCTGTGGGAGATGGGCTCCTGGTTTAATTTTTATCATGACTGGGGTGCAATCCAGCAGACCTACATCATATTTGCTGGTGGCCCATAATTCATCAGGAATCACTTTCAATTCTGGTGGAAATGGCGGAGTGGAGTCTTGAATTAAAAATACTCCACACGCAGTATTTAAAACTTCTCCTGACAGACTACTGACCACTTGGACTCCTGTAGGAGTGTAGTCTATGTTTGCTAAAATTTGATTCAAAATGTCAGCTCCCAAAAGATTGGTAGGAACTGTGTCTGAAACTAACACTTTAGTGACAATTTCTGTTTGCTGTCCTAGCCTGAGTTTAAGTGGCTTGGACTCAACCAAATCAGTAGAGGTCCCGGTTAGGCCAACACCAGAGATAACATTTGTAGATAATAATCCTGGAGGTAAGTCCTCTATATTAAAAACACTTCGGCTTGCACCAGTATCTATTAAACAGGTTAATTCTGTTTCTCCTCCAGGATAGGGGAGTTCTCGTAAAAATACTTTTACTCTGGCCTCGGGACCATTGTCTCCCCTATTTAACATGATTGATACTGGCATGCCATTTTCCTATGCCTGATCCACTGCTTTTGGCAGAGAACTGGGATCAGCATGAGGTGCCTCTGAGCTCTTTTCCAGTCTACGGTCAGGAAGATGGCAGTATTTGGCTATGTGTCCTTCCCCATCACAATTGTAGCATATGATTGGTCCCCGATTGACACGATTTCTGAAATTGCCTTTACCTCTTCCTCTACCTCTCTGCTTCCCCACATACATAACCTTGGGTTTGCTGTCTTTTTGGTTAATCCTGTTTTCTATGGATAACAGGATAGGCAGGACGTCTCGAATAGACATATTGCCTGCCTCAGGCCTTGCTGTGAACAACTTTTCTTTCAACTGGGGTATTAAACCATCAAGAAACCTTTGTTTCACCAGTTGTGTAGATGGACTTGCAGTTTCTCCCGCCTTCTCTTCCTCTATTTTAATGCCTGCTTCCTCAGCCATATCACTTAACCTCCTCCAATAAGCCCCTGATGCCTCCTCTTTCCCTTGCTTGGCATTCATAAATTTAGCATGTCTGGTTTGTCCATATATTTGGGGCAATTTTTCCTTCAATTTCTCACAAACCTCCCGTCCACTAACCATCTTACCTAGATTTTTGATGTCTACACCACATTCTTTAAGTATATAACCAGACATGTTGCTTCCCACTGCTTTAATAAGAAGCTGATGAATGTCAGTAGCAGAAGCCTCATATGCTTCCTGTGCAGCGCTAAGTTTGTTTGCAAACCCAATCGGATTCTTTCTAGGGTCTCCCAATCCCTCTAATATGGATCTCATATCTTGGGGACTAAAAGGTACATGCCATTTAATTTGAGACTTACTGTCAACAGCATTACCTTCAAAAACTAATTGGGTTCTGACAGGATAAACTGCAACAGATTGATCTATGACCGGGGCAGAAGGGGCGGCATCTCCCTTCTTTCTCTCTTCATCTTGCTGCCACAATTTGGAAATTATGGTTTGCTCCGGAAGTTCAGACTCTATCTCTCTTTGTCTGGCCAAAGCCTTAAGTTCAGAGAGATCTAGTTTTGCATATGTGCCTTTGGATTTATGCCAATCATCTGTTTCTAAGATACGAGCCAAATCCCTCTTTGTAGGTTGATATGGGGCTGTTAAACCTCTGCTCTCTACTATATTGCCCAGCTCATCTTTTGTATGTTCCATGTAATCTAATTCTTTTGCTTTTGTGCGTGGACCCCTTAAAGCCAAACTGGCAGCCACATAAGGTGGGGGGTCCTCCTCTACAGAGTCTTCTGGCCAAACGTAGTAAATTTGGGCAGTACTTTTATTAAACATCTCCATCAAGCCAGTTTGATTTGCTACTTTAGCTTCTGTCTCCCATGTGCAAGCTATTCTCCACGTTCCTTCACTGCACAGTAGTGGGCCATAATCGTGCAGAAAAGTTTGCCATACTTGTAAATCAAAAGTCCCTTCAGATTTTAAAGGTTTAGCTGTTCCTTTTGTCCATTCTACCCATTTATCTAGGGGCTCAGTATAGGCGGAACCGTACCTTCGGTTCATATATTCTCTAGCGCTCATCTTGCGCTGGGCATTTTCTGAAGGCTTCTCTCCCTTCATTCTCTTAATTAAATTAATGCCCATAATGACTGGCCAGTCTTCTCTATCTGTGCCTATACACTCTTGCCTCTAAAACAAATAGTACAGCAAATCTGCAGATTTACAAGAAAAGTCTCCACTTATCTACGTGGATAGAAGGGGTTTATGACAATAGACAAAACACTCATTAAGAGACCCTCCTCGTCTCTTCTCTTCTCTGAGTTTTATCTGACCCTACCATGCGCCTCTGACCCAGGTCGCCCACAAGGAGTCAACGCAGGGAACTGCAGAGGATTCTCCCTATCCACACACAGTCCAGCCCCTGAAGGGGGACACAAACACATTCACACACACACGTTACCCAACCAGAAAGGTCTGAGAGTGGTCTGGTTTCCTTGAGAACCGACAGATAGGATACATAGGAAAGGCAGAAATATAGCAAGCTTAAGGACAGCTTACCTAGCCGGCGTTTAGATGTCTGCGTTTCCGATGATCCAGATCAAAGCGCGGTTCCTTCTGGAAACTCTGCCAAGCTCCTAATATTCTGACTCGCCAAAATTGTTATGACTGATTTCTGATTGGGACTCTAAAACAAAGTTAATACTGCAGCTGCAGGAACAGATTCACAGGACTCAATCACTGTGTTTAAAATGTCCGTTCAGTGTCAAAATTTATTATTACATGTTATTTTATACATAGATAAGAAAGGGGTGGTGTGAGATGTTATTAAAAACTAACAAATAGAAATATTTTATTAAGAGCTAAACAAATAGAAATATATTATTAAAAGCTAGCGAATAGAACAATTGCAAAAGTAAAACATTGAGAAGGGAGGGGGGAGTAGAGAGTGTTTAGTAGGAGAGGTTTCTGTGTGTTAGGTGAAGGTTACAGAACACTAAAGCAAAGGAGGACAAAATGGAGTCTCTTGTGCTTAAATGAACAGTACAGTGAATGTCCATGTCACCTGTGTGGCTCACGACCTTAACCTGGTGGTGCAGTGGTTCTTGGGCAGGTACCCAGGCTTATAGAATGTCCTGAAGCAGGCCAGGAAAGTCTGTGTGCATTTCCCCCGATCATTTAATGCCTGTGCTCGGCTGGCTGAGCTCCAAAAGGAGTTGAACCTACCCAAGAACCGCCTTATATGTGACATGCCCACCAGGTGGAACTCAACGTTGGCCATGCTGCAGCGGCTGCACACGCAGCAGAGGGCCATCAACGAGTACCTGTGTGACTACGGCACCAGGACAGGGTCAGGGGAGCTCGGTTTTTTCTCCCCACGCCAGTGGGGCATGATCAGGGATGCATGCACTGTCCTGTCACCGTTTGAGGAGGCCACAAGGATGGTGACAGTGCATGCATCAGTGACACTGTACCTCTTGTCCACCTCTTGGAGCATACGCTGCGTGGAATAATGGACAGGGCACTAGAGGCAGGAAGGGGAGGACTTCCTTGCCTCTCAAGGCCCCCTTTATCCAGACAGTGTTCCTGCTGTGCCACCCATCATACAGGAAGAGGATGAGGAGGAGGATGATTGTGTCAGCATGGAGGTGGGGGCTGGCACTCAGCATCAGCAGCAGTCTTGTAGGAATGATTTACAGTCCCAAGAAACCCGTGGACTTGTATGTGGCTGGGAGGAGGTAGCTGTGGATCATGTTGTCCTTAGTGACCCAGAGGACTCCGGACCGAATGCCTCAGCTAACCTACGCTGTATGGCCTCCCTGATCCTGCAAAGCCTGCGGAAGGATCCTCGTATTCTTCAGATCAAGGAGAGGGACCATTACTGGCTGGCCACTCTCCTTGATCCACGGTACAAGGGTAAGGTTGCCGACCTTATCTTGCCATCGCAGAGGATGAGACATCTCCGGGAGGCCTTGCAGAAAGGTCTGTGCAACACGTTCCCAGAGACTGGGAGGTTACAAACTCCTGGTCCTGGACAACGTGTTGCTGAGGCATCGGTCAGAAGGAGCGGTGGAGAAGGTGGCCGTCTGACTGATGCTTTCAGACAATTTTTTAGTCCGCAGCCCCAAGGTATGATCGGTTCCAGCAACCATCGCCAGCGTCTGATTTACATGGTGCAGGAATACCTGGGGGCAAGGTCAGACTTGGACACCTTCCCCACCGAAAATCCTCTGGCTTACTGGGTCTTGAGAATGGATCACTGGCCAGAGCTTGCACAGTATGCAATTGAGCTACTGGCCTGTCCTGCATCCAGCGTTCTTTCAGAACGCACCTTCAGTGCTGCTGGTGGCTTTGTTACCGATCACAGGGTGCGCCTGTCCACCGACTAGTTGATCGACTGACCTTCATCAAGATGAATCAGTCTTGGATCACCCACAGATACCAAGCACTTGAAGCTGATGTAACCGAAGATTTTTTTTTGAAATATCACATCCCTTCAAGACTACCTATGCTGATGCTGAGTGACTGTCCTGTTATGTTGATTGTCTATCCTCTTCCTCCTCCGCTGATATGTTGGAAGAACATTTTTGGTTCTGGGTGATGCCACCAGCCCAATTTTTCTGCCCCTGGTTAACAGGGGCGTTTAATTACAATTTTTGATGCAATGCTTTGCAGCAGGGCTCATTCCTGCACCACAACTAGAGTATATGGGAGAGGTTGCAGTGTCGTGGCACCAGTGCCTAAGGCCCAATTTTTCAGCCCCTGTTTAACAGGGGCATGTAATTACAATTCTTGATATAATATTTCACAGCAGGGCCCGTTCCTGTGCCCACCGTGAGTAACTGTGAGGACTTAGTGTTGTGGCACCACAACCACCAAAGGCCCAATTTTTCTACCACTGTTCAACAATGCCATTACAATTCTTGATATAATCATTCACAGCAGGGTGCTCCAGCGCCCACCAAGAGTCACTTTGAGTGCTTACAATGTAGTGGCAACACCAACACCTTGTTCCACCATTTCTGCAGAGCATATAGGGCAGGCCCCTACTTTCAAACATTCAAATTACAAACGTCTCCTACTTGCAAACGGAAGAAGACAACAGGAAGTGAGATGAAAAAAGACGGACGGCAAAACAAATTATACAGGGGTGATAACCCTTCCCTATGTTTTCCAAAAAGCTTAAAAATAGATTTTTTGATTGGAGCTACACTTTAAAAATGTAACAGTTGAAAATTACAAACAGATTCAAAATAACACAACAAACCTACACAGTCCCTGTCTTGTTTGCACCGCCTATATACTGCTGTTCTGAGTATATAGGGCCTGGGGACCCCACGCTTTTCCTTTTTTTAATATGGGTACGGGGTTCCCCTTAATATCCGTACAAGACCCAAAGGGGCTGGTAATGGGCAGGGGGGGCTACCCATGCCATTTTTCTCCATGATTTTTATCCATATTGCAGGAACCAGATATAACATTAAAACCGCAAGCAGTTTTAAATGACGTTATTTCCGTTAAATGTCATTTTGTGCAGGGACTGTTCTAAACACGGGAAACACGTGGCACTTCACAGGCATACTATAGACACCCCCCAGGCATGATATTTAAAGGAATATTTAACTTTTTTTTCACTTTATTCGTCATTAAAATCAGTGCTCCCGCCAAAACGGACATTTTTAAAAACATTTTAGGCATTGACCCATGTCCCCTGGGGCAGGAGCCAGGTCCCCAAACCCTTTTTAGGACAGTATCTTGCATATTAGCCATTAAAATTAGCACTTTTAATTAATTTAACGTTCGAGTCCCATAGACTTCAATGGGGTTCTAAAGTTCGTATGAATTTTGGGTCCGTTCGAAAGTTCTGGTGCAAACCGAACCGGGGGTGTTTGGCTCATCCCTACACAAGACTCATGACTGTGACTCATAAAAGCAGATGACATAATTAATGATATGTAATGTACACCTCTGTATTAACCACACCCATGTTCTATGCAATGATTGGCTGATAATGGTGCATATAAATTGTAGACCCGCCCAGAATAAACCAGACAACCCCTGAACACCAATCTTGACTCATCTCTTCTTGTGTTCAGCAAAATGCTGTCTCCTCAGTACTGCAGTGCTAGGGGTTTCGTAAGTGTGGTAATTGCCATAATTATGCCTAGCTGGTCTTTGTCAAGTATATAGAAATACCATTTTAATCACAACACTAATTCCGGAGGACAAGATATTGATTGCACCATGATGTCTACATTGTATATCCTTTTCCTGGTAAATCGGGTGAGGGCCCGGCAGGTGGCTATCACTAAGAGGAGTGCTCCTTAGGGAAGTTTTGACCCACATGTGTATAGATTCCATAGGGGTTCCGGATTAGTTTAATGCCAGAGACCAAGTAAAGGCAGGTTTTGAGTCGGATTCCCCTAATTACTGTCAACAAAAATGTACATATATTACAACCAGCAGTGGTTTGTAAATTACACTAGAAGTAAAAAAAAAAGGGAGTTGGGACTTTAGATGAAGCAATTGAATAGTGGAGGTCGATTGCAGTAAAAGGTATTTATTATAATTTCATAGATCTCAAGACATTGAAACATTTATTCATTTCATATATATACAAGGAGCGTGCACACAAACTAAGCATGACAAGTAGGATAGTACATGCATAGCAACACATGATCAAAATAATAGATGTATAGATAAATTACACCAGAGATGCCCTACAGGGGATTGCTGACCAAATAGCACCCACATCTTACATGACATTTCAGAATAGGATGGCCTTGGACATGATTTTAGCGGAGAAGGGGGTTGTTTGTAAAATGATAGAAGGTACAGGGACATGCTATACATACATACCTGACAACACCGGTCCGAATAGTAAGGTTACTCTGGCCATAAAAATGTTGGAAAGCCTATCAGTAGAGCTGAAGAAGAATTTTGGTATAGATCAGCCATGGGACCAGTGGTTTGGGTGGTTGGCAGAAGACCTTGGCTCGGATAGGTACTGTAATACTAGTTATTCTGATCTTTCTAGCTACTCTAGTATGTTGTGTTATTCCACGTGTAAAGAAATATCTAGGCAAAACAGTCAACCAAGCGACCCCAGTGATGATACACCAGGATGCAGAAGATGAGGACTATGAGAAGCCCTATGCCCCATTACAGTCCCTCCCCATATCTACAAATTATAAGATCATTCACCCATAGGGATAGCATCTGACTTCCACATGTGCAAAGACTGTGGCAAGGGGGGGGGGGGGGGGTGATGGGCCAGGCATCACACGTCTAACGTACAGCAAGAAAAAAGTTCCAAGGCACATGAGGACAGATGAGTTAGACCACCTACTAGGGACAGAATAGGAAATAGACATTTCAAGGGGGGACTCTTATGGATTGTTTAATACTTTGATTAAATTACTATTTTCTATTATGACAAGATATATGCTGAATGTCCTTACTCAAAATGCTTCACCTAGAGACCCCCCTCCCATCGGAGTGAGTCCAGGAGTCCACAAGCCATCAGCAGAAAACCTGGATGAAACTGGCCAGACGACCCCTTAGATAAGGGTCCTCCAATCTCTGATGACAGCACAGAATACACCTGAGATGATGCTTTGCAAATAATGAGTCATCTTCTACTATAAAGGGGGCTATATGCCCAGAGCAATAAAGGAAGCTTTTCACTGAACAGTGTGTGTCAGCGTACTCCTTCTAAACATGCATGCATGCACATTTGCATTAGACCAGGTGCAGATAACTCGGCCGGACATTTTTCTGGGATCCTAAACACTAGTACTGGCATCCTGCTGCTTATAAGACAAATCAAGTGTTCCTAGCACTTCAGCTACCCGGGGTCGGGTATGCCTGACCTTAGCAGGGACCCCTCCTCCATCCTCTGAGCTCCCTGTCAGGGTGCCGCTACTCTCTACAGGTTCATATTCGGAGCCTAAATCTGTCAGTGAGGACTCCTCCTTCGCTCTCTGCTGTCATACTCAAAATCATGTAGGCCTCTTCACTAGAGTACCTTTGTTGAGACATTTTGGCCACTAAATTCACAGATACCTAGTGTGACTCATGGGAAAAAGAGCTCCTGGCTGTCAGGGACTGCTTGAACTACTACAAATGTAGCAAGGTCTCCGGCCTCGTTCAGTCTAATGAGAACCTCCAGGGTCAGAGATAGCTGACATCCTTCTGTATATAGTTGGTTGTGAGGCATAGTGGGTGCAAGGTGGAAGTTATTGGGCGCCAGACACTTCTTGAATGCAAAAGAGATGTTTATTTCTCTTACAAACTTTTTGGGGGTAAGAGAGTAAGGGCCAGGACACCCTTATGTAGTTGCAAGTTCAATTAGCAGACTCCGAAACTTCAATAGGAAATCAGCCGTGCAGGGAAAGGCCTCCAGCAAGACGCCACATCTGCACGTGCAGGAATGCTGTCTCCTATGCCAACAGTCTTTAACAGTTCCTAACACAAAGCATAACAGTTGTTTCACTTTTACAACTTCTCCTTGTAGTTCTTCAGCCCACTGTGCTCCCAGTCTCTCACTAGACCCTCTGATTCACTGACTTAATCCCTTGAGCTTCTCCAATCTTCACGGTGGTATCTTCCTCAAGCGTCACCCCCGCCTCTTTGCTGGGACCCTAGCTTGGCACTCCAGATACGTCTCAAGTTTCCCCCCACTGGCCTGCACGGTCCCTGGCTTGACACACAAGGCTGCTCTACAAGCATCACCTCCACTGGTTGGGTCCCTGGCTTTAAGTTTCCTGATTCTCCACCATGCCCGTCTGGTGAGAATACTGCTCTGGTACTTGCTTCCGTTACTCACTGTGGTAATAAGGTGGTTGGCCCCTTAGCGGCATCAGCTTCACCTCCGACCAGGACAGGTTCTCCAGCCAGCAGAACCGTCACTTTTGGTTGGACTGCAAGCTCCAGTCCCAACCCTGCACTGCTCTCTTACTTCTGTATAGGACCTCAGACAGCCAAGCAGCCATATGTGCCCAGGATAGGCCCAATCTCCATTTAAGCAGCCAAGGGCATACGACAGACAGACGCCCAGGTGACACAGAACATCAATCACCTGACTCCAACCAAATGTATAGGTTCTCCCAGCAGGCCAAGGGATTCAAAAAAACAGCTGCCCATTGGCTGAAATACCCCATATACCCATAACCTGACCATAGGTTGTCTTTCTCATATCTAGTACCACCAAGTACCCGGCCACCTAGTGGTAGAAGAGAAAAGTGCAACAAGGCCAAACTTAGGGAGAAATCAATAGATCTCTAACAATCAACCAGGATAACTACTCCTGGCAAGTAAATATGTGAGGAGCTCCCTGACTAAACTCCAGGGTGCTACACAAATAAAACTTACCTGCTAGTGCTAGAAGAGATCAGGCCTGATTCTGTCAACACTGCAGTTATGTGTGCAATGTATCAGAGGAGCCGGTGATCTACTGACACTGCACTTGTTGGGGGCAGAAGGGCTGATCTGCTAACACTGCGTTATTAGGGACACTATACTAAGGGGAGACACTAATATAGTTCTGTTCATGATCAGATATTGATCCATACAGACACTATACTAGTAATGGTGGTGATCAGGATATTGATCCATACAGACACTATACTAGTAATGTTGGTGATCAGGATATTGATCCATACAGACACTATACTAGTAATGGTGGTGATCAGGATCCTATAGTGTGAGTGCGATAGTGTGCGGACAATCTAATGCTAGCTGACCCTGGCACTATCTGATGTAACAAGTGACCCTAATACAGCGATTGGTGAAAAATACTGTACACTGACACTGTACTAATGGCCCTGGTTGGCTGACAGGGGTGATCAAAGGGTGAATGAGGGCAATCAATGGGGTTAAATGTGCCAATCTAAGGTGTGTGGATGTAAAGTGTGGTGAAAATACTCACGGTGTGGTGTTCTCTTCTCTTCCTGAACAGAAAAGGACTCGGGAAGAGAAGAAATCACAAGATAGCTCCCCGTGTTTACAAAATAAAACACAGGAGTGATTTTTCATTGGCTGCAGGTGATCAGCAGGGTACGGGGCAAAATCATTGGCTGGGACCTGCTGACAAACTTGTCCTACAGCCAATGACAGTGGAGGTTTCTGGGTGTGCGCGTGCATGGGTGTGGACCTGGAAGAAAGCCATGACATAAAAGTACATTACCAGACCTGTATGAGCCGCCCATCCATTGTATTTTTACAACACTTCATCCATGTCTTTGGTGATCTCTGATCTCCTTATCAACTGTTTCTTCCATGATGGAGATCAGCCATGGAGTATATCTGAGGTGTATATCAGGGGGTGCTTCTTCCCCACATGAGAGCTGTGATGTCCAGCAACATTCATATAGAAAACATTTCCTACACTCAAGGCACTAATACACCTCGAGGGTTGTGTGGGGTCCCTGATGTACAGGAAGACAGGACTTCAGTGAGGAACATTTCCCTCACTCAGGACAGGAATACGGCTTCTCCCCCGTGTGAGATCTCTGATGTCTGGAAAGACTGGTCTTCACTGAAAAACATTTCCCACAGTCAGGACAGGAATACGGCTTCTCCCCCGTGTGAGATCTCTGATGTCTGTAAAAATAAGACTTATCTGAAAAACATTTCCCGCACTCAGGACAGGAATACGGCTTCTCCCCGGTGTGAGATCTCTGATGTCTGGAAAGACTGGTCTTCACTGAAAAACATTTCCCACAGTCAGGACAGGAATACGGCTTCTCCCCCGTGTGAGATCTCTGATGTGTGTAAAGATTGGACTTAAGTAAAAAACATTTTCCGCACTCAGGACAGGAATACGGCTTCTCCCCTGTGTGAGATCTCTGATGTGTGGAAAGACTGGACGTCTGTGAAAAACATTTCCCGCACTCAGGACAGGAATACGGCTTCTCCCCCGTGTGAGATCTCTGATGTCTGTGAAAATAAGACTTATCTGAAAAACATTTCCCGCACTCAGGACAGGAATACGGCTTCTCCCCGGTGTGAGATCTCTGATGTCTGTAAAAATAAGACTTATCTGAAAAACATTTCCCGCACTCAGGACAGGAATACGGCTTCTCCCCGGTGTGAGATCTCTGATGTGTGTAAAGATTGGACTTAAGTAAAAAACATTTTCCGCACTCAGGACAGGAATACGGCTTCTCCCCTGTGTGAGATCTCTGATGTTTGTAAAGACGGGACTTCACTGAAAAACATTTCCCGCACATAGGACAGGAATACGGCTTCTCTCCTGTGTGAGATCTTATATGCAAAATAAGATGGTATTTAGAAGGGAAACACTTCCCGCACTCAGTACAGGAAAACCTCTTCTCTGTTGGAAGGACGGCCCCGTCCCGCACAGTCTGAGGTTCCTCGGGATAAGAGGAATACGATGGTCCATCTACACTGTGTGGTGCCGGATGGACATTTGAGGTAGTCGGGTTTTCTCCTGGACTATACTGTGTGATGTCCTCATCTTCTACTTTACAGTCTGGAGACAAAGTGAGACAATCCTCTGAGGTTTTCCTCATCTCCCGTCCATCTACTAAAATAGAAATACAAAGATTAGTACTAGACATGAGCTGATTGGTTCCTGCTGTGCTCCAATCACATCATCAGATATAAAATGTCCAGCTGGTAGGAAATGGGTGTAACAAAAGAGAATACATATTATACGTATATATAGCAGTGGGTAGAGGGGAGAGAGCAGAAGTCAGGACTATGTAATGTACAACATATTGTATAAGATACAACAGATAGGACTATATAGTATCAGAATGATGTAATGTACACCATAGAGTATATAGTGCAGGGGTCAGGAGTATGTAATGTAGAATATAAAGTATACAGTGTAAGGGTCAGGACTCATAATATTGGTATTCAGTAATCAGTGGAAGATGAAATGATTACATGAGACAAGTTGCAGAGGTCCCACACCGCTGCCTCCCATCTCCTGAGACTGCACTCAGTGACTTGGGTCTGAGACTATACAGACATATCCCTCCACCCGGCACAGCCAGCAGACAACACAACAAGTAATCCTGGGGGGATTGTTCTGTCAGAGATCTTGTCATACCCGGGTATGGGGCAGAAGACGCAAATCACATACCCCAGGTGCCTAGATCTAGTAACATCTATGGGGAAAATGAACATTTTGCTGCCAGCTGATCCCCAGAATCTCCATAAATCCAGTCTAGAGACATAAATTGTGTCGGCAGCACAGAGAAGGAAGATTATCGGAGAGAAATCCAGGAATACAGGACGGGGAACACAGCTCAGGAAAGTGACCAGGGGATTACAGGCTGATATCACCCAGCCCCCGCCCTACTCTGGACCAATCAGTGAGCAGTATGGGTGGAGGAATGTATTTAGTGTTAATGACCCACCTGTGCTGATCTCTGTAGGAGTGTCCTCCTCTATAAATGTCCCCGTTATTCCATCCTCCTCCATAGACTGCTGATCATCCCTCACATACCTCTCTTCTTCTTCTGATTTCACCTCAAATTCTATATTTATTGGATCTCCACTCTAAACCAAGAAAATGAGAGAGAATATCATCTGTAAGATAGAAGATTTATTATTGCGACATCACATAGAAAATCCACACATCATCTCTAGGAGTCCATGTTCTAGATGCTCCATCCCACCAACCTTGTAACAGTGGGGGATGGTGTGATCTTCCTGTGTGGAATCCCGGGAATACAGAGGACGGGGACATCTCTCTGGTGGGTTCCTGGTATTTGGTGGCTCCATCATATCCTTGTGGCCTTCTGAAAACTCCTCCATCACTCCATACTCCTCATCCTCCTCCTTATACTCTTCTTTAACATCAATATTATCATCTCCGAGGTTTCCACTCTGAATATATAATAAAACATTCATTGTAACAATCATGGGTGGTTGTCAGGCATTTAGCTCTAGAAATAGCCTCTGCTAAGTGCCTGAAAACCGCCTCCCATTCACTGCAGTGTGACCTTTCAAAACCAGGTGGTGCCCTTGCGGGACGTTGCCAAAAGTCCTGTAAGCAACATCTTTGGGGCGGGTTGGGAGAGATGTATTTAGCACTCCCAAAACGCCTTTCCCATTGCAATGAATGGGCAGTGCTTTTAAAACTGAAGTTTTTAACCCTTTTTTTGGGGTTAAAAGTGCCCTGCTGGTGGCCGAAAAGCGGTGCAGAAGCATCACTAAAACAGCTCTACAGCACCACTAAAACAAAGGGGCACTTTGAGTGTGAAAGCAATCTTAATCAAAACTATCAGTGATTGTTCCTCATCTACCTGATGATGGTGGGGGATGGTGTGACCTTCCTGTGTGGAATCCCGGGAATACAGAGGACGGGGACATCTCTCTGGTGGGTTCCCATTACTGGATCCATCTGTAGGAAACACACACACTGACTGAATACATTGTTTCTATGTGTTTATCAGATGATGGGGGATCTAGGTGGAGCCTCCGTACTGCTCTCTCCTTTACAATAAAGTCTCCTCTTACCCGGTGATGTGAGGGGCGGCTGATTGTCCATCATGACGTCCTTCTAGAGATCCTTGTGTCCTTCTAAATACTCCCACTCCTCCATGGAGAAATAGACAGTGACATCCTGACACCTTATAGCAGGGGTGCCCAACCTTTTAAAGAGCGAGGGCCACTTAAGCGACTTAGTAACCAATCGCGGGCCACAATGAGTGGAGTGGGCGGATGACAGGTTCATGTCCACCCTGCATATGTAGAGCAGACACGGACATGCCTCACTCTAATCTATGGGCCTTCTGATCTGATCTGCTATGATGGAATGGGATGGATCCCCCCCACCTTCTGCTTTTTTTTAGTGGACCGGATTGGAGGTAGGTGGATGTATACATCTGTGGCTCAATAGAGGTGAATGGAGGGTCCGATTGGGGACCGATCATGCCAAATGGGCCTAATGCTGTTTTCACACTGACATGCTGTGGTTTTCCTGTACTACAAGTGCAGTGCAGTACACCTATGGCTTTCCTGCGGGTTAGCTGCACTTTGCCTTAGACTTCTATTATATCCTGCAGGTGTGATGCACTTTCTGAAAGCTCCCCACACCTGCAAGTAATAACAGAAGTCTATGGCTCAGTGCAGGTAACCCGCATGTGTTCTGATCTGCACCTGCGGATCAGTTTGAAAGCAGCCCAGTAAGCACTGCAGAAGAGATATGCCCATATATACTCTGTGATTTTAGTAATAAACTTACCTTTAATAACAGTTTTCCATTCAGGTATCACTGGCTGAGTGCATTTGGTATCACTCTGCCTGTACCAGGAGGTGGCGCTATACAGGAAGCATTGGTTTAGGCAGCTCTGTAGCCACTTGCTTTCTCTACTGCCAGCTTCATTAACAACACTGATGCTCTGGGGTGGCGGCTCGGCAACCCAAAATATGGGCTTGTCAACCCGCCATCAGAAAGCAGGAGGTCGAGGGCCAGATCAGAGGGCTCCTCGGGCCATATGTGGCCCCCAAGCCACTGGTTGGGCACCCCTGCCTTATAGGAACCTGACACACACAATGATACAGTCACCATCCAGACACATCCCTTGTCTGTTACTGGATAATGTCCCAGAATTCCCAGAATCCTCCTCACCTCTCCTGTCAGCAGCTCCGTCATCTTCTTGGTGACTTCTAGAATCTTCTCCATGTTGTGTCTCTCAGGTTTTAGGGAGTCACATGGAGGCACTGTGATGGTCATATGATCACCGGACTTCACAAGAGGAAATCTCTGTATTGGGGAACCAATAGGAATATCATGTTAGAATCCCAGAATCCTCCTCACCTCTCCGGTCAGGTCTGTGTTTTATTAATAGAGATAAGAGTGATGTCATGTGACCTCCCAGAATCCTCCTCACCTCTCCGGTCAGGTCTGTGTTTTATTAATAGAGATAAGAGTGATGTCATGTGACCTCCCAGAATCCTCCTCACCTCTCCGGTCAGGTCTGTGTTTTATTAATAGAGATAAGAGTGATGTCATGTGACCTCCCAGAATCCTCCTCACCTCTCCGGTCAGCAGGTAGATGATCTCCAGGGTGAGGTTTAGTATCTTCTCAGTCATGTGACTCCGGTCCTCCTCCATCCTCATTGGTCCCGTCATTTGATCTATACAGGTCTCCTTGTAGACGGATAACTTTGAGAAATTAAAGTAAGAATTATTTGGATGGTATTGGTCACACAATAATATTATTATTATTCAAGATTTATATAGCGCCAATAGTTTACGCAGCACTTTACAATGTATAGGGGGGACAACACAATTACAGTACAATACAAAAGGTACAGGAGGGCCCGGCTCATAGAGCTTACATTCTAAAGGGAGGGGGTGATGGTACAAAAGGTAATAGCTGCAGAGAATGATTTGATGGGGGCGGCTCGGGGACAGTTAGGTGGGTGTGGGATAGGCTTCCCCGAATAAATGAATTTTCAGGGATCTCCTAAAAGTGGACAGGGTAGGGGCTGATCGGATATACTGGGGCCGGGAGTTCCAGAGGATGGGAGAGGCTCTGGAGAAGTCCTGAAGGCGAGCATGGGAGGAGGTAACAAGGGAGCTAGATAGCAGGAGGTCCTGGGAGGAGCGGAAGGGACGATTTGGGTGCTATCTGCAGATGAGGTCGGTGATGTAGATGGGGGGATGTTGTGGATGGCTTTGTATGTCATGGTTAGCATTTTGAATTTTATACAGTGGGGGAGGGGAAGCCAGTGAAGGGATTTGTAGAGAGGAGCAGCAGTCACGGAATGATTAGTGAGGTGTATTAGTTTAGCATCAGCATTCATAATAGACTGAAGTGGGAGGAGCCCGTGTAAGGGTAGGCCAATAAGGAGAGAGTTGCAGTAGTCAAGGCGGGAAATAATCGCGGAGTGAACGAGTTGCTTTGTGGTGTCATTAGTCAGGAAGGTGGAATTCTGGAGATGTTGCGGAGGTGAAGGCGGCAGGATTTAGCCAGTGATTGGATGTGGGGAGAAGGAGAGGTCAGAGTCAAGGATTACACCCAGGACCCTGCCATGTGTGGAGGGACCAATGGTTGTGTTGGTGATATTAATGGTGAAGTCACGGGGGGGGGGGGGGGGGGGGACGTGAAGGAGGAAATATAAGAAGCTCAGTTTTAGAGAGATTGCATTTGAGAAAGTGGTGTGACATCCATATCGATATGTCATTCAAGAGGAGTTCCCCTTAAAAAAAAGAATTTAAAGTCAGCAGCTACAAATACTGCAGCTGCTGACTTTTAATAATCGGACACTTACCTGTTCCAGGGTCCAGCGATGCGGGGGAATGAAGCCCCGCTCGTCCCCCCTCTGCTCGGCGGTGCCGGCATTGCAACTGTGGGCACCCGGCTGTGGCTTCACAGCCAGACACCCACTGCGCATGCGATTCGCCGCACAGTCATCTGGGACCTGTCACATGTCCCAAATGACTGACAGGAAGTATGGGGCAGAGCTGAGCCCTTCCTGGGCCGAGGGGAAGTGATGTCACTAGCCCAGGCACTGAAGGAGGCAGACTACGAGGGACCCCCTAGCAACAGCCATTTAGAGCGAGTTCAAACAAAACAATTCCTAATGTTTTATTTTTTTATTTTTTAGGATTTTAATCTTTTTTTTTTACATTTTTCACTTTCAGTAAGTTGGAGATCTGTGAGGAGATGGAGGGGGTGAGTTGAGGAGTGGAGAGATAGATCTGGGTGTCGTCGGCATAGAGGTGGTATTGGAAGCCATGGGAGGTCATCAACTGGCCCAGGGAAGAGGTATAGAGTGAGAATAGGAGGGGCCCCAATGATGGAACCTTGGGGTACCCCAACAGGAAGAGGAGATGGAGTTGTAAGCGACACTGAAAGTGACGCTGAGATAGGTAGGAGGAGAACCAGGATAAAGCAGAATCACAGAGGCCAAGGGAGGGTAATTTGCTGAGGAGGAGCGGGTGGTCAACTGTGTCCAAGGCAGCAGAGAGGTCTAAGAGTATGAGTATGGAGTAGTGCCCATTGGTTTTAGCAGTTAGTAGGTCATTGGTGAGTTTTAGTAGGGCAGTTTAAGTAGAATGTTGTGGGCGGACTGTAGGGGGTCGAGAAGGTTGTAGCGACTCATTCCGTCAGGGACAAGGCGTTCGATGAGCTTGGAGGCAAACGGGAGCAGCGAGATGGGTCTTAAGTTATTCAAACAGGTGGGGTCTAGTGAGGGTTTTTTGAGTATGGGGGTAACCAGTGCATGTTTGAGCGGGGAAGGAAAGGTGCCGGAGGAGAGGGAGAGGTTGAGGATGTGGGTTAGGGAGTTGAGGATAGAGTGGGAAGGTGGTCGCAGCAATTGTGAGGGGATAATAATAATAATAATAATAAGATGTGGGTGTGAGGGGGGTAATATGAGGGTTTCTATACATATAAGAACTACCCCCCCCCCCCATGGGGACACATTTAGTTTGGACTGTTTAGCGTCTGATTTTTAATTTTTTTTGGCCTCCTGGGACCCTCTTATTCTGCCAGATCAGAAATTCTCTTCTCTCTGTTGGGTTTGTTTGGTTTCTGAACTGGTTTTGATCAGTTTTAGATCTGCAGACAAGGAATGATAAATACAATCCTTCCTTTGACTTGTTTGCTCTGAGGCAGTGCTGTGAGGACAATGTCGGGTCATCATGATGTCCAGGAAGGGGAACTTGCTGACTTTTGGTCGGAGTTGTCGGCTAATCAGGATAATTGCCAGAACTCCGGCTGCAAGGCTCCAATCTCCGGCAGCCTGCTGACTGATCGGAGTGATGTCACTCTCTGCGGTAAGAGAAGGGATGGGATTGGATAGCAGGAGGATTCTGCTGGTGGAGTACAGAACTGTGGGGGAGGAGTCTGTTCTGTACTCTCCAATAGCAATTCAGTGTGGGTAGGAGGAGGACAGCAGGGGGAGGGGTTTGTTCTCTTGGTGTATTTTGTGTTGTGGAACATTCTTCTTGACCAGTGATATGGTGAGGTGAAGCTTCCTTCACTTACTGAAGAGAAATGTCAGAGAGACGACTCAGTGCAAAGTGTCACATGAGGAAATCCTGGGAAATAATTCCGGACTAATAGGTATAAATAAATCGATCAGCCAATGATTTGATAAATGATTAATAAATTATAAATTGTATACGGAGACAACGGCGGTTACAGAATGGAGGATAATAATGGAAGGAATATGACATGGCATATAACGGTCTCTTTTCATCATCAAGTCCTGTGTGACTGAACTATTGTCTTATTTCCACTTAGAACTTTACTATTGTCCGGCTCCGACCTCTGATCATTGATTTTGGTTCAGTGGAATCGCTCCGATTAATCACTACAGCCTTATTGATCAATCAGCTGCTGATTTGGATTACGTTCAGTCTAAAGGATACACAGCTTGTTATCATCATCTACAGCTTCTTGGACTTTGTATATCTGCAGACGGCTCCCTGTTTTC
Source organism: Lithobates pipiens (assembly GCA_037367395.1). Classification (NCBI taxonomy): domain Eukaryota; kingdom Metazoa; phylum Chordata; class Amphibia; order Anura; family Ranidae; genus Lithobates; species Lithobates pipiens. The sequence continues at coordinate 236,384 of JAZDVW010001978.1, read as the reverse complement.
ATCTCCCCCTTTTCTCCAATCCCCTGGACTTATTTTGTCCTTTTACCCTACAATTTCTACCACAGACTGTTATATGCAATGTCACATTGCTTACATTATTAACCTCAATTCAACACGGGCACAGCGCCCCCCAACATCAGCCAACTCCTCTCCCTACTCCTCCCCCAGACACAAGCTCCAAGTTCTCCATACTGGGTGGACTCAGGAGCCCAGAGGCTGGTGAGTGTCTGTAAGAGGTGTGGGGGGTCCTCGGTGTGTGTGGGGCCCCTAAGATGTGTGAGGGGGCAGGATCTGCTCTCTGCACATCTCAAAATCCTCTCCTACCTCTGCCAGCTGCTCTCTGGAGTTTTTGCCCTCCCAAACACCTATGTGGCCCTTCCAGGGCTGCCGCTATTATTGCCCCTTCATCTGTCCCACCCATTCCTATCCATCCTCCTCATCTCATCTCATCTCTCTGCCACCCCTGTCCATAACCCCCTCTGACTGGCACCCCAGTACAGACCCCCTCCCCCCATTCATACACCTCATCTCAGCCTTTGTCATCACTTGGGAATCTCAGGGGCTGCAATGTGCCATGTTTGGGGTCACCGAGAACAAAGAGCCTCACTGGGCGCTGCTGGAAGTGATCGGCGGAGGTGAGTCCGGTGTGTGTAAATAGAAAATAAGATCTTATTACCTCCTCTGCTGTTACTTCCAGTAATGTCTTCTCTTCCCTGCCACATGGAACGTCTTGTCTTTATTCCAGATTACTTCCTGTCTGTAACTGACATCACTTCCTGTCTGAGACTGAAATCACTTCCTGTTTGTGATTGACATCACTTCCTGTCTGCATTCCATAGAAACTCCCTGTCTACATATGAGTGATATCACCACCTTGTGGAGATCATCAGAACTGCAGCCCCAAGAAATGTCTCATAGTAACCACTCCTGTAAAATATCTTACAGATCTACCATAGAAGTTCAAATATAACATAAAAAAGTAATAAGAAATAGATACCGTTCTTATGTAACCAATTGTTTAACAAAGATATTTTTATTACATGTAGAAAAGTATTAAAGACACAGAACACAAGGTCATAACAAATGTATAGCTAATAAAACCGATACCCCCAAAATGAATCCTTTTGGTGAAGAAAATACAAAAATATATCCAAAAGCATATATATATATATATATATATATATATATATATATATATATATATATATATATATATATATCAATCCACTCATAATGAAAATGTTTAAACATAAATTGCAAACATTTCATGTTCACACAGGAATGGTGGTGGAGATCTCTGAAAGTAAGAACAATTCCTTGAACGCTTATATAAATAGAATAATTAATCCTGGAGTGAAGAAAGCTATAAAGCAATAAATAATATATAAACTGGGCCACCCACTTCATCCATAAAGACATTGTGATTCCAGATCTTCTAGATCACATAGAAGGAGGACTCATCGAGGATTTCATACATTTGTTTGGAAGGATAGAAGAATCCTCAGAAGGGATCATGTAGGATGACAGGAAAGTCTCCTGACTGGTGAGATCATCCAAACATAATGATTACATCCATGAACTGGAGCGAGATCATTGGGTGATAAAGACAATCTGTAAACACTGTGTAGATGTTATCCAAGAACTCAGCACACTCCAGGTGTGGGGAAAGTCTACAGGTGGATTTATCCTGTCATTTATCATAGGTAGAAATGTCCACACATGGACTACCTCAGGGACCGCCGAGACTACATATATAACGTGTACAGTGTCCTCAGGACTCCAGGTATATGTAGACTGTAATTAACTGCTTCCTGTCAGGCCTATAGCAGAATGACGGCCAAGTGGGAGCTCTCCTGTCCTGGGTATACATCATATGATTACAGCCTTGCCATTGATTCCAGATGATGAAGGACAGTCCCGGGATTTAGTCCTCTGTCCCATCATGTCCTCATCTCACAGGTTCCAGGACAGGAGAGTGCGGAGTGTCAGTGAGGGGATGACTTCTGGAACACTCTCCTGGGTCCCATCACCAGGCACTGCAATTATAGCAGACTGTGGCGAGCAGTGATCTCCTTTCTGACAGTGATAGCAGAACTTCGACATCAACAGAGAGGCAGCATGAGTGTGTGATCAGGTAAGTACCTCCACTGACCATCAATGCTGGGCTGGGGTTACACTTTATTCTCACCGACACCAACATTGGGGCTCATTTTATCTCACTGACACCAATGTTAGATGTCGAGAAAATCATGCCCACTGTGACTTGCTAACTGAAGTGAGAGTGTTGATTGGTGGAGGAGAAAGGAGGGTTTGGTTTGTTTGGGAAGATAAAACCAGCTATGGTAGTTCTCACAGCCTGCAATACTGCTGACCACCACTGGAGGGAGACTATCCCACATTTATCTGGCTGGATACACACAGGCAGATACAAATCTTTCATACAATCTGATACAATCTAAAGCCCCGTACACACTATCAGATTGTCTGCTGAGTTTTTCCTTCAGATTTACCAAAACCATATAATATGAGGTCAAACCTTAGGAGTTTCAATGTGTATGCAATCAGGCAGGCCCTTCTACTACATGGTTTTGGTAAATATGAAGGAAAAACTCAGCAGACAATCTGATAGTGTGTACGGGGCTTTAGGCAGTGATTCTCAACTAGGGTTCCTCCAAAGGTTGCTAGGGGTTCCTTCAGCATTGGAAAATTTCTGCCTCTCAGATAAGTTCCCACTGATAGTGATGGACGAACTTCCGACGGGACGTTTTGCAAACGCGGACCGCGAACGCGGCCAATAGTTTGCGAAACCGAACGTTCGCGGCGGGCCCCATTGACTTCAATGGGAGGCGAACTTCGCAAACCTTTAGGTCAAATTTGCAGCCACAAGATAATTATTAGCTGGGCAAACATAGTCCCACCACATGGCCAATGACATAACACGTGTATGAGGTGAATTTGGGATCGATAACTACAAGCATTCTTTTTTATATGGGAAATTGTTCTGACAATTCAGGACTGTGGAGCGCATGAAGGCAATGGAGGAGAGGGAAGGTCAGGGACCAGGGTAGGCAAAGAAGAGGGTGCAGGAGATGATCACCAGCAGCGTGACATACAGCAATGACACATGCACCGTGATAGAGTCATCTGACAGCAGCACCGTGATAGAGAGCACTGACATCAGCAGCGTGACATAAAGCACTCACACCAGCACCGTGATAGAGTCATCTGACAACAGCACCGTGATAGAGGTAACTGACATCAGCAGCGTGACATAAAGCATTAACACCAGCACCGTGACATACAGCATTGACAGCAACACCGTGATAGAGAGCACTGACATCAGCAGCGTGACATAAATCACTCACACCAGCACCGTGATATACAGCACTGACAGCAGCACCGTGATAGAGAGCACTGACATCAGAAGCGTGACATACAGCAATGACACCTGCACCGTGATAGAGTCATCTGACAACAGCACCGTGATACAGGGCACTGACATCAGCAGCGTGACATACAGCACTGACATCAGCATCGTGATATACAGCACTGACAGCAGCACCGTGATAGAGAGCACTGACATTAGAAGCGTGACATACAGCACTGACATCAGCACCGTGATATACAGCACTGACAGCAGCACCGTGATAGAGAGCACTGACATCAGAAGCGTGACATACAGCACTGACATCAGCACCGTGATATACAGCACTGCCAGCAGCACCATGACAGAGAGCACTGAAATCAGCAGTGTGACATTAAGCACTCACACCAGCACCGTGATATACAGCACTGACAGCAGCACCGTAAGCAGCCCCAGGAGGAAGTCAGCACAACACAGGGATGGTGTGATCCCCTCATAATAAGCAGACCCAGGAGAAACTCAGCACAGCACAGGGATGGTGTGATCCCCTCATCATAAGAACCCCCAGGTGAAAATCAGCACAGCACAGGGATGGTGTGATCCCCTCATAATAAGCAGGCCCAGGAGAGACTCAGCACAGCACAGGGATGGTGTGATCCCCTCATAATAAGCAGGCCCAGGAGAAACTCAGCACAGCACAGGGATGGTGTGATCCCCTCATAATAAGCAGGCCCAGGAGAAACTCAGCACAGCACAGGGATGGTGTGATCCCCTCATAATAAGAACCCCCAGGAGAAAGTCAGCACAGCACAGGGATGGTGTGATCCCCTCATAATAAGAACCCCCAGGAGAAAGTCAGCACATCACAGGGATGGTGTGATCCCCTCATAAGCAGCCCCAGTAGAAATATGACACCACTCAACCTCTTCAAAGAGGAGGGTAGGGGCATATAGTACGGTGTGCTTTTTTGGGACAAGGAAGTGAGCCAAATGAAGAAAGAAGGTCTGTGTGCTTGATTAAAAAAATAGTTTATAGACATATACATGGTCTACTGGTCACATGTGTTGAATTCCTCCGAGATCCATGCCTCATTCATTTTTAGAAATGTGAGGTAGTTAACACTGTCGTGAGCTAGGCGAGTACGCTTATCGGTCACGATCCCCCCTGCTGCGCTGAACGTCCTTTCGGACAGGACACTGGATGAAGGGCAAGCCAACAGTTCCATTGCAATTTGGGCAAGCTCTGGCCAGAGGTCAAGCCTGCCCACCCAGTAGTCCAGGGGTTCATCACTCCTCAGAGCGTCCACATTGGCTGTTAACCCGATGTAGTCGGACACCTGACGGTCTAGGCGTTCCCTGATGCTGGATCCGGATGACACCTGTCGATGGGTCGGCTGAAAGAATGACCTCATATCCGAAGTCACCAACACATCTTCAAACCGGCCTCTTCTTGCAGGCGCTGTTGGATTGATACCTGCAACTCCTTCTCTGGGAGTGGGAATTGCTCCTCTGCCAGCGCACGCAAAAGCAGAATGCAGCATTTCTCGAAGCAAGGCCTGGAAGTGCTGCATTCTGACAGCCCTCTGCGACGGCGGTAACATTTCCGCCATTTTGTGTTTGTACCGGGGGTCTAAGTATGTTGCCACCCAGTACTGGTCCTCTACCCTTATGCTTTTTATACGGGGGTCCCTATTAAAATACTGGAGCATGAAGGCCCCCATTTGCACTAAAGTGGAAGCGGTGTGGTGGCCTGGCTCCTGCTCATCATCCAGGATAATGTCGTCCTCTTCATTCTCCTCTTCCCATCCACGCACAACAGGGATCCCAGAAAGGTTTAAAGCATGCTCTTCTTGCTCCTCCTCATCCGCCCCGGCACCATTCTCCTCTGACTCCTCATCAGACTCCTGTTGTTGACTTGTCTCAGATAGAGTAGCCCGCCCTAGGAATTCATCCAGCATTGCGACTTCCTCATCTTCCCGCTCCTGCTTCTCCACAGCTTGATCAATGACACAACGCAATGCATGCTCCATAAAGAAGGCATAAGGTACCATGTCACTGATGGCGCCATGGCTGCGACTGACCAGTTTGGTGATCTCCTCAAATGGCCGCAGAAGTCTGCATGCGTCGCGCATGAGCAGCCACTGGCGCGGTGAAAAAAAACCCAGCTCCACAGAACCGTTTCTTTCGCAGAGTTCATACAGGTAGACGTTAACTGCACGTTTCTGCTGGAGCAGCCTATCAAGCATATAGAAGGTTGAGTTCCATCGCGTCGGGCAATCGCAAATAAGACGTCTGACCGGCAGATGGTGTCGCCGCTGAATGTCAGCAAGGCGAGCCATGGCCGTGTAAGATCTTCTGAAATGGGCCGAGATTTTGCTTGCCTGCCGCAAGATGTCCTGGACCCCAGGGTATTTGACAAGGAATCGCTGCACGACCAAGTTTAAGACGTGTGCCATGCATGGCACGTGCGTGATTTTGCCCTGTTTCAATGCGCTAAGCAGATTGGCACCGTTGTCACACACCACTTTACCAACTGTCAAATTGAGCGGTGTTAGCCACTGATCTGCCTGTGAACGCAAAGCTGAAAGGAGTGCCGGGCCAGTGTGGCTCTTGGCTTCCAGGCACAACAGACGCAGCACGGCATGGCAACGTCTCACCTGGCATGTGGAATAGGTTCTGGGGAGCTTGGGCGGTGCAGCGGAAGAGACGCTAGCAGCGGAAAAGGAGGAGGCAGCTGAGGAGGAGAGGGAGGAGGATGGAGTAGGAGGAGGAGGAGAAGAAGAGTCAGGCCTGCATGCAATCCGTGGCGGTAAAACCAAATCTACACGGGTGCCACGGGTTACATGCTTGATGGCCGTCAGAAGGTTCACCCAGTGGGCAGTAAAAGTGATATACCTTCCCTGCCCGTGTTTGCTAGACCACGTGTCTGTGGTCAGATGTATCTTGGCACCGACACTGTGTGCCAGAGATACATTCACTTGCCGCTGAACATGGCCATATGGCTCTGGGATGCCTTTCTCTGAGAAATACTTCCTTCCTGGGACCTTCCATTGTGGAGTTCCAATGGCCACAAATTTGCGAAAGGCCTCCGAGTCCACCAGTTTATATGGCAGTAGTTGGCGGGCTATCAGTTCTGACAAGCCAGCCGTCAATCGTTGGGCAAGAGGGTTATCCGGCGTCATCATTTTTTTACGCTCGAACATTGGGCCCACGGAAGCCTGCCTTTTTCCAGAAAAATGTGAGCTTGGCGTGATGGAAGGTGGAGTGGAGGACAATTGTGAGGAGAGTGGAGAAGGAGAAGTAGAAGACGAGGCTGGACGGTGAGAGCCTGCAGTGTGGCTTTGTGTGTTCCGTTGCTCCCACTCGGCTCGGTGATGGCTGCCCATGTGCCTTCTTAAGGCGGTCGTCCCTAGGTGAGTGTTGGGCTTACCGTGACTAATGCGTTGACTGCAAAGATTGCAGATGGCAACGCTATTGTCAGCAGCGGACACGTTAAAAAAAGCCCACACTGCGGAGCCATGTGCCGGTGTCCTGGGAGTGCCAGATGTGACCGTACATGGTCGATGACTCGCTCCTGATACATTTGCAGTCTGCTTTGTCCCTCCTGTGCAATGTAAGTTATTCCTGCTTCTCCTCCCTATCTGCTGGTCCATATCTCCCTCTGAACTCCCCTCCTCTTCCTCTCTTGTGGGCACCCACGTGACATCACTAGACACGTCATCATCAACGTCACCTTCCCCACCACTATAAGTAGAGATCTCGGAGTAGGCAGCAACACCGGGGACCAACCTCCTCCTTGGGCTGATCTGGGTACTGTCGTCAGACTGCTGAGTAGCGGTTGTTGCTACCTCCTCTTCCTGATCCAATACCAAGAGTGGTTGCGCATCAGAAATGTCCTCTTGATATGGATCGGAAAATAATTCCTGTGACTCAAGCGGAAAGGTATGTGGTGGTGGTGTTGTTGGTGGTAGTGTCTTTGGGGGTGCACATAGCAGAGAGTGAAGAAGAGGGTGCAGATCGAGAGGATGAGGAGGGTGCAGAAGAGTAAGGCTGAGTGAGCCACTCAACCAAGTCTGGTGCGTCCTTTAAAGTAATTGAACGCACCTTCTGCAACTTCCAACTTTGGCTCAAGGATGGTGCTCCTGCCCTACCCCTACCACCCCTGCGGAAGGGCCTGCCTCTTCCTCTGCCTGTCATTTTTTAAATCACCCTGTGACAAAACTCTTAGTCCCTATACCGATGAAGGACTGCTGCAGTATAGGGCAGCGGTCAGCAGTAGTGCACCTCAACCCTATGTATTGTGAACCGATAGCGGTCCTTACAGAACAGCAGACTGTACCTCACTCAACCCTATGTACTGTAGCACCCTTCACCAAGTTACCAGTCCTTATAAGGACCTTTGTGGACCAAGTAGGTTGTGTGTGACTGATTAGCAGACTGTACGCCAGTCCCTATACTGCTGAAGGACTGCTGCAGTATAGGGCAGCGGTCAGCAGTGGTGCACCTCAACCCTATGTATTGTGGACCGATAGCGGTCCTTACAGAACAGCAGACTGTACCGCACTCAACCCTATGTACTGTAGCACCCTTAACCAAGTTACCAGTCCTTATAAGGACCTTTGTGGACAAAGTAGGTTGTGTGTGACTGATTAGCAGACTGTACGTCAGTCCCTATACTGCTGAAGGACTGCTGCAGTATAGGGCAGCGGTCAGCAGTGGTGCACCTCAACCCTATGTATTGTGGACCGATAGCGGTCCTTACAGAACAGCAGACTGTACCGCACTCAACCCTATGTACTGTAGCACCCTTAACCAAGTTACCAGTCCTTATAAGGACCTTTGTGGACCAAGTAGGTTGTGTGAGACTGATTAGCAGACTGTACGTCAGTCCCTATACTGCTGAAGGACTGCTGCAGTATAGGGCAGCGGTCAGCAGTGGTGCACCTCAACCCTATGTATTGTGGACCGATAGCGGTCCTTACAGAACAACAGACTGTACCGCACTCAACCCTATGTACTGTAGCACCCTTAACCAAGTTACCAGTCCTTATAAGGACCTTTGTGGACCAAGTAGGTTGTGTGTGACTGATTAGCAGACTGTACGTCAGTCCCTATACTGCTGAAGGACTGCTGCAGTATAGGGCAGCGGTCAGCAGTGGTGCACCTCAACCCTATCTATTGTGGACCGATAGCGGTCCTTACAGAACAGCAGACTGTACCGCACTCAACCCTATGTACTGTAGCACCCTACACAGACCAAGTTACCAGTCCTGATAAAGAGCTTTGTGGAACAAGTGAGTTGTGAATGATTAGCAGACTGCAGCAGAAGGGCAGCAGTCAAGTATAATATTCTTTCTATATTTGGAAGAAAAAATATTATACGTGTACAAGCCTATTACCATACCACTGATACCAGTCCTGAAAAGAACCTTTGTGGAACTAATAGTAACAGCAACTGTTTAAACTGACCCTCACTGCCTGACACACTGCTTCCTTCCTGTCCCTATACAAACTGGCAAAACAGAGGAGACTGGAACAATTACTGGTTACTCGAATAGCTCTTTTGTGGACCTGATAGTAACAGCTAATGATGATGATGACTAATCTGGCTGTCCCTAAAATAGCAGCAGACACAGCGCTCTGTCCCTTTATCTAAACTGACAAAAGACACTCAGGCTGCTGCAACAATCAGTAGCACAGCAAACCTATATACACCTAACACCTATACCAGTCCTGAAAAGAACTTTTGTGTACCAAATAGCTAGTGTTTTATCTGTCCCTGCTCCAAACAGCAACCTTTCCCTATAGTGACAGAAGAAAGAATGTAAAATGTCCGCCGGATCGGGTGTATTTATAAGTTTGGGGGAATGTCCAAGTGTCCATGTGCTGTCATGTCTCAATTGGCTGTCCTGTACCCCATGATGGATGTGTCATAAGGTCAAAGTTCCTTTACACAGTAAAAACACGGAAGTCTGCCAGGCGAACAACGCCAATAGTCCGCCGAACTGGCGGACCGCGAACAGCCGAAATTCGCCGCGAAACGACCGCCGGGCGAACTGTTCGGCCATCACTACCCACTGACACCATTGATCTTTTTAGCTATCTGTAAGGAGGTAATTCTTACCAATGACCACAGGTGTAAGGACCATTCTTCCCACTGACCATCACACTAATGTATCATGAGTTGTAGATTTCTAATTTTTAGCAGGGGGTTTCCTGAGACCGGAGAACTATTTCAAGGGTTCAAAGGCTGATCTAAGGAGTGTGGAGCAGACAAGTGATCCCCACACACTTCAGAGGATCCCCCAAGCGATCCTTCAATCTAGAATCCTGGAGTGAGGACTTTTTCCACTGCCCCCCCCACCCCCGCACACATGATTTAGGGCAGATTGGATGAAGTGTGTGATGTGAATGGTGTGGCGGGCAGTGATACACACACACATACATACAGATCCATGTCTGCCAGATACAATCACTTCCACACACTAACAATAATCTGCATTAGGGAGAAGCTCTGTGTCTGAACAGAAGATTGGATGAACACTGGCTCCTCCCACATTCTTCTGATCCAATGTTTACGGTATTTGGTGCAGACGAATGTGACGGCTTCTGGCTGTCACTGGTTTCTAGGGAAGCAATGGCTGCCTGCAACAGATGTGTCCTTAGCAACCACCGGCTTCACCCCGCCCATTCCCTTACATGGCCACGTAGGCAAATGGGTGGGGCATAGATCATGACATCATTGTCAGAATATGACCATATTTGGGCAATGATGTCACCACTATCCCCACCCCTTCCTTTATATAGCTGATGACAGCTCAGGACACTATCAGTCAGCGAGTGTTACCGTCGGAGATTGCCCCTGTGTGGCGGGTCATTGGGGGGTATTGGGGAGTCAGCGGGGGGTTGGCATCGGGACTGGTGATGGATTTAGAAAGAGAGACTTTTTGGGGGGACTTTTTTTTATAAAACACATTGAGTGTCTTTATTGTTTTTTTTTGTGAATGAGTAGGGGTGCTATGTACTATGTACCCCAAACTCATTCAGGTAGGGGGCCCAGTATCTCTGGGACCCCTAATATTTCAATAGGGGTTCCAGATTCTGATAAGCCCCCCTGCCCACAGACTCCCACAATCACCTGGCCAAGGTTGTGAGGATGAGGCCCCTTTCCTTATCAACATGGGCATAAGGTGTGTTGCCTGAGGGGTCCCCCCTGGGAAGGCACCCCCATGATGAGGGCACATGGCCTGGTATGGTTCATGCTTGTCCCTCCCCCTTTCCTGGTCAGCCAGGCTGCATGTTAGGATTAAAGGTCTGGTATGGAATTTCTGGGGGGCACACACTTTTTCTATGTGAGGTCCCCCTTTAATATCCATCTTAGACTCAGAGGGTCTGGTCTGTATTTGGGGGGTCTCTATACATTTTATCATTGTTGCTCTAGGATGGGCTACGTAAAAAAGAAACATTTATAAAAATAAATAATAAATCTGTTTAAATTGCCAGAAAATATTTAATTGCCGGCTTCTTCTTTTTTAAGCAGCACAAAGATCCTCCAAAGGTCCCCCAAATACATAGAAAAACCTCAGGGGGGGGGGGGTCTGTGTGCTGTTTTGGTAATTATAAGTGTATGAGTATGATCTCAGGTATTAGTATGAAGACATGTCTGATGAAGGAGACTGGAAACTGAAGGAAAGGGCTCTACTTATAGGAAATTCATGGGATGAAGGTGACAATCACTCATCCAGTCATTACATATTCTGGCCATTAGAGATGGGCGAACGCTTCGGCCCGAGCATGAGTGCGGGCCGAACATTTGCTTGTTTGGCTGTTATTTTTTTCTATTTTCTGGTCCGTCAGGCAGCGCGATTGACGGTGGATTACATTATTATTTTATCTTTTTTAACTAGTAACTGACCGCCCGCCGCAGTTGTACTGCGGAAAGTTGGCTCACCTGCGCGAATTGCCGTCATTGTACTTCGAGCGCATACACACCCATTCATGAGTGGAGGAGCCAACCAGCAGGCCCCGTGTGATCAGGAACAGTGATCTCTCCCTCCTCCTCCAGTAAGTCCCATCCCCCATACAGTTAGCAACACCTCCCAGGGAACAAACTTAACCCCTTGGTCGCCCCCTAGTGTTAACCCCTTCACTGCCAGTGATATTTATACAGTAATCAGTGGCTATTTTTAGCTCTGATTGCTGTATAAATGTCAATGGTACCAAAAAAGTGTCAAAAGTGTCCGATCTGTTTGCCGCAATGTCGCAGTCCCACTAAAAAACACAGGTCACCGCCATTACTAGTAAAACATTTTTTTTTTTAATTACATAAATCTATCCCCTATTTTGTAGACGCTATAACTTTTGCACAAACCAATCAATATACGCTTATTGGTATTTTTTTAACAAAAATATGTAGCAGAATATATATTGGCCTAAACTGATGAAGAAATTCGATTTATTTACATTTATTTTTTGATATTTATTATAGCAGAAAGTTAAAAAAAATATATATTTTTTTTTCAAAATTGTGGTTAATAAAGGATTTTTCAAAAACTGTCTCTTGTGACTATCGCTTTTGACACTTTTTTGGTGAATGGGTAGGAATACGATGTACCGGATACCCATTCACATGGTGGTGGCCGGGATCTTGGGGCCCCCCTTATTAAAGGGGGCTTCCAGATTCTGATAAGCCCCTCACCCACAGACCCCAGAAACCACAGCCCAGTGTTGTGGGGACAAGGCACCCCAAAGCACCCTCCCCATGTTGAGGGTATGTGGCCTGGTATGGTTCAGGAGGGGGGATCCGCTTGCTTGTCCCCCCTATCCTGAACTGCCAGGCTGCTTGTTTGGATAAGGGACTGGTATGGATTTTGGGGGTAACCTATGCCTTTTTTTTGCCATAAAAATCCATATCAGACTCAAGGTCCTGAAATGGACTGGGGGGGGGCACGCCATTTTTTTCATTATTTTTCATCTGTATTGCTGGGAGTCGGCAATAAATTACAGCTGTGGGTTTAAATGACATTTTTTCCTTTAGTAATGTCATTATTGCTGCGCCATGTTCTATACATCATAGAGATGTTCTACTTTACAGGCAGACTTTATGAAGATGTATTTAATATGTATTGTCACAGTGTCTCCCAGTGTTAGTTCTCCCGCAGCCCACTCTAAAGAGCTGACTGGGGCAGATTGACGCTGGTTGAGATCCGTCTGGTACTGAAAAGCTTCCTGAGGTTGGAGAGAGGTGTTTGCATAGTGGGGATATGTCCGCCAGTGAAAGGGCCCCTGTGTGATGTACACAACGATCGTCTGGGGGGGTGTTCACTCTGCAAAGACATTATTGGTTAGGGGATGTACGCTCGCGTGTCTCTGTGTGCCTGATCAACACATGGTGGGACCGTAGTGTACACCTACAGATAATCTCCCATCCATAGGAACGGTAGCATAATCCGGGTGTGCATTGTTCTCTGAACAACGCAGAATAAGGATTCACGCCAATGGTAAAAACGGGAGCCTTTGAATTGTTATGGTCGGGGACATGGTTCATAATTTCAAGCCATGCAGCTTCCTGTTTACTGGAGAGCATGGCTTCCAGGTACAGGGGTCTGGAAATCATACACACTGCCCCTGCCCCCAGACACGCCCATAAGACTCCCCTAGTCATTGTTCATTGGCTGCTGTATAACCCCTCCTGCTTGAAGGAATGGCTGTGCTTGATTGGTCGATTGTGAAACCATAAAGCTCTATTGTTATAGAAATAAAGATTACTCCCAGGATCAGGCAGTTGGTCGAGCGGAGGATGTAAGCAGGGTGGTCATGTCTGTTTACTGGGGGATATGTGGGAAACAGAGCGATACTAAGAGACATTATACCAAAAGGCTGAGAAGGGCGCTTATTAACGCAGGTGAGAGGGATTACGTGTAGAGTATAGAAAAATCTCCACAACAACCCCCAGGCACAATATTTAACCCTTTCATGACTAAGCCTATTTCTGACATTTGGTGTTTAAAATCCATATTTTTTGCTAGAAAATTACTTAGAACTCCCAAATATTATATATATTTTTAAGCAGAGAAACTAGAGAATAAAATGGTGATTGCTGCAATATTTTATGTCACACGGTATTGTGCAGCAATTTAAATACAATTTTTTGGGAAAAAGACACTTTTATGAATTAAAAAAAAAAAACGAACAAGTAAAGTTAGCCCAAGTATTCAGATCACTGAAAACGGCAATTCTGAATACTGTATATTGTATATTGTTTAAAAACCGGAGCCATTGGAAGCCGAGTAAACATCACTTCTGTGTTTACAGAGAGAAGACTGGAATGATGCCGTTTCCGGCTTTCGTCCAGTCTGTCTCTAGGAGCCGGAAGTGGCGGATCGAAGATCGGGTCTCCCGGTGGGACTGGAGGCCCGGGAAGAGTGTCAGAAGGCGGAGAGAGGGAGGGTGGCCCCTCCCACTCCTCCGTTATAACAACCGAGCGGCTTGTAGCCACATCAGTTGTTATCCCTGGATAGCCAATCGCCTGCTCTAAAAAATGGTACCGGGATGATGCCTGCAGCTGTGGGCACCATCCCGGTATAACCCCTGAAACCCGAAAGCTGCATACGCTCGGCGCCAAGGAGTCATAAAAGAATATTTCATTTTTATTGTTTCACCTTAAGCATCATTAAAATCACTGCTCCTTTAAAATCTATTGTTACAAACATTTTTTTGCATTGATACATGCCCCCTGGGGTAGGACCCGAGTCCCCAAACACCTTTTATGGCAATAACTTCCATATAAGCTTTTAAAATGAGGACTTTTGATCGTTCATGTTCGTGTCCCATAGACTTTAATGGGTTTCGCTTGTTCACTAAAACGTATTGCCTGTTTGAAGTGTTCTGGTGCAAACCGAACCAGGGGCTATTCGGCCCATCCCTACTGGACATAATGTAACCCAGTGATTTCCTATGATCACCAGCTCCATCTAGTGACCATAATGGGGTATTTTTCCTAAGATAACTCTATCAGTAAATATAGCACAATACTGCATTATCACCACTAGATGGAGCCAAAGAAATCAGTGTGTGAAATAAAATACATCCAATATTCATCACAGCCGGGAGAATATCGCTCACATTCATTCAACTAATTGGAAAAAATTTACCTCTAAGTGTCTGTGAAATCTTCCACCACAAAATGTAGCCAATGAGAGGTAATGACTCCATTTTTATTTTTCTCCTGCTATCAATGGCCAACACGGTACAACACTTCATCCATGTCTTTGGTGATCTCTGATCTCCTTATCAACTGTTTCTTCCATGAGGAAGATCAGCCATGGAGTATATCTGAGGTGTATATCAGGGTGTGCTTCTTCTCCACATGAGAGCTGTGATGTCCAGCAACATTCATATAGAAGACATTTCCCGCACTCAAGGCACTAATACACCTCGAGGGTTGTGTGGGATCCCTGATGTACAGGAAGACAGGACTTCAGTGAGAACAATTCCCCCACTCGGGACAGGAATACGGCTTCTCTCCTGTGTGTGATCTCTGATGTCTGTAAAGATTGGACTTCTTTGAAAAACATTTCCCGCACTCAGGACAGGAATATGGCTTCTCCCCTGTGTGAGATCGTTGATGTGTGGAAAGACTGGACTTTTTTGAAAAACATTTTCCACACTCAGGACAGGAATACGGCTTCTCCCTGGTGTGAGATCTCTGATGTCTGTAAAGATGGGACGTCTGTGAAAAACATTTCCCGCACTCAGGACAGGAATACGGCTTCTCCCCCGTGTGAGATCTCTGATGTGTGTAAAGATGGGACTTCACTGAAAAACATTTCCCGCACTCAGGACAGGAATAAGGTTTTTCCCCTGTGTGAGATCTCTGATGTCTGGAAAGACTGGACTCCTGTGCAAAACATTTCCCGCACTCAGGACAGGAATACGGCTTCTCCCCCGTGTGAGATCTCTGATGTGTGGAAAGACTGAACATCACTGAAAAACATTTCCCGCACTCAGGGCAGGAATACGGCTTCTCCCCCGTGTGAGATCTCTGATGTGTGGAAAGATGGGACTTATGTGAAAAACATTTCCCACACTCAGAACAGGAATACGGCTTCTCTCCTGTGTGAGATCTTTTATGCACAATAAGATGGGATTTAAAACGGAAACACTTCCCGCACTCAGTACAGGAAAAGCTCTTCTCTGTTGGAAGGACGGCCCCGTCCCTCACAGTCTGAGGTTCCTCAGGATAAGAGGAATACGATGGTCCATCTACACTGTGTGGTGCCGGATGGACATTTGAGGTAGTCGGGTTTTCTCCTGGACTATACTGTGTGATGTCCTCATCTTCTACTTTACAGTCTGGAGACAAAGTGAGACAATCCTCTGAGGTTTTCCTCATCTCCCGTCCATCTACTAAAATAGAAACACAAAGATTATTACTAGACATGAGCTGATTGATTCCTGCTGGATTCTATAATATCAGAATGATGTAATGTACAACATAGAGCAGTGATGGCGAACCTTGGCACTCCAGATGTTTTGGAACTACATTTCCCATGATGCTCATCCACTCTGCGGTGTAGTGGAGCATCATGGGAAATGTAGTTCCAAAACATCTGGGGTGCCAAGGTTCGCCATCACTGACATAGAGTATATAGTGCAGGGGGGAGATATATACCACCGTTCAGAGGCAGGTCCTGGGAACTCAGAGATAATTGCTCCAGGTGAAGGGATCCGAGTGCGAGCCACAACATGCAGATAAGTAGTACTTATGCCGCGTACACGCAATCGAATTGCCCGGTGGACGTAGTCCTTTGGATCACAGTATGCTGGACAATTCGATCGTGTGTGGGCTCCAGCGGACTTTTTCATCGTGAAGTCTGCCGGACTTAGAAAGTAGTTTAGACTAAGAATGACACATGCTCTGAAGCAAGTACGAGAAGGAAGCCATTGGCTATTGAACTTCCTTTTTCTAGTCCCGTCGTACGTGCTGTACGTCATTGCGTTAGAAATCACCGGAGTTTTCGGAGTGTCCGTGTGTGGCCAAGTCTGTTCGTTAGAAAGTCCGGCGGATTGTTTGCCAGACCAAGTCCAGCGGACAATTCGATCGTGTGTACGCGGCATTAATGTCATTAACCTTTCTAAGAGGCCATCGAATACGGAAGAAACACATTTGTTATCCAGAGGACTTCATTTTTGTCCTAATAAACATTTTGGCCTTTTTAGAACCATTTTGGATGTGAATAGATTTTCCTGGAGTTTAACTCTTAATAAACATTATTTTCTGGCTCCTTCGGATAATGGTGAAATCCCCGTCAGCGACCCTGGGCCGGGGGAGTCTCCTCCCTCTTCTACTATATTATTTAGAGAGATTTGTGCTTTACAGGATTTATCTGATCTAATAGAAGAATCTCGTCCTCCCCGATTGACCCGACTTATTGATATTTCATTTAGAGTCAAATCTGACTTTTATCCTGTGGGGTCACGGGGGGGGACTTGGATCTCTTCCAGAAAATGGTGGAGAGGGATTTGACGCGCTTGGCTCGGAGCCGACGACGGGGATCAGTTACTCAGAACGGTGGTTGTTTTGAATTTGCATGTTTACAAACAGGAGGCTCTTCGCCAACTATCAGACTCATACACTTATCAACCTCTCCCCTCTAATCCAATTTCTGCTTTCAAAAAACTATTAAACACCCTATTGGAGGGAGCAGTCCGGGCCGGCCTTTTCTCTGACAAGGGAAAGGATCTATTTGTTCCTACACACCCTGTCACTACTTTTTTCCATTACCCAAGTCCACAAGGGTCTTTCTCCATTAATAGGCAGACCAATTGTCGCCGGCATAGGTTCCCTTAATGAACGCTTGGGTGAGTGGGTGGATAGTCAGTCACAGCCTCTGCTCCTTGAACTTCCAGTATATTTGAGGGACACTAAACAACTCCTTAATAAGTTACAGAATATCCCATGGCATGAGAATTATAAATGGATCAGTTGCGATGTCGCCAGTCTTTATTCTAGCATCCCGCAATATCTAGGACTCCAGGCTGTGGCTTGGTTCTTGAAAAGATCCAATAAACACTCTTTACTTCTTCAAGAATTTATCCTACAGGCATTGCAATACCTTTTAACACATAATTACTTTATGTTTGACGGGGGGTAATATCTCCAGAGATGTGGGGCCTCTATGGGGGCCAAATTTTCGCCCTCACTTGCCAACCTTTATATGGGCTGGTGGGAGAGGTCCCGCATCTTTAGACAGGACTCCGCCCACATCAGGCAACTTTGTCTCTGAAGATCTTACAATTCCCCCCTCAAGGTAACTAGTAAATGGGTCCTCTGATCTCCTACCAGATCATTTCTTTATTCATGGACCTTAGTCAGAGAGTGAGGAAACAACGAGAACTGTCTTTTATAGGAGTGACAGTGATGAGGGGATTATAGGACGAGTGTCCCCTCCCCCTCTATCACTCATTGCCATCTTCCCAACACAAGAAGTCCTGGACTTCCTTATTTAGTCCATGATTTAGTCATGAATAACAGCGGGGCTGAGCCCCACCAGAGGTCAGAGAGTGAGGATGGGGGGAGAACAACCAAGATGAAGACTGGACTGATCCTGAAGACCCTCATCATTGGGTTATTGACTCCTCCCCCATTATCACTTTCTTTTTAAGGTTACAAAGTCTGAGGATGTTATCACATTATTATCACCATGTAAAACTCTGTGCTCCAATCAGATCATCAGATATAAAATGTCCAGCTGGTGGAAAATGGGTGTAACAAAAGAGAATACATATTATGTGTATATATAGCAGTGGGGGGAGGGGAGAGAGCAGAAGTCAGGACTATGAAATGTACAAAATAATGTATAAGATACAACAGATAGGACTATATAGTATCAGAATGATGTAATGTACAACATAGAGTATATAGTGCAGGGGTCAGGAGTATGTAATGTAGAATATAAAGTATACAGTGTAAGGGTCAGGACTCATAATATTGGTATTCAGTAATCAGTGGAAGATGAAATGATTACATGAGACAAGTTGCAGAGGTCCCACACCACTGCCTCCCATCTCCTGAGACTGCACTCAGTGACTTGGGTCTGAGACTATACAGACATATCCCTCCACCCGGCACAATTATAGTTACATAGTAGGTGAGGTTGAAAAAAGACAGAAGTCCAACCTGTGTGCGTGATCATCAAACAATAGAACAAGTAATCCTGGGGGGATTGTTCTGTCAGAGATCATGCTAGGCATGGGGCAGAAGACCCAAAGCACATGCCCAAGGTACCTAGGTAGAGCAACATTTATGGTGCCAGCAGAACCCGAGAATTTCCATAAATCCAGTCTAGATCCATAAATTGTGTCTGCAGCACAGAGAAGGAAGATTATCCCCCAGCCCCTGCCCTACTCTGGACCAATCAGTGAGCAGTATGGGTGGAGGAATGTATTTAGTGTTAATGACCCACCTGTGCTGATCTCTGTAGGAGTGTCCTCCTCTATAAATGTCCCCGTTATTCCATCCTCCTCCATAGACTGCTGATCATCCCTCACATACCTCTCTTCTTCTTCTGATTTCACCTCAAATTCTATATCCATTGGATCTCCACTCTAAACCAAGAAAATGAGAGAGAATATCATCTGTAAGATAGAAGATTTATTATTGTGACTTCACATAAAAAATCCACACATTGTCTCTATAAGTGTGTTTTATAAGCTCCGTCCCACCAACCTTGTAACAGTGGGGGATGGTGTGATCTTCCTGTGTGGAATCCCGGGAATACAGAGGACGGGGACATCTCTCTGGTGGGTTTCTGTAGCTGGATGACTCCACCATGGTGTCCTGGTACAGATCTTTGTGTTCTTTTAGAGACTCTGACTCCATCACCCCATCCTCATCACCCTCCTCTTTTATCTCTTCTTTAACCTCAACTTTAGAATCTCTCAGGTTTCCACTCTGAATATATAATAAAAATGACATCAATGGTAACAATGCAGATAATGTACAGATTCTAATGATACTATCAGTGATTGTTCCTCATCTACCTGATGATGGTGGGGGATGGTGTGACCTTCCTGTGTGGAATCCCGGGAATACAGAGGATGGGGACATCTCTCTGGGGGGTTCCCATTACTGGATCCATCTGTAGGAAACACACACACTGACTGAATACATTGTTTCTATGTGTTTATCAGATGATGGGGGATCTAGGTGGAGCCTCCGTACTGCTCTCTCCTTTACAATAAAGTCTCCTCTTACCCGGTGATGTGAGGGGCGGCTGATTGTCCATCATGACGTCCTTGTAGAGATCCTTGTGTCCTTCTAAATACTCCCACTCCTCCATGGAGAAATAGACAGTGACATCCTGACACCTTATAGGAACCTGACACACACAATGATACAGTCACCATCCAGACACATCCCTTGTCTGTTACTGGATAATGTCCCAGAATTCCCAGAATCCTCCTCACCTCTCCTGTCAGCAGCTCCATCATCTTCTTGGTGACTTCTAGAATCTTCTCCATGTTGTGTCTCTCAGGTTTTAGGGAGTCACATGGAGGCACTGTGATGGTCATATGATCACCGGACTTCACAAGAGGAAATCTCTGTATTGGAGAACCAATAGGAATATCATGTTAGAATCCCAGAATCCTCCTCACCTCTCCGGTCAGGTCTGTGTTTTATTAATAGAGATAAGAGTGATGTCATGTGACCTCCCAGAATCCTCCTCACCTCTCCGGTCAGCAGGTAGATGATCTCCAGGGTGAGGTTTAGTATCTTCTCAGTCATGTGACTCCGGTCCTCCTCCATCCTCATTGGTGCCGTCATCTATGAAGGTTTCCCTGTAGACAGATAACAGAGAATTATCTGGATTGGTTGTACAATAACAGGATGATGATATCAGGAGGTAATATGAAGGTCAGTATATATTCAACTGCATGGATCGCCATTCCTGTGCGCTTTGGGAGCATGCCCGTGGGGCGGGTGGATTCTATCTCTGCCAGCGACTCGTGATTGTCTTGTACACATGCAGAATCTAAAGAAGGCATTTCCCATTCTGCCTAGTGACATGTCAGAGATCTATTGTTCCTAGTGATTGGGAACACTGATCTTTGTCATGTCACTGGTAGCCCACCCCCCCTACAGTTAGAACACGCTGAGGGAACACATTTAACCCCTTGATCGCCCCCTAGTGTTAACCTCTTCCCTGCCAGTGTCATTTTAACACTGATCACTACATTTTTAGAGCACTGATCAATGTAATAATGTTACTGCTCCCTAAAAAGTGGAATTTGGGGTCAGAATTGTCCGCCAAAATGCCGCAGTCCTGTTAAAAATCACAGATCGCTGTCATTAGTAGTAAAAACAATAAAAGTTCCTAAATCTATCCCCTATTTTGTAGATGTGATAACTTTTGAGCAAACCAATCAATATACACCTGTTGCCATTTTTTATACCAAAAATATGTAAAAGAATACATATCGGCCTAAACCGAGGAATACATTAGTTTTTTTACATTTTTTTGGGAAATGTATTATAGCAAAAAGTAAAAAAAAGTTTTTGGTTTTTTTAAATTGTCGCTCTTTGTTTATATCAGAAAAAAATGCAAAGGTGATCAAATACCACCAATAATAAATCTCTATTTGTTGGGGGAAAAGGTCGTCAATTTTGTTTGGGTACAACGTCGCACGACCGTGCAATTGTTAACTTAAGTGACGCAGTGCTGAATTGCAAAACATGGCCTGGTCATTAAGGGGGTAAATCCTTCCGTGGGCTGAAGTGGTGTTAAGCACTATGGTCCCCAGTGGGGAAATATTTAATCTGGACAGTTTAGTGGTCACTGTGATTCTTGGGGTCCGGGAGTCTCGTAAAATTTGTCCTTCTGGATCACAAATTCCATTCTCTATGTTGGGTGTGAGATGAGGAGGAGATCCAGGAATCAGGATAAAGGTCAGGACAAGCAACAGACGAGCACATCCAAGAGATGAAGCCAGGGTCACTACACAAAAAATCAATCCAAGGAAACAACAGGCAGGACGAGGAATAGCAAGAAGGAGCTCAGAGACAAATGAGAATATTGCTCAGCCAATGGGAGATGATCTCAGCATGACTTAGGCTGCTTTCACACTGGGGCGGTATTCAGGCGTTACAGCGCTATAAATAGCGCCTCTGTAACGCCTGAAAAAAACCGGCCCCTTTAACTCCAGTGTGAAAGCCGGAGGGCTTTCACACTGGAGCGATGCGCTGGCAGGACGGTGAAAAAAGTCCTGCTAGCCGCATCTTTGCAGCGGTGAAGGAGCGGTGTATTCACCGCTCCTATACCGCTGCTACCCATTGAAATCAATGGGACACCGCGACAATACCGCCGGCAAAGCGCCGCTGCAGCGGTGCTTTGCGGGCGGGTTTAACCCCTTTTCGGCCGCTAGCGGGGGTTAAAACCACCCCGCTAGCGCCCGCACACCGCCGCTAAAACGACGGTAAAGCGCCGCTAAAAATAGCGGCGCTTTACCGCCGACGCTGCTCTCGCCCCAGTGTGAAAGCAGCCTTAAAGTGGTTCTAAAGGCTCCAGGTTTGTTACCTTCATGTATTCTATGATGATACACACATATATAGTGTGGAAACAAGAATACAATAGTGCAGCCTCGTAGGGTTGTCACCTCTTCCCATTAAAACCAAACACATATGAATTACACGGGTTCTGAGGATAATTAGATGCAGATAAGGCACTAAGTGAGTTCAGCCACAGAACCTGTGTAATCAATATGTCTTCAGTATTTATGGGATGAGGTGGCAACCCTTGTGCTGATCCCTCTGAAGGGGTTAATCTGAGGTTCTCACACTATATATGTGTGTATCATCATCTGCTGGAAATAAAAGACATCACAGTGACTATGGAGGAAGAGGACGGACATGACGGGGGTGTGATGAATGAAGAGTACAGAGAGAGAGCACACAGAGACAAATCACCAGGAACCCGACACGTGGGGTGTTTATTGGGGGACTTGGGGTACAGGCAGGAGGAGAATTAGTCCACAGAACAAACAATAGACACAGCAATGAAGAGTGATCCTCAGGGTGGCAATATGGGACATCAAAGGGGAGGTAGTCCACAGAGCAAACAGAAGGCACAGAAATGAAGAGTGCTCCTCAGGACAGCAATATGGGACAGCAAAGGGGCGTGATAGTCCACAGGGCAGAGCAGTGTTTGGTACAGCGGGGGTTAAAGTCCATGGCACATGGGCAGAGCAGTGTTGGCACATCAGGATAGAAAGACACAGTAGAAAGAAACATTCCTCCAGGTGGCAATGTAACCCCACACAGATAGTCCATGTAGGATGGTCCAGCAGAAATGGGGATCCCGTACTCAAGGATAGAGATCCAGGCAGACAGAGCTAAGCTCAGAACAGGACAGATATCTGGGCACACAGGGGTAGGGCCTGGTAGCTGAAGCAGGGCAGGCAGGGTGAAGTCCATGGGTCCTTGGAAGGGGTTGGGAGGGTCTGACCACAGCTCAGCAGCACAGACAATACAGAACTATATGTCCAGGGTGCAGAGAGCAGCACCCAGTCCATACTGACCCATCAGACTCAGCAGTTCTAAGCACCTTCCAGTGAGGTCTGCAGCCATCAGCTCCTCTCTGTGTCCATCATGGAAGGCGACTCTCACCAGACTGACCCCCTTCTTTGTGTTGTGAATTCAGCCAGAGACCTCCCCTCAGATTCAGGTGGTGCCGAGGTGTCTGGCTCTATCCTGACACAATATACAATCATTTATGTGCTTCTTACTGAGGGAGCCTCATGTCCTCCCCCTGTGGGGACCCCGGAACTCACACTCCACATTATACCGATACACTGACTGCGTTATACATTGTATCCCGATTAGAGATTGTCCATTTTATAAAACTAAATACAAACATCTAATACTTCTGACCTTCACTAAAAGGGGGTTACTGGGTGTAAATAGAGAATACGATCTTATTACCTCCTCTGCTACTTCTTCCTGCAACGTCTTCTCTCTATTTCCTTCTGACTCACCTCTCACCCGGAACTTCCTGTCTGTACCTGACATCACTTCTTGTCTTCCATAAAGACTTCCTGTATTCCATAGAGACTTCCTGTCTGGGTAGAAGTGAGATCACCACCTTGTGGCGATCAGAGGAACTGCAGCCCTGAGAAACGTCTGGTAGTGTGAACACGGCCTTGTGCTGTGTGTGTATGTACTGTATATCCTTATAGATGGGGTCATCTCCACTCCCACCAAGGGGGATAGAAATATATTACTGCTCGGGGGGAGACATTTTGGTCCCTTTGATTTTGCAGTAAAATTGATGTCAGATTTAGTCATGTAGAACATCTGTTATATGGATACAAAGAGCCCCAGCCGAGAGTAAAAGGAAATGGCTCCTGATCCCCAGATTGGGGCAATTATGTCACCAATATAAATAGAATAAAACCCGCGCTATGTGTAATAACTAGGGATGAGCCGAACACCCCCCGGTTCGGTTCGCACCAGAACCTGCGAACGACCCCCACGTTCGGTACGAACGTTAGAACCCCATTGAAGTCTATGGGACTCGAACGTTCGAAATGGAAAGTGCTAATTTTAACGGCTAATATGCAAGATAGTGTGCTAAAAAGGGTTTGGCGACCTGCCTCCTGCCTCAGGGGACATGGGTCACTGCAAAAAAAAGTTTTAAAAACTACCGTTTTGGCGGGAGCACTGATTTTAATGACGATTAAAGTGAAAAAAAAAGTGAAATATTCCTTTAAATATGGTGCCTGGGGGTGTCTGTAGTATGCCTGTGAAGTGCCACGTGTTTCCCATGTTTAGAACAGTCCCTGCACAAAATGACATTAAACGGAAATAACACCATTTAAAGCTGCTTGCGGTTTTAATGTTATATCTGGTTCCTGCAATATGGTTGAAAATCATTGAGAAACATGGCATGGGTAGCCCTCCCTGCCCATTACCAGCCTATTTGGGTCTTGTACGCATATTAAGGGGAACCCCGTACCCATATTAAAAAAAGGAAATGCGTGTGGCCCCCAGGCCCTATATACTCAGAACAGCAGTATACAGGCGGTGCAAACAAGACAGGGACTGTGTAGGTTTGTTGTGTTAAGTTGAATCTGTTTGTCATTTTCAACCGGTACATTTTTAAAGTGTAGCTCCAGTCAAAAAAACTATTTTTAAGCTTTTTGGAAAACATAGGGAAGGGTTATCACCCCTGTATAATTTGTTTTGTCGTCCATCTTTTTTCATCTCACTTGCTGCTGTCTCCTTGCGTTTGCAAGTAGGAGATGTTTGTAAGTTGGATGTTTGAAAGTAGGGGCCTGCCCTATATTATAGCGGTATGTACTGGGTACAGAGCACGCAGACGCACGCACTATTTCCTAACACTACTGACTGCAAGCTCTTTTTACTGGTTACATGTTTTGAGTTGCAGAGGAGGTCTAGGACTAGAATTATTGCTCTCGGGGTATTGGCTGGGTACTACAGAGTAATAGCAGGGTACTGCAGAGTATTGGGGGGTACTACAGAGTAATGGCAGGGTACTGCAGAGTATTGGGGGTACTGCAGAGTAATGGCGGGTACTGCAGTGTAATGGCGTGTACTGCAGAGTATTGGGGGGTACTACAGAGTAATGGCAGGGTACTGCAGAGTATTGGGGGTACTGCAGAGTAATGGCGGGTACTGCAGAGTAATGGCGGGTACTGCAGAGTATTGGGGGGTACTGCAGAGTAATGGGGGTTACTGCAGAGTAATGGGGGGTACTGCAGAGTAATGGCAGGGTACTGCAGAGTAATGGCAGGGTACTGCACTGCAGAGTAATGGCGGGGTACTGCAGAGTAATGGCAGGGTACTGCAGAGTATGCACTGGTATTGCAGAGTATTGGCAGGGAATTGAGGGGTTAAATTCGGTGAGCAGCGATGTGGGCACTGCAGATGCAGCCCACATCGCTGCTGACACCGATCTCTTTCCCCTCCGCTGTACCGATCGGTACAGAGAGGGGAGGGAGGAACCGGCGTCATAACATGACGCCGGTTTGTTTCCAAGTGATCACTCCGTCATTTGACGGAGCAATCACGTGGTAAACGGCCGCTATGAGCGGCCGTTTACCGTGATCCGTGATGCGGCGGTCACGGATGCTCTCGAGTGCGCGCACCTCGGGGCACGCGAGAGCAGAATTCTGGGAGGCCGTTAATTAACGGCCTCTCAGAGTTAAACAACCGCCCTGAAGCCGTTAATCAGCAATGGGCAGTTAAGTGGTTAAAGCTAGATCACTAGCTATATAGGTGAGGTGAATATAGTGGTGTATACTGCAGTCAGGGCACAGACAACAAGCACTACACAGCAGCAAGATAGGAAATCAGCCAAAAACGATTGGTGTGTACTTTGTTGAAGGTACACAGAACACCCACTGCTTCAGATGCTAAGTAACACACTACAGGAGGCCGCCTCAAAGGCGGCCTTATATAGTGTGGGGCGTGCACTACACAGCCTGAGCTATGATTGGCCACAGGCAGGATGCCTGTGGCCAATCATGGCTCTCCTCGCTGCTGGCGCTGCGATTGGCCAAGCATGCGGGGTCACAGTGCATGCTTGGCCAATCATGGGGCAGCAATGCACTGCGCCACCGCAGTGCATTGTGGTCCGCGCGCGCGTCACTCGAATTTTGACGCGAACGGCCAAAACGTTCGGAATTCGCGAACGGCCGAACAGCCAATGTTCGAGTCGAACGTACGTTCGACTCGAACACGAAGCTCATCCCTAGTAATAACTCAAATACCTACAGAAATAACTTATACCGGACTGCTGCTGTAACAAAGGTAAGTATTCCCTTTATCAACTAGAAGAGCATTATGTGTCACAGCGCTGTCCTATTGTGTGTGCACATAAATCATCACAAATACACTAAAATATGTGGAGACATTCATATATAAAGTGCTAGGGGCTCAAATAATATTCTCTGCAGATCTACTACTTCCACTTTACACCTACTTCACTGATCTTATGCTGTTTATCAATAAATGAAGTAAACTGATCCATGTGCAAATTCATATACAACATAAAGTGCTTTGTGCTCATGATGCTGTTCCCTGTAGATCCACTACTTTTACATTACAACTACTTCTTTAACCACTTCAATACAGGGCATTTATACACAGGGCATTTATACACCTTCCTTACCAGACCAGTTTTTAGCTTTCAGCGCTCTCACACTTTGAATGCCAGTTACTCAATCATGCAACACTGTACCCAAACAAAATTTTTATTATTTTTTTCATACAAATAGTGCTTTCTTTTGGTGGTATTTAATCACCACTGGGCTTTTTATTTTTTGCGACATAAGTGAAAAAAAGAGCGAAAATTTTGAAAAAAACAAACACTTTTTTTTAGTTTCTATGATAACATTTTGCAAATAAGTCATTTTTGTTCATACATTTGGGCCAAAATGTATATGGCTACACCTCGTTGGTAAAAATAAACCAAATTAGTGGATATTATTTAGTCTCTTTGAAAGTTATAGAGTCTACAAGCTATGGTGCAAATCATTGAAAATTGATCACACCTGATGCACTGACAGCCTATCTAATTTCTTGAGGCTCTGAAATGTCAGGAAAGTACAAATACCCCCCAAAGGTACTCTGTTACTCTGACGGGCTGGTGACAGGTACTCGGGTACTCTGACAGGCTGGTGACAGGCATTCGGGTACTCAGATGAACTGTGACAGGTACTCAGATGAACTGTGACAGGTACTCAGATGAGCTGTGACAGGTGCTCAGGTACTCGGGTGCTCAGATGGGCTGTGACAGGTACTCAGGTACTCAGATGGACTGTGACAGGTACACAGATGGTCTGTGACAGGTACTCAGGTACTCGGGTACTCAGATGGGCTGTGACAGGTACTTGGGTACTCAGATGGGCTGGGACAGGTACTCAGGTAAATTTTGTGAAAAACAGTGTAGCGCTTATTTGTTTTTACCACATTACAATGTGACCAATGTAACCAGTGCATACATTAAACTGTGCAAACTAATAAATACACTAAACACTCTTTGCTGTATATGATAAACAAAGCTGAAATGTCCAAAAAAGTATATATAAAAAATATATAAAAACAACGTGAAAACAGTTGTTACCCAGATGACGTCTGCTCATGACGAAACGCGTCAGAACTTCACTGCAGCCTGAGATTTTATTGAAAAAGCGCTTATGTTCTTTGTACACGTGAGTTTGATAATTTTTTATTAAATTACTTTAAAACGAAAAACGGAGTTACACTATTGTGGTCCCTGCTTCCTTCCTTTATATCTGCCCAACTACCTATGATGATTTATATGGATGGAGACATACCGTAGAGGAAATAGCCACACTTGAAAGTCTTCCAGAAAAGGGGCAACACCGTAAAAGCCTATGTATATCTACAAGCATATATGATCCTCCAAATATAATTTTGAGTAGGATCCATTAAGTCTGGTAAGCCCCCATTTCATGTGGTGGAGGGTTCACACGGTGATTGTGCGATCATTCCTTGGAGAAGGTGTAGGACTATTTACACTTCATCGTATCATACACAGAAAATTCGGAGAACTTTTCACCTGTTTTCACGTTGTTTTTATATATTTTTTATATATACTTTTTTGGACATTTCAGCTTTGTTTATCATATACAGCAAAGAGTGTTTAGTGTATTTATTAGTTTGCACAGTTTAATGTATGCACTGGTTACATTGGTCACATTGTAATGTGGTAAAAACAAATAAGCGCTACACTGTTTTTCACAAAATTTATTACGTCACATTTGCACACCTAGATGTTGTGTTAGCTGCTGTTTGTATACCGTCTGCACATTTGAATAGCGCAGTGTTTTTGGTTCTTTTAAAAATACAGGTACTCAGGTACTCAGATGGACTGGGACAGGTACTCAGATGGACTGTGACAGGTACTCAGGTACTCAGATGGGCCGTGACGGGTACTCAGATGGGTTGTGACAGGTACTCGGGTACTCAGATGGTCTGTGACAGGTACTCAGGTACTCGGGTACTCAGATGGGTTGTGTCAGGTACTCAGGTACTCAGATGGGCTGTGACAGGTACTCAGATGAACTGTGACAGGTACTCAGGTACTCAGATGAGCTGTGACAGGTGCTCAGGTACTCGGGTACTCAGATGGGCTGTGACAGGTACTCAGATAAACTGTGACAGGTACTCAGGTACTCATATGAGCTGTGACAGGTGCTCAGGTACTTGGGTACTCAGATGGGCTGTGACAGGTACTCAGGTTCTCGGGTACTCAGATGGACTGTGACAGGTACTCAGGTTCTCGGGTACTCAGATGGACTGTGACAGGTACTCAGATGGTCTGTGACAGATACTCAGGTACTCGGGTACTCAGATGGGTTGTGTCAGGTACTCAGATGGGCTGTGACAGGTACTCGGGTACTCAGATGGGCTGTGATAGGTACTCAGGCACTCGGGTACTCAGATGGGCTGTGACAGGTACTCGGGTACTCAGATGTGCTGGGACAGGTACTCAGATGGACTGTGACAGGTACTCAGGTACTCAGATGGGCCGTGACGGGTACTCAGATGGGTTGTGACAGGTACTCAGGTACTCGGGTACTCAGATGGGCTGTGACAGGTACTCAGGTACCCGGGTACTCAGATGGGCTGGGACAGGTACTCGGGTACACATATGGGCTGGGACAGGTACTCGTTTACTCAGATGGGCTGTGACAGGTACTCAGGTACTCGGGTACTCAGATGGGCTGGGACAGGTACTCGGGTACTCATATGGGCTGGGACAGGTACTCGTTTACTCAGACGGGCTGGGACAGGTACTCAGATGGGCTGGGACAGGTACTCGGGTACTCAGATGAGCTGGGACAGGTACTCAGATTGGCTGGGACAGGTACTCGGGTACTCAGATGAGCTGGGACAGGTACTCAGATGGGCTAGGACAGGTACTCGGGTACTCAGATGGGCTGACAGGTACTCAGGTACTCAGATGGGCTGACAGGTACTCGGGTACTCAGATGGGCTGTGATGGGTGATGACAGGTACTTTGATGGGTGGTGACAGGTACTTTGATGGGTGATGACAGGTCCTCTTTATTGGGGGATAATTAGTGTGTGATTGGTGTACACTAGGCAGTAACAAGATGTTACCGCAATCTCCTCCTCACACACAAGAGGTGTGTGAGGAGGAGAACCCGGAAACATCTTGTTACCGCGGTTTGTGTACATTCTGTGACCGGCTGTTATTGGACACAGCCTGTCACGTGGTAAAGAGCCAATTTCATTGGCTCTTTACTGCGATCGGGGTTGGGCTGGGTCAGGGTGACAAACTACATCCCCGATCGCCACTCTGCACACGCCCTAGGCGTGTGCATGAGCGCTGTAACGGCACAGTACATGTGACCGGCTGTGATTGGACACGGCCGGTCACATGTATCGGGGGGTGGATGGGGCTGGCAACTACACAGATTGGGGATGGGCTGTGTCCGAGGGACACACCTCATCCGCGGGAGCGGCAAAATACAGAGGCCTCCATATGACGTCCACCCAGGATGAGAGATCCCATCTGTGGCCTTCATATGACTATGGCCAGGTATTGAAGTGGTTAATATAGCAGCAAATATTATGAGATTAAAGAAGTAGGTGCAATGTGGAAGCAGTGGATTTGCAGGGAACAGCACCTTGAGCACAAAGCACTTTATGTTGTATATGAATTTGCACATGGATCAGTTTACTTCATTTATTGATAAACACCATAATATCAATGAAGTAGGTGTAAAGTGGAAGCAGTAGACCTGCAGAGAATATTATTTGAGCCCCTAGCACTTTATATATGAATGTCTCCACATATTTTAGGATATTTGTGATGATTTATGTGCACACACAATAAGACGGCGCTGTGACACATAATGCTCTTCTAGTTGATAAAGGGAACACTTACCTTTGTTACAGCAGCAGTCCGGTATAAGTTATTTCTGTAGGTATTTGAGTTGTTACACATAGCACGGGTTTTATTCTATTTATATTGGTGACATAATTGCCCAAATCTGGGGACCCTTTACTCTCGGCTGGGGCTCTTTGTATCCATATAGCAGATGTTCTACATGACTAAATATGACATCAATTTTACTGCAAAATCAAAGGGGCCAAAATGTTTCCCCCCCCCCCCCCCCCGAGCAGTAATATATTTCTATCCCCCTTGGTGGGAGTGGAGATGACCCCATCTATAAGGATATACAGTACATACATACACAGCACAAGGCCAGGTTCACACTACCTTTCTCAGGGCTGCAGTTCCTCTGAGCTCCACAAGGTGGTGATCTCACTTCTACCCAGACAGGAAGTCTCTATGGAAGACAGGAAGTCTCTATGGAATACAAACAGGAAGTGATGTCAGGCACGGCAGGCATTAAAGTCAGATAGAGACAGGAAGTTTCAAGTGTTAGAGGACACCTTGCTGGATCTGGTGACAGAGGAGGTAATACCTAAAGTAATCCCTTCAGGAGGATCAGTTGATGATTAATATATTTTAATTCCAAAGCTGGCCATACATGGTTCAGTTTTATCATTCAGCGGAATGAGAGGAAAAAACTGAAGTGATTCCCCCATCCACACATGGGGATGGGGGAATCCTCCCCGCTGCACTATTGTATTATGACAATGGGGAGCGCTCCTCCGCTCTCAGAATACACAGATCAGTGATGGAGCTATTGGCTGCAGTCTCTGATTGAGTGACTTTTATCCAGCAGTGACGCTGAATTTCCATGTCTCTATGGTCACCATAAGTGACTTCCTCCCCTCCCCCTCATCTCCTTCATTATGTAAGTCATGCTGAGATCATCTCCCATTGGCTGAGCAATATTCTCCTTTGTCTCTGAGCTCCTTCTTGCTATTCCTCGTCCTGCCTGTTGTTTCCTTGGATTGATTTTCTGTGTAGTGACCCCGACTTCATCTCTTGGATGCGCTCGTCTGTTGCTTGTCCTGACCTTTATCCTGATTCCTGGATCTTATCCTCATCTCTCCTCATATAGTTACATAGTAGGTGAGGTTGAAAAAAGACACAAGTCCATCAAGTACAACCTATGTGTGTGATTATATGTCAGTATTATATTGTATATC
The DNA here is from genome assembly GCA_037367395.1 of Lithobates pipiens. Taxonomy (NCBI): domain Eukaryota; kingdom Metazoa; phylum Chordata; class Amphibia; order Anura; family Ranidae; genus Lithobates; species Lithobates pipiens. Next base: position 204,881 of record JAZDVW010001978.1, on the reverse strand, counting down.
CTGTATGTTGCGGTTGTTCAGGTGATTATCTAATAGTTTCTTGAAACTATCAATGCCCCTCGCTGAGACCACCGCCTGTGGAAGGGAATTCCACATCCTTGCCACTCTTACAGTAAAGAACCCTCTACGTAGTTTAAGGTTAAACCTCTTTTCTTCTAATTTTAATAAGTGGCCACACGTCTTGTTAAACTCCCTTCCATGAAAAAGTTTTCTCCCTATTGTGGGGTCACCAGTCCGGTATTTATATATTGTGGGGTCACCGGTCCGGTAATTATATATTGTGGGGTCACCAGTCCGGTATTTATATATTGTTGGGTCACCATTCCGGTATTTATATATTGAAAACATATCCCCTCTCAAGCGTCTCTTCTCCAGAGAGAATAAGTTCAAAGCTCAAAACTTTTCCTCATGACTAATACCCTCCAGACCCTTTATTAACTTTGTTGCCCTTCTTTATACTTTCTCCAGTTCCAGTACATCCTTCCTGAGGACTGGTGCCCAGAACTGGACAGTATACTCCAGGTGCGGCCGGACCAGAGTCTTGTAGAGGGGGGAATTATCATTTTATCTCTGGAGTTGATCCCCTTTTTAATGCCAATATTCTGTTTGCTTTGTTAGCATCAGCTTGGCATTGCATGCCATTGCTGAGCCTATCATCTATTAGGACCCCCAGCTCCTTTTCCATCATAGATCCTCCATATCCTCTTACACAGATTTTCTCTACACCTGCAGTGACCCTGTGGGGGTGGAATAGGGTTGCCACCTTTTCTTCAAGTCAAACCCAAAAATTTAGTGGTGGCGGTTTTATTTTTGCGTATACACTATAACAGGGATATGCAGTTAGCGGACCTTTAGCTGTTGCAGAACTATAATTCCCATGAGGCATAGCAAGACTGACAGTGACAAGCATGACACCCAGAGGCAGAGGCATGATGGGACTTGTAGTTTTGCAACAGCTGGAGGTCCGCTAATTTCATATCCCTGCACTATAATATTGTAAAAGACCTATGACACTTTTGGTGGCCCGAAAGAGAGCAGTATTGTGGCGTGACTAGCCCGCCATGGTGAACGGTGCATGTGGCCAAATTGTGAGTGCTCTGCATGGAAAGCGGGGGGCAGAAATAAATAATGCACAAAATGCAGGGGTCAGATATGTGCTGGGGAGAGAGCTAGTGCTAGCACGGGAGTGGGGGAGTTAGATATGTGCTGGGGGGGACTCTACGGGAGGGGAGAGGGCTAGAGTTTGGGAGGAGTTAGATATGTACCGGAGAGTGCTTCAGGAAGGGAGAAGGCAAGAGTGGGTTGGATATGTGCTTGGGGGTCTGATATGTGTTTTGGGGCTGTTTTGTGAGTGGAGAGGGCTAGTGCAAGGGGGTGGGGTTAGATATGTGCTTGGGGGAGCTTAGGGGTCTAATATATGCCGGGGCGCTTTGGGAGTGGAGAGGGCTAGTGCAAGATGGGGGGAGTCAGATATGTGCTGGGGGATGCTTTAAGAGAGGAAAGGGTTAGTGCAAGGGGGGACTGATATGTGCTGGGGGGTGCTTGGGGGTCTTATATGTGCTGGGGGTGCTTTGCGAGGGGAGAGGGCTAGTGCAAGGGGGTAGGGGTCAGATATATGCTGAGGGGTGGTTTGTGAGGGGAGAGTGATAGTGCAGGGGGTCTGATATGTGCTGGTGGGTGTTTTGTGAGGGGAGAGGGCTAGTGCAAAGAGGTAGGGTTAGATATGTTTGCTGAGGGGAGCTTGGGGGTCTAATATGTGCTGGGGGTCCTTTGGGAGGGGAGTGGGCTAGTGGAAGATGGGGGTGGGGGACAGATATGTACTGGGGGCACTTTAAGAGAGGAGAGGGCTAGTGCAAGGGGGTCAGATATTTTATGGGGGGTGCTTGGTGGTCTGATATGTGCTGGGGGTGCTTGGGGGTCTGATTTGCCAAAGTGCAAACCCCCACACATATCCTCAAACCCCCATCACTACACATTTTTTACATTTTTCCTTCCCAGCCACTCTCCCCCTCCTCCCTGTCCATCTACAGAGCATAGAAAACGTTGTACAGACCTCGATCAGCACATCCCCCTCCTCCTCCTCCATGTGTGTGTAAACAGAGCAGAGAAGGAGGGGGTTGGGGAGCTTTGATCCACTGACACTTTGCCGTTCTGAAACAGGCTGCTGTCGGGAGGGAAGACCCACATCAGATGGCGATCAGATTCTTCATTCCTGGTGCAGTCCAGTGTGAATGATGTGTCCGGGTCTGAGGAAGATGGAAAACTGAACGCATCATTGAAAAACTGGACTGTCCGGGAGAAAACCAGACATGTTGCAACCCTAGGGTGGAAACTTGGCATTAGTGCGCAGCAAAATCCATCCCCACCATAAGGAGCTCTGGGAAAATTGTCTGCTATTTACATTCCGTTCCTCCGCACGTCACCTGATCACATGAGAGCTTAATTTTGCAGATCCCTGACAGATTTCTGTATGGTAAAGGTCAAAGTTCACTCTTCAGTTTAGGAGAGGAAGGACACACCCAGGAACAATGATATAGAGGACCCCTCAAATCTCTCCATCCAAATGGCCCTCCATCCAGAGTCTATATGTCCTATGACATCACATTGACCTCACAGCTCCTCTCAATGCCCCTCCACCCAGAGTCTATATGTCCTATGACATCACACTGACCTCACAGCTCCTCCTCCCAATGTCCCTCCACCCAGAGTCTATATGTCCTATGACATCACACTGACCTCACAGCTCCTCCTCCCAATGTTCCTCCACCCAGAGTCTATATGTCCTATGACATCACACTGACCTCACAGCTCCTCCTCCCAATGTCCCTCCATCCAGAGTCTATATGTCCTATGACATCACACTGACCTCACAGCTCCTCCTCCCAATGTCCCTCCATCCAGAGTCTATATGTCCTATGACATCACACTGACCTCACAGCTCCTCCTCCCAATGTCCCTCCATCCAGAGTCTATATGTCCTATGACATCACACTGACCTCACAGCTCCTCCTCCCAATGTCACTCCGTCTGGATTTTTTTTCTGATGCTCTTAGGATGTGGGCGGACCCTTGGCACTTGCATAGGGGAACTGTTGGTCCTGCATTGTATGTAATGGCATCAGAATACCTGCAACAAGCTTTTATCCTGCATAGTGTGGGAGTCCTGTGTGGGTAAATTATACCTCAGCCTGAAGTGGGGCTTTATTATAATGGATGTGTAGGGGTGGGCTGGGTGTGGAACACCAATACTCCTACAGAGGCACCATCCCAGAGAGTATATGTAAATATATTTAAAAAAAAAAAAAATAGAATAAAGTGGGACTCTAAATGTGCCTCAAAGGAGTACAAAAAATTGAAAGACAATATAATTATACAAAAATGAACTAATTTTTATTTTCTAAAATAACTAAATTTAAGATACATTCAATTTGAGTTCAGGGATGTGCTAGTTCCAAGCAGGTTATATAGAAAATGGCCTACGCGTTTCGTGGGTGAGTCCGCCAATGTTTATATTTTCTGATATAAGTGTATGTAAAGAATAGGAATGAGCTTTGAGTTCGACTCGAACATTGCCTGTTTGCCTGTTCAGCGAACAGTGAACAATTTGGGGTGTTCGCGGCAAATTCAAAAAGCCGGAACACCCTGTACAAGTCTATGGGAGAAATATAAAGTGCTCATTTTAAAGGCTAATATGCAAGTTATTGTCCTAAAAAAGTGTTTGGGGACCCGGTTCCTGCCCCAGGGGACATGGATCAATGCAAAAAAAAGTTTTAAAAATGGCAGTTTTTTCAGGAGCAGTGATTTTAATAATGATTAAAGTGAAACAATAAAAGTTTAACATTCCTTTAAATGTGGTACCTGCGGGGTGTCTATAGTATGCCTGTTAAGGGGCGCATGTTTCCCATGCTTAGAACTGTCCCTGCACAAAGTGTCATTTCTGCAGGAAAAAAGTATTTTAAAATCACTTGCGACTATAATGAATTGTCGGCTCCCGTAACACTCAATGAGTGCTCTCAGTGTATTATGGGAGCCGACAATTCATTCATTGATAAAAAATTATTTTTTTTAAAGCATGGGGTTCCCCTAAATTCAATTACCAAGCCCTTCAGGTCTGGTATGGCTATTAAGGGGGACCCCGCGTCAAATTTAAAAAAAAAATTGACGTAGGGTCCCCCTAAATATCCATACCAGACCCTTTATCCGAGCACGCAACCTGGCAGGCCACAGGAAAAGAGGGGGGGACGAGAGCACCCCCCCTCCTGAACCGTACCAGACCACATGCCCTCAACATTGGGAGGATGCTTTGGGGGGTCTGTGACCCCTCAAAGCACCATGTCCCCATGTTGATGGGGACAAGGGCCTCATCCCCACAACCCTGGCCGGTGGTTGTGGGGGTCTGCAGGCGGGGGGCTTATCAGAATCTGGAAGCCCCCTTTAACAAGGGGACCCCCAGATCCTGCCCCCCCCCCCGTTTAAGGGGGTACAAAAGTACCCCTACCATTTCACAAAGAAAGTGTAAAAAATGGTTAAATAAGACAAACACCCTTTGAAAAATTCCTTTATTAAAAATAAAAAATAAAGATTCCAGCGGTGGTAGTCCATTCTTGCTATCCAGCGACGGATGATCATCTCTCTGGGGTCCAGCGATGGCTGATCTAAACCAGCGACGTGTGATTTTTTTTTTTGTCCAGCGCAGTCCATCCATGCATCCATCTTCTGTCTCCACTGAGGAGACACTGTGGGGATCCCAGCACCTGACGTTTCTTATATTAGGAGGGCGGGGCCACCCGTCACCTGACCCCGCCCCCTCTGATGCTAGCGAGGGAAGCCAGGGGTTCCCCAATGACGTATGGGTGACCCCGCCCCCCTCTGATGTAACGGAAACCTCCGTTATTTTTTTAAAAGTGTGTTTGTCTTATTTAACCCCTTACCATTTCAAACAGGGGGGTGGGATCTGGGGGTCCCCTTGTTAAGCCCCCCGCCAGCAGACCCCCACAACCAACGGCCAGGATTGTGGGGATGAGGCCCTTGTCCCCATCAACATGGGGACATGGTGCTTTGAGGGGTCACAGACCCCCAAAGCATCCTCCCAATGTTGAGGGCATGTGGCCTGGTACGGTTCAGGAGGGGGGCACTCTCTTGTCCCCCCTCTTTACCTGTGGCCTGCCAGGTTGTGTGCTCGAATAAAGGGTCTGGTATGGATTTTTAGGGGACCCCACGTCAATTTTTTTTTTCAATTTGACATGGGGTTCCCCTTAACCACTTACAGACCGGACCACTTTGCTGGTCAAAGACCAGGCCACTTTTTAGCGATTCGGCACTGCGTCAATTTAACTGAAAATTGCGTGGCCATGTGACGTGGCTCCCAAACAACATTGACGTCCTTTTTTCCCCACTAATAGAGCTTTCTTTTGGTGGTATTTGATCACCCCTGCGGTTTTTATTTTTTGCGCTATAAACAAAAATAGAGCGACATTTTTTAAAAAAATGCATTATTTTTTACTTTTTATATAATAAATATCCCCAAAAATATAAATTTCCCCCCCAAATTTTTTTTTCCCTCAGTTTAGGCCGATACGTATTCTTCTACATATTTTTGGTAAAAAAAAATCGCAATAAGCGCTTATTTTGTTTGCGCAAAAGTTATAGCATTTACAAAATAGGGATAGTTTTATGGCATTTTTATTAATAATTTTTTATTATTATTTTTTTTAATGGCGGCGATCAGCGATTTTTATTGTGACAGCGACATTGTGGCGGACACATCGGACATTTTTGACACATTTTTGGGACCATTGTCATTTATACAATAATCACTGCTATATAAATGCAGTGATTCCTGTGTAAATGGCACTGGCAGTGAAGGGGTTAACCAGTGGGTGGCAGTGTAGGGGTTAAGTGTTCCTAGGGGTGTGTTACTAACTGTGGGGGGCTGGGCTTTCATTTAGTGAACACTGATCTCTGCTCCAATCACATGGAGCAGAGATTAGCGTCACTAGTTGCTAGGCAGAATGGAGAAATGCTGTTTACACGGCATTTCCTCCATTCAGCCATCCCGTGAGACCATTGCGGGTATGCCCGCGGCGATCGTGTCCGCGGGACCCGCGACCGGACTCACAGGGGTCCCGACCGGAACACAAGCGCGCCACCTCACGATGGCAGTGCGGCATTGAAGATTGGACGCCAATATGCCTGCCCGTGCCATTCTGCTGACGTACATCGGCGTGCGCTGGTCGAGAACCGGTTAATATCCAATTTAGGGGAACCCCACGCTTTTTTTTTTTTTTTTTTTTTTTTTTTAGATCAATGAATGAATTGTCGGCTCCCATAATACAGAGAACACTCATTGAGTGTTACGGGGAGCCGACAATATAGCCGTGAGTGATTTTAAAAGACTTTTTTTCCTGCAGAAATGACACTTTGTGCAGGGACAGTTCTAAGCACGGGAAACATGCGCCCCTTCACAGGCATACTATAGACACCCCCCAAGTACGACATTTAAAGGAATATTACACTTTTATGGTTTCACTTTAATCATTATTAAAATCACTGCTCCTGAAAAAACGACCGTGTTTAAAACTTTTTTGCATTGATCCATGTCCCCTGGGGCAGAACCCGGGTCCCCAAACACTTTTTAAGACAGTAACTTGCATATTAGCCTTTAAAATTAGCACTTTATATTTTGAACGTTCGAGTCCCATAGACTTTAATAGGGTTCTAAAGTTCACACAAAGTTTAGGTCTGTTCGCAGGTTCTGGTGCAGCTCATACTTAGTAAAGACAAATGGATTAACATATCTGTGTTGATTGCATCATTATGTATTTACATTAATTATATGATATATGGTACATTCATCAACAGTCTGTTTGTAGAATTCACACAACATTTACATCCGTGCTATCATCAAGGCCCTGATGAAGGGGAATCACCCGTGAAACGCGTAGCCCACTTTCTATATAACCTTCTGGGAACTAGCACATCCCTGAACTCAAATTGAATCATTAAGACTGTAATGTATCTTACTATTTAGTTTTTTAGAAAAAAAAAAGTTTATTTTTGTATAATTATATTGTCTTACAATTATTTGTACTCCTCTGAGGCACAATTAGAGTCCCACTTTATTCTATTATTTTTTTTCCCTCTTTCGTCTTTCAGGACAGCACACTTGAGAGACCTCAGCTCCTCCCTTCTCAGGAAACACCGCCTCCACCAGATCTTAAAAACCACTCCTTCTCTCCAGCCCTTCAGTTTTGGTGTTTCCTCCGGTGAGGAGACATCGCTAGGAACCTGGGCTTAATTCAGCTGGGGAGGCTGAGGCCGGTGTTATCCTGAAGGCGAACTGATCGCTCTGGCCGAAGGAATGTCCGGAGAGATTGAGGTCTCTCATACACGGCAGCAGGGCTTAGGAGTCCATTACCTGCAGTGTTTGGCGCGTCCCATCCTGCCTTGGGCAAAGCGGAGGCCTGGGACAAAGTTCTGGTCCGGTGGCTTCTGTTAAAGAGCTTTCCAGCACTTTTCAATCTTTTAAGGCTTTGTTTGAAAATTTTCAGCCTCTGCAACCCCCAGCTAGTCCTCTGCCAGAGCAGCAAGTTGTCATACCTGGCCCCTTAGCAGGTCCCTCTGCTAATGAAGGGTTACTTGGGGGGTAACAGAACGACATTAGAGGATGATCCTGACAGTGAATCCTCAGACTCTTTAGAGTCAGAGGGAGAGAAGGTGGATGGTGAGTCCTCCAGATCCTCCCGATACAAGCTCTCCCTGGAGGAAGTGGAAGAGCTCCTGAGAGCTATTCACACTACACTAGGTATCCAAGAGGAGAAAAAATCTGGTCTCTCCATGACCAGGTGTATGAAGGTCTCGGAGAACCAAAGAAAAGGGTCTTCCTGGTCCATGAGGTTCTGGTAGACACCATTAGGAAGGAATGACGAGACCCAGAGAGGAAGCCTTTCTTTTCTAGAGCATTGAAACGCAGATTCCCTTTTTCAGAGGACGAAGCTGCTGTGTGGAACAAATCTCCTAGACTGGATGCAGCCTTTTCTCAGGTATCCAGAAAGACAGATTGGGCCTTTGAAGATATAGGTATGCTAGCAGACCCTGTTGACAAGAGGATGGATTCTCTCTTCCATAAATCTTGGGATTCTTCTTAAGCAATCTTAAGCCTGCCATGGCTGTCACAGTGGTGGCACATAACATGGAGCATTGGTTGACTCATATAAAAGCTCATATTGAGGCAGGGATCGCAAAGGAAACAATTCTTTCCTCCTTCCCAATGCTTTTAAAAGGAGTCGCATACATAGCGGATGTGTCAGCAGAGTCGCTCCTCATGTCTGCTAGATCCTCTGCCTTGGCTAATTCAGCCAGAAGGGCACTTTGTTTAAAAACATGGCAAGGGGACAATGTTTCAAAGATCAAGCTTTGTGAAATTCCCTTCAAAGGGGATTTACTGTTCGGTCCAGACTTGGAGGCTGTCCTTGATTGAACAGCGGATAAAAAGAAGGCTTTTCCTTTAAAGAAAAAAGTGGGGGAAAAAATCTAAAAAGAAGATTCGCCCGCAAAGGAAGTTTAACCTTCTGAGGACAGAGTCCCAGAAAAAAGTCTGGACCAACAAGGGCAGAGGGCATGGGGGAGCGATTTTTCGCCCTCCTGAGCAGTCCCAAAAGTCCCAATGACACGCTAACCCCGGTGGGAGGAAGACTGGGGGCTTTTCTCCCACAGTGGGAGTCGGTTACCTCCAATCCATTTATACTAGGCATTGTAAGGATGGGGTACAGACTGCAGTTCTCAAGCCCCCCCACACAAAGAGTGCCCAAGGTCGTCTCAACGGATGCAAGCAGCACGGGTTGGGGAGCACACCTGGAGAAGGGTCTGGCCCAAGGATCCTGGAGTTTCAAGGATGCGGGGAAGTCCTTCAATTGGAGAGAGCTGAGGGCCATCTCCCTGGCTCTCAGGTTTTTCCAGCAGGAACTCCAGGGACATCATCTTCAGGCCAGTTCAGAAAATTTTTCAGCAGTTGCTTACATAAATTGACAGGGGGGCACAAGAAGCAGTTCCCTTTGCTCTCTAACGGAAGCAATATTCAGCTGGGCAGAGGTCACGGTGCTCTCTCTATCAGCAGTACACCTGAAAGGAGAGCTAAATCAGAGGTAGACTTCCTTAGCAGGAGGAACCTGGGAGGGAGCGACTTGGTCCTGAATCTGGGAATCTACAAGATGATTGTCCAGAAGCGGGGGATCCCGTATGTGAATCTTTTTGCGTCAAGAGAAAACGCAAAAACTCCTCTATACAGAATCGGGCTAACGGAGCAATAGGAGATGCTCTTTCTCAGAGAAGGCCTTTTGCCAAGTGCTATGCCTTTACCCCCTCCTTTGCTGTTGCCGGCAGTTCTGAGTAAATTCCAGTTACAGGACACAACCTTAATCTTGATAGCTGCACACTGGCCCAGGAGGCCTTGGTTTTCTGTTCTAAAGAAGCTGGTGGTGGAATCGCCTTGGATACTTCCAGTCAGGGAAGACCTACTCTTTCAAGGCCCAATCTGCTGACCTCAGGTGGAGAGGTGGAGTCTGGCAGCCTGGCAACTGAAGCGGAGATTCTGAGAAACAAGGGGTTCTCCAAAAGAGTTCTAGAAAGGAAGAGACACACAGGATTTATTTGAAAGTATGGAAAAATTCAATTCTTGGTGTGCGGAAAGCTTCTTTAACGTTCGTAGTCCAGTAGCAGTGCTGGAGTTCCTACAGAGGGGGGCAGATAAGGGACTGGCTCTCAGTAGTCTTAAAGGACAGGTTTCGCCTTTAAGTGTTTTTCTTGAACAGCAACTGGCAGCAAATCCTTCGGTTTCCAGGTTCTTTAAAGGTTTAAGTAGACAGAGACCAGTCAGTTTCTATCCCTTTCCAGTTTGGGATTTATCTTTAGTATTGCAGGCTCTTACAGAGGATCCTTTTGAACCTATCAGTTCTTGTATGGTAAAATTTTTAACCCTCAAGTCAGTTTTTTTGGTAGCAATCGCTACCGCGAGAAGGGTTAGTGAGCTAGAAGCCCTCTCAAGGAGGGCGTCTTTCCTTCAGATTTTTGTGGATCGGATTATTTTTAAAAACCGATCCGCCCTTTTTGCCAAAGGTAGCTTCAAAATTTCATAGAAGTCAGAAAATTAGTTTTCCCACTTTTTGTTCAAATCCTGTGAGGGAACAGGAGCATGTCTTTCACAAGTTAGATGTCAGAAGGTGTGTGTTAAAATACCTGGAGATTACGGAGAAATTCAGGAAGTCTGATTCATTTGTTTGTCTCTTTTAAAGGGGCTAGGAAGGGGTCCAAAGCCTCAAAAAATGCTATAGCCAGGTGGATAAGTTTGGCAATCTGTCAGGCATACATAGCAAAGGGGGTGGAGGTCCCGGAAGGTATTAGGGCCCATTTCACTAGGGCTATGGCAACGTCACAAGCAGAGTTGGCTGGTGCTACACCCGAGCAGATCTGCAGAGCAGCAATGTGGTCAAGTTTTAAGACTTTTGTTAAGCACTACAGACTGGACTTATTGTCTGCCCAGGACCAGGCCTTTGGACGTAAAGTCCTACAAGCAGTAGTCCCACCCTAGGGTAAGTGCTCCCTTATCCTCTCAAGTGTGCTGTCCTGAAAGACGAAAGAGGGAAAATCAAAGTTACTTACCGGTAATGTTTTTTCCAGGAGTCTTTCAGGACAGCACCGGTACCCATCCAAAATAAGATCTTACCATTAGGACATGAGAGCATAATGTATGTGTAATTTTTTTATGATGTATCCTTATGTCTCCCTAGTCTGGCCGGAGGTGCTCATGCAAAAACTGAAGGGCTAGAGGGAAGGAGTGGTTTTCAAGATCTGGTGGAGGCGGTGTTTCCTGAGAAGGGAGGAGCCAAGGTCTCTCAAGTGTGCTGTCCTTAAAGACTCCTGGAAAAAACATTACCAGTAAGTAACTTAGATTTTTTTTTATTTACATTTATTATAATGGAGTGGTGAGGAGGATTCTGGGGGTGTTGTTTGATTTTACTATCTGTGTTCAAATCTAGAGTATTCCTCCTATGACATCCAGTGATCATATGCCCATCACATTGTCTCCACCTCCCTGATAGAATAGAGAAATACAAAGAAGATTCTAGAAGTCACCAAGAAGATGACGGAGCTGCTGACAGGAGAGGTGAGCGGTGCTGGGAATTCTGGGACATTATCCAGTAACAGACAAGGGATATGTCTGGATGGTGACTATATCATTGTGTGTGTCAGGTTCCTATAAGGTGTCAGGATATCACTATCTATTTCTCCATGGAGGACTGGGAGTATTTAGAAGGATACAAGGATATCTACAATGATGTCATGATGGATAATCTGCCACCCCTCACATCACCAGGTAAGAGGAGACTTTATTGTAAAGGAGAGAGCAGTACGGAGGGTCCACCTAGATCCCCTATCATCTGATAGACACATAGAAACAATGTGTTCAGTCTCAGGGGATGGGAGGGAGTGGGTCGGGTCCTCTGCAACTTGTCTTATGTGACTATTTAGACTAGCACTGATTGCCTGACCATTACACTTTAAAATTCATATTGTACATTACATACTCTTGACCTCTGCACTATTTACTCCATGTTGTACATTACATAATTCTATTACTATATAGTCTTATCTGCTGTATCTTATACAATATGTTGTACGTTACATAGTCTTGACTTCTGCTCTCTCCTTTCTATCCACTGCTATATATACATATAATATGCATTCTCTTTTGTTACACCCATTTTCTACCAGCTGGACATTTTATAACCGATGATTTGATTGGAGCATAGACCTTTACATATTGATACAAATGTGATAACATCCTCAAACTTTGGAACCCTAAACAGAAAGTGATAAGGGAGAGTCAATAACCCAATGATGGGGGTCTTCAGGATCAGTCCAGTCTTCATCTTGGTTGTTCTCCCCCCTTACTCACTCTCAGACCTCTGGTGGGGCTCAGCCCCGCTGTTATTCATGACTAAATCATGGACTAAATAATGAAGTGCAGTAATTCTTGTGTTGGGAAGATGGCAATGAGTGATAGAGGGGGTGGGGACACTCGTCCTATAATCCCCTCATCACTGTCACTCCTATAAAAGACAGTTCTTATTATTTCCTCACTCTCTGACCTCTGGTGGGGCTCAGCCCTGCTGTTATTCATGACTAAATCATGAACTAAATAAGGAAGTGCTGTACTTCTTGTGTTGGAAAGATGGCAATGAGTGATAGAGGGGTAGGAGCACTCATCCTATAATCCCCTCATCACTGTCACTCCTATAAAAGACAGTTCTTGTAATGTTTCACATGCTTTGTGATATGCCTTTAAATGTTATATATATATTATTATGTCCCTGGTTCCTCCCCTTCCTGTAGCTCAGATTTATCATGTATAGTTAGCTCCAACCTTTGTTCATTCTCCCAGTAATGCATCTCAGCCTCATGTCTCATGGAGTGGATCACGTTATGATCTTTTGATCTATCCAATGTTTATTCTTGTAAGATCCTCAGTTTATAGAATAAACTTCACAAGGTCTTCAAGATGTAGTCTGAATTGTTGCTGTCTGTTTATTCAGCTAAGATTGGGTTATCGATATCTCAACACAACTGTAACTTACAGAGATCACACTTTCAATGCTTAGATTGGAGAGGCAGAACAGTCAAAAGATTGTTAGAAAGATCAGTGAAATGTGTTTCATAGGATCCTTGCTATTTCTGGCTAAGCAGTGAGCTATAATATGGTCACTGGAAATAGGAGGTAACAGACAGTGAAACCATTACTATACAATCCTGTATGGGTCTGCAAGCAAATCTCAGCATAGCAGTCATCAGCCACAGGACAATGTTACTGCTGTGAATGTTCATACAACTGTGCCATACAAACAGTTTATACAATGCCTCTGTATGCATTAGCATATGGCTTTTTGTCTATGAAATCTTATAAGAAAGTTAAAGCAAACCTTTCTGTAACTGTAGCCTTGGAAACCTGAACTCAGGCACAGCAAAATCATACATTGCTGCTGGAAGGACTTTACTATGAAACCTCTCACAATGTTTAAGCAAATTAATATGCAATCTGGGGAAACTAAGACACAACCAGAATCAGAACTACTACCAGATCAGGAATTAAACCCTGAATCAAACAAAAGAGAAAAACGCTTAACAAAACCAAACTTGAAAGTGTAATGCCCCATACATATGGTCGGACATTCCGTTCACAAAATCCTTCAGATTTTTTCTGATGGATTTTGGGCCAAAATTGTCTTGCATACACGCGGCCGCACAAAGTTGTCAGAAAATCTGATCATTCGGAACGAGGTAACGCCAAACGCATACGTCAGGAGTATAAACTGGCCAGTAGCCAACAGATTTCGTCTGTTAGTTTATTCTTAGCCTGCGTGGCACTTTGTCCGTCGGACTTGTCTACACACGATTGGAAATTTAAGCAATCGGATTTTGTTGTGGAAAAATTTTAGATCCTGCTCTCAAACTTTGTGCGTCAGAAAATCGGATGGAAAAAGTCCGATGGACTCCACACATGATCAGAATTTCCAACAACACAGTCCAATCGCACATTTTACGTAGAAAAATCTGATCGTGTGTATGGGGCATTAGAAAATCTCAAAGCTGACAAGGAAGAACTGCTGTCTAATTTCAATGACTTATGGTCTAATACTGTTAAATGCATGTCTGCTCTCTCACAACAATCTCATGAGCCATTACAACTAAAGGGCGCTATCAAGAAATTGAATGTTCCTTATGAGAGTTATCAAAGACTGTGTTAAATATACTGATCTCCTTAATGCGGTACAACAGTCAACTGTCATTGGAAGAATTAAAGGGATTTGAGTAGCTCAATCTTGAAAGACACATAATTTAGTGGTGCATACAAAGGCAGAATTGAGAATAACATAGCTTCAAAAAGCAGAGATGGAAGCTCAAGCTGCACACCAGAAAGCAGAGATGGAAGCTCAAGCTGCGCGCCAGAAAGCTGAGATGGAAGCTCAAGCTGCGCGCCAGAAAGCAGAGATGGAAGCTCAAGCTGCGCGCCAGAAAGCAGAGATGGAAGCTCAAGCTGCACACCAGAAAGCAGAGATGGAAGCTCAAGCTGCGCGCCAGAAAGCTGAGATGGAAGCTCAAGCTGCGCGCCAGAAAGCAGAGATGGAAGCTCAAGCTGCGCGCCAGAAAGCAGAGATGGAAGCTCAAGCTGCGCGCCAGAAAGCAGAGATGGAAGCTCAAGCTGCGCGCCAGAAAGCAGAGATGGAAGCTCAAGCTGCGCGCCAGAAAGCAGAGATGGAAGCTCAAGCTGCGCGCCAGAAAGCAGAGATGGAAGCTCAAGCTGCGCGCCAGAAAGCAGAGATGGAAGCTCAAGCTGCGCGCCAGAAAGCAGAGATGGAAGCTCAAGCTGCGCGCCAGAAAGCAGAGATGGAAGCTCAAGCTGCGCTCCAGAAAGCAGAGATGGAAGCTCAAGCTGCGCTCCAGAAAGCAGAGATGGAAGCTCAAGCTGCGCGCCAGAAAGCAGAGATGGAAGCTCAAGCTGCGCGCCAGAAAGCAGAGATGGAAGCTCAAGCTGCATGCCAGCAAGCAGAAATGGAAGCTCAAGCTGCGCGCCAGAAAGCAGAGATGGAAGCTCAAGCTGCATGCCAGCAAGCAGAAATGGAAGTTTTGGAAAAACAATGTGAGCATGCCACAGCTATTGCAAGGTTAAAGGTCTTAGAACAAGCTGCTAGCTAAAGCAAAAGAGGCAACAGTTGCAGACACTCATTTATATCTTATGCCTCAGATTCTTCACATACTTCTCCAGAACATCAACTCCCTCTCACAGCAGCCAAGACACTCAATTGAGGGCTCTGCATCTGCTGTGCCTCAAGATGATTTGCCTTTATATCTTCCAGCAAGCAGCAGACACTAGTATGCATATAATTGTCCACCTTACTCTAGCACTAACCAAGTACCTACTAGCAAGTGCACTACTCCACAGCTGCAAACCAACATATCGATGAACTTTATGCCAGTTCCAGCATTGAATGCCTTAGCACCAACAAATGTCTTCTGTATGAATGTTGCTGGACATCACAGCTCTCATGTGGGGAAGAAGCACACCCTGATATACACCTCAGATATACTCCATGGCTGATCTTCATCATGTAAGAAACAGTTCCAGGGGTGTGGACTTTTTTAAAAATGACTCGTTCAAGGGACCAAATCGGGGGCTCATCTATTAGTCTCTTATGACAATCTCCTT
Source organism: Lithobates pipiens (assembly GCA_037367395.1). NCBI lineage: Eukaryota > Metazoa > Chordata > Amphibia > Anura > Ranidae > Lithobates > Lithobates pipiens. Next base: position 189,623 of record JAZDVW010001978.1, on the reverse strand, counting down.
GTGCTGATAAAATAAAAGATAATTTTAACCAAAACCGTATATAAATCTGAGGTGCTTTTAGGAATGTCGGGGGATTTTTTAAATTGGATGCTCAGTACAAGCGCATGCGCAGCAAAGTAAGGCCGAGTCCTCCCTGTCTTGAACACTTTTCTAAGTGGTCCTTTGTTGTATGAGTCATTGCACATCTTATTCACGTTGCTCATCAATTTGCAAACTGCTCTAGCACTGAAAAGGAGTGTCACAAACGGGACATCTGTAAAGGCTCCTCCATAATTGAGGAAGTCGGTCAAACAGAAAGGGTTATCATCCAATGTGTCCAACATAAAGTGTACTCACAAGAGATTGTTAACATATCAAAGGAACTCAACCTCTACGGATAGCCCTCTGTACAAAATAAATCCAATAATTGATCACAAGTTATTTCGAGTTGGTGGTCACATTGGAAGATCTAATTCGTTCAGTGGAGAAAAAAATCCCCTCATTATTCCAGGATATCATCACATTATTGCTTTGTTAGACAGTGCACATCAAAATGATAGAATCAATGGTCTCTTCCTGTTTCATTAATGCCTTCATAAGATGTGTTTCTGTGCGAAGACCTGTTAAGTTACTTAGATCTGACTGTGGGGCTAATTTTAAAGGAGAAGTAAAGATAGTGAACTTCTTGAATGACAACAAGTGTAAATGTGAAGTCAACCCACCTCATTCCCCTCACATGGGAGGCTCTTGAGAACGCATGATTGGAGTTGTAAGAAAAATACGGGACTCTATGCTACTGGACTAGAAAACTTCCCAGCTTACCCATGAAATCTTAGTCACTCTTCTTGTCTGCTATAACCGATGCAAGGCCACTGGTCCCTGTGTCCTCAGATCCAGTGTCTCCAGTATTGCTCACTCCAGCCACTCTTATTACCCAAAATATTGGGATAGCCACTATTCCCACAGAGGAAGTTGATTACTCTAACGTTTACAAGCATCAATGGAAACAGGTTCAACATTTTTGCTATTGTGTTTTGGAACCACTGGAAGATGGAGTACCATTCTAAACTTCAAAGTCGCAGTAAATGGCAAACTAGCAAACCCAACCTACAAGTGGGAGACATAGTTTTCTTGAAAGAGACAGATTCTGAATGAATGAATGAATAACTTGTATAGCGCTACACATGCAAACTAAATCGCCTCAAGGCGCTTTTGCCGGCATTGTCCATCTGGGTCTTCAGAAGAGATGGGTCTTGAGCTTCTTCCTGAAGGCCATATGGTTTTCTTCCATCATAACTATTGGCATATGGGTCTTATTACAAAGACTATACTAAGTAACGATGGAAAAGTAGGAGGTAACCAATTCAGCCCAGGAAGAATTTACCCCCCCGCCTGGGCCATTTTTTTCGATAGGGCACTGCATTGATTTAACTGACAATTGTGCTGTCATGTGATGTTGAGTTCAAACATAATTGATGTTCTTTTTTTCCCACAATAGCTTTCTTTTGGTGGTATGTGATCGCCTCAGCGGTTTTTATTTTTTGCGCTATAAACAAAAAGAGAGTGACAATTTAAAAAAAACACAATATTTGTTACTTTTTGCTATAATAAATATCCCAATTTAAAAAGAAAATATATAAAAAATGTTTCCTCAGTTTAGGCCGATTATTTATTCTTTTTAACATTTTAAAAAAATGCAATAAGCGTATATTGGTTTTCGCAAAAGTTATAGCTCCTACAAAATGGGTTATTGATTTATGCCATTTTTATTTAATTATTTTTTACTAGTAATGGCGGTGATCTGCGATTTTTATTGTGACTACGACATTGTGGTGAACAGATCAAACACTTTTGACACCCTTTTAGAAACCATTGACATTTATACAGCAATTAGTGCTATACATAGCCACTGATTACTGTGTAAATAACACTAGGGGAGATCAAGGAGTTAAATGTGTTCCCTGACTGTGTGTTCTAACTGTGGGGGGTGGGACTGACTAGGGGAGGAGACGATCAGTGTTCCTATATACTAGGCACACATGATCTGTCTCCTCTCCCCTGACAGGACGTGGATCTGTTTGTTTATACACACAGATCCAGGTTCCTGCTCTGTCACGAGCGGACATCGTGGCCGCTGGGCACATGCATCAGTTTCTTGGTGACGTGGCAGCCACGTGTGCCCCTATACCGGCGGGAAGCCAAGGACATCATATGATGCCCATCCAGGATGAGAGAGCCACCTTGTGGACGTCATTTGATGATACGTGGGATGGGAAGTGGTTAAACATCACAAGATCTTCAAGGTGTCATCTGGATCGAGTCACTGTCAGCTGAATAAACAAAGATTGCTTTACTGATATCTCAACACAACTGTAATTTACAGAGATAACACTTTCATTGCTTAGATTGGAGAGACAGAACACTCATTGTTTCCTCACTCTCTGACTAAGGTCCATGAACAAAGAAATGATCTGGTAAGAGATCAGAGGACCCATTTACTAGTTACCTTGAGGGGGGAATTGTAAGATCCTCAGAGACAAAGCTTCCTGATGTGGGTGGAGTCCTGGTTTAGGGGAATCAATCAGCTGATGTCTAGTAATAATCTTTGTATTTCTATTTTAGTAGATGGACGGGAGATGAGGAAAACCTCAGAGGATTATCTCACTTTGTCTCCAGACTGTATAGTAGAAGATGAGGACATCACACAGTATAGTCCAGGAGAAAACCCGACTACCTCAAATGTCCATCCGGCACCACACAGTGTAGATGGACCATCGTATTCCTCTTATCCTGAGGAACCTCAGACTGTGAGGGACAGTGCCGTCCTTCCAACAGAGAAGAGCTTTTCCTGTACTGAGTGCGGGAAGTGTTTCCCTTGTAAATCCAAACTTAATCTGCATAACAGATCTCACACAGGAGAGAAGCCGTATTCCTGTCCTATGTGCGGGAAATGTTTTTCACAGAAGTCCTATCTTTCCATACATCAGAGATCTCACACGGGGGAGAAGCCATATTCCTGTCCTGTGTGCGGGAAATGCTTTTCACAGAAGACCAGTCTTTACACACATCAGAGATCTCACACAGGGGAGAAGCCGTATTCCTGTCCTGAGTGCGGGAAATGTTTTTCAAAGAAGTCCAGTCTTAACACACATCAGAGATCTCACACAGGGGAGAAGCCATATTCCTGTCCTGAGTGCGGGAAATGTTTTTCAGTGAAGTCCCATCTTTATACACATCAGAGATCTCACACAGGGGAGAAGCCGTATTCCTGTCCTGAGTGCGGGAAATGTTTTTCACAGAAGTCCAATCTTTACATACATCAGAGAACTCACATGGGGCAGAAGCCGTATTCCTGTCCTGAGTGCGGGAAATGTTTTTCACAGAAGTCCTATCGTCACAAACATCAGAGCTCTCACACAGGGGAGAAGCCGTATTCCTGTCCTGAGTGCGGGGAATGTTTTTCACTGAACTCCTGTCTTCCTGTACATCAGGGATCCCACACAACCCTTGAGATGTATTAGTGCCTTGAGTGCGGGAAATTTATTCTATATGAATGTTGCTGGACATCACAGCTCTCATGTGGGGAAGAAGCACACCCTGATATACACCTCAGATATACTCCATGGCTGATTTTCATCATGTAAGAAACAGTTCCAGGGGTGTGGACTTTTTTTAAAAACGACTCGTCCAAGGGACCAAAGCGGGGTCTCATCTATTTGTCTCTTATGACAATCTCCTTGTCCTGATAAAATAAAAGATATCATTTTAACCAAAACCGTATATAAATCTGAGGTGTTTTTAGGAATGTCGGGGTAATTTTTAACTTGGGTGCTCATTACAAGCGCATGCTGAGCAGACAAATCACATTCCCGGTGTCCGCTCTGTTAAAGGAAAAGTTCACCTTTTATAAAAAATAATAAATTCACATTTTCTGCAGGTAAAATTTTTTTAATTTACAATATTTTTTTTTTTTAGGAGCCTGGAAAGCATTGATGTGGTTATGGCTGGTGCTATGCAGGGCTCCTGCAGGCTGTCCGTGTAATCTGTCTGCCTGTACATTATACGGGAAGGCAGTTACAGTGACAGGAAGAACCAATCATCTACCAGAGAGCTCACAAGCCGACATTGGCAAAGGACAGAACTCTGTGAATGAATGGCACAGCCGCGCTCTGTTTTTTTTTCTTTCATAAAGTGACAGCCGATACGGGGAAGTTCTCCCCGCACTGCTGTCACACAGAGGACTCAGATCGCTGAGCCACTGCAGGAACAGGAACATGTAACATCTTCCCGAAGGTGAACATTTCCTTTTAACTCTTTCACTGCCAGAGCCGTTTTTGTGTTTTTTGCCCACATATGAAAAATAATTTTAGGCCTGAAGATTATATAAAACCCCCAAAACATTATATATTTTTTGAAAGCAGACACCCTGGGGAATAAAATGGCAATAGTGCCATATTTTTATGTCACATGCTATTACTGAAAAGTCTAGGAAGCACAATTGTTTTTGTAAAAAAAAAACACACTTCTCTTAATCTTAGGGGGCAGAAAAACACAAAAAATGTACCATTTATTTTTTTACAATATAAAAGCCAAGTAAATAGATACCCAACATGTCAAACTTTAAATTTGTGTGTGCCTGTGAAATGGTGACTAACTTCATTTTATGTGCTTGGGTGTAACTTTTATTTTGTACAAGTAAAAAAAAATGTTTTTTTTTCATGCACATGTCTATTATCATAACTCATGACCAGTTGACTGTGCAAACTACTTTGACCCCGCCATTTATCGCCGTCTCCTTGTTATGTCCCCCAAGTGTTATGTAAGTGGCACAGATGATGATTTATGATGTTATAAAATTATGAGATTGCTATGTGTTTGTATTCTGTATGGTTTTTTAGTTAGGATGATTTTCTTTTCTGACAAGGCATAAAAGGTCCTGAAGAAGCTTATTGATGTGAAACGCGTCAACCTCTTGGACAATTTGGCAAAGCTAAATGAGTCATTATGAATCTATATGGCCTAATGTTTGATGGATTTGTTCCCATGTGGTTTTAACACAAAATTTTACTATTTGTAATAAAGATTTATATTTTATGTTATTTTTGTGTTTGCCCTTTTTTGTACCAATAAAGTCCGACATACAAGGTTCTTTTTTGAAATGATATATACAGTATATTGGATGTGGTACATTAATAGTAGCCAAATCTTCCTCATTTTTTATATTAAAAAAATAAAAATTTTAATGTGAGCAGCATTCACCCGGCTGTGATGAATATTGGATGTATTTTATTTCATACACTGATTTCCTTGGCTCCATCTAGTGGCCATAATGCAGTATTGCGATATTTTTTTACTGATGGAGGTATGTCACGAAAAATACCCCATTATGGTCACTAGATGGAGCTGACCATCATAGGAAATAACTTTGCTACATTATGGACAGAATTTGGATGAATGCTTGTCAAGTAGACCCCCTTAGTTTTCTTCATCAGACATGTCTTCATACAGATAACTGAGATCATCCTCATACACTGGTGAGTACAGAACACACTGAAGGGTATAAATTAATCAAAGCAACAATATTAAACCTGAAAATTTGCATTTTGCCATTAGATGGCGCTAAGAATCATTATTGCCATCTAATGAACAAATGTAACATTGTTTATTTTCATTTGATGGAAAAGTTTCAACCAGCTCAGCAGATCTCTTATTTCCTTCAATCCCCCCATCCACACAGAAGGGATGTACATGCATTGTCACCGGGCAGATTGCTATGTAAATTATTTATAAATAGACCCCTAAATGTCAGGAGACGTTTATATAAAGATGGGAAGTATATAGCAGATAAATGAATAGACCTAGCAATGTTATTACCAGGCTGCAGCTAGGGGGAGCTCTAATGGTTAGAGTGTGACCACAGCAGAGTGATCCCATCTAGCTCACATTAACCCTTTCACTGCCAGAGCTGGTTTTCCATTATTTTTGCACACATCTTAATATGGAGATTTTGGGCCTGAAGATTCGATAAAACCCCCAAACATATTTTCTGAAAGCAGAGGCCCTGGAGAATAAAATTGTGGTAATTGTTAAGGTGTTCCTCGTACACAAATGTCACCTTCATATCCGGGTTTATTTTCTACGTTCTATGGTGTGATCTTTTCTACAATACTTTTTTTATACATAAAATTGTGGAAAAATTGGTGTAATAACCACAACAACACCTCTCCATTCACATTGGTGCCATGATGAAAATATACAAACAGTAAAAAAAATCACATTCCAAACATTCCTCAAAGTCCATTAATAAGTGTGAAGACGAAATCGCTCCATTCCCTTTATATATATACACCACTTAGTGCTCGTGTCACCCCTCCCCCCTCTGGGCACCACTCACCTGAAATAAATGCCCCCCACTTTCATGGGTGGGAACACACACACATTATACACAATTTTAAGGTAAAATATAAAAGATGAGGTTGTGATGAGTAAATAGATACCAAACATGTCAAGTAATAACATCGTGTGTGCCGGTGACATGGAAAAATACTACAGTACCTAAAAATCTCCATAGGAGGCGCTTTCCTGCTCATCAGTTTAGAGATAAGTGTGATCTCTGGTGGTAGAATTATTCCTCTCACTCCGACATTCGTGGTGATCCCTCACATGTGTGGTGCAATCACGCTCTACATACACATATAGACAGTATGGGTGCGTTTACAGGTATGTGCGGGGCAATGGGGGTCACTTTTCATGTTTTTATATACATTTTTTTCATCATTTTAATTTTTTTAATACATTATATTACAATTATTTTTTTTCTTATTTCACTTTATTGCTATCACAAGAAGTTAATAAACCCCCCATGTGATATCATTGGGCAGGTGACAGGTCCTCTTTATGAGACATGGGTGGTGTATTAGACCTCCAATGTCCCCTCTACCCTCCAATGCACAGATGGCGCTCTGGTAGATGCTTCCTTAGCGGTGTCATCCGGGGAATAACGGCTCAGGAAAGGGAAACACTCAGAGCTGGGGACTGCCGCCTTCATTCAGAGGAGATTGGGGGATGGACATCACCAGTCCCCTCCCACTTGGCCTCCTGAAGCCGCTGGGTGTGGTCTTGGGATCCCAAGAAGAACAAGAGAGCCCAGGAACCACACTGCGGGGGCCGTGCTGCTTGCAGTGTAAATGGGATCAGGCAGCTATACAGCCACCCAAATCACTCTTATGCCCTGTACCCACGGTCAGATTTTCCGACAGAAAAAGTGTGAAATTCCGATCGTGTGTGGGCTCCATCGGACTTTTTTCATCGCAGTTTTCCGACACACAAAGTTTGAGACCTGGATCTAAAATTTTCCAACAACAAAATCCGATTGTTTAAATTCCGATCGTGTGTAGACAAATCCGACGCACAAAGTGCCACACATGCTCAGAATAAATTAAGAGACAAAAGCTATTGCCTACTGGCCCGTTTATAGTCCCGACATACATATTGTAGGTCACTGCGTTCAGAACGATCGGATTTTCTGAAAACTTTGTGCCATCGCGTGTATGCAAGACAAATTTGGCCCAAAATCTGTCAGAAAAAATCTGATGGATTTTGTTGTCAAAATCTCCGACCCGTGTGTACAGGGCATTACTGTGCAGCTGGGAGCCGGCTGAATAAAACAAGCACTGCTACTGCCTCCATCAGCTTGTGATTAACCCTTCACTCTCTGGGTGTACTATGTACCTCCAAGGAGCTGAACTGTGTAAAATAACAACATGTCTTGAGGGTGTCCTATTTCTGGGGGTCCTAATCCTACCTGTGAAGGGGCATCTCTGTGATGTACAGAAAGTGCTGCAGCTGTGTTGACATTTACAAAGGAAGAGTGTTTTACAATTTACCAAAACAGCACACAGTCTCTCCCCCACCCCCGAGTTCCTTCTATGTATTTGGGGGGCTTTTGGAGGGTCTGTGTGCCGTTTAAAAAAAAAAAAGAAGCCAGGAATGAAATGTCCACAGACTGTGGAAACTTTACACTGAACCTCATGCAATTTGGATTCTGTGCCTCTCCACTCCTCAGACAGACTCTGGGACCGCAATTTCCAAATGATATGCAACATTTTCCACACCCCGTGATGATTTGGGGAGCCGTGTCATCTGCTGGTGTTGGTCCACTGTGTTTTATCAAGTCCAAAGTCAGTACAGCCCTCTACCGGGAAATTCTAGAGCACTTCATGCTTCCTCTGCTGACCAGCTTTATGGAGATGCTGATTTCATTTTCCAGCAGGACTTGGCACTCGCCCACACTGCCAAAACTACCAATACCTGGTCACATGATCATGGTATCACTGTGCTTGATTAGCCAGCAAACTCACCCTGACTTAAACCCCATAGAGAATCTGTGAGAGATTGTCCAGAGAAAGATGAGAGACACCAGACCCAACAATGCAGATGAGCTGAAGGCCGCTATTAAAGCAATCTGGGCTTCCATAACACCTCAGCAGTGCCACAGGCTGATCACCTCCATGAAATTGAACCATCAAAAGGACAGCGCATCAGAGAGACTCATAGTCTGATGTAAAAAGCATAACAACAATTTATTAAATAAAAAAAACAAAAGACTCAATAAAGGACGTTTGATCCTCTTGGGATCTTAAAACCTTTTCATCAGTCAATCACGGCAATAAAACAACAGTTGCTTGATGACAAATTAGCCCTGGTACCTTCTATTTGTGACTTTGAGATGTTGGTGACTGCAAGGCTGTGTTACCAGTGTAGTCTATTGTGCACGTGAAAAGGGCTGTAGGTGGTTAACTTCCAGAGGCAGGGGGAACCAGTAGAGTTCATATGCAAATGAAAATAGATGATTGGAACTGTGTTCCCAAAGTCACTCACTGTTATGAATGGTTGGACTGTAAGGCTGGGGCACCGTCATGCTGGGCTGGAGGAGTGGAAGAGAAAGGATCAATCGTGCTTCCTGTGCTCCGGGGCGGAGGTGCAATAAGCGCTGGAGGGTGTTGGTCCAAGTTGGACACAAGGTGGCATCCACCTTGTGTATCCGGAAGGCTTGGAGCGCAGCGCTCCGCTTCGCTTGCCCGAGCGGTTTGCGGGTCACTATTCGTCACGTGGGAGGCTCCGTAGCGAGGGGGGTTACCATGCCAACCGGCCTGCTAACATGTTTCGCGCGCATGCGCTTTATCAAAGCTAAGGCGGCGTGTGGCACACATCAGGATATATGGCATCGGGTTGTGTGGAGGGGCGGGGAGTATCGGAGTATACCATATACTCCCCGCCCCTCCACACAACCCGATGCCATATATCCTGATGTGTGCCACACGCCGCCGCCGAATAGTGACCCGCAAACCGCTCGGGCAAGCGAAGCGGAGCGCTGCGCTCCAAGCCTTCCGGATACACAAGGTGGACGCCACCTTGTGTCCAACTTGGACCAACACCCTCCAGCGCTTATTGCACCTCCGCCCCGGAGCACAGGAAGCACGATTGATCCTTTCTCTTCCACTCCTCCAGCCCAGCATGACGGTGCCCCAGCCTTACAGTCCAACCATTCATAACAGTGAGTGACTTTGGGAACACAGTTCCAATCATTTATTTTCATTTGCATATGAACTCTACTGGTTCCCCCTGCCTCTGGAAGTTAACCACCTACAGCCCTTTTCACGTGCACAATAGACTACACTGGTAACACAGCCTTGCAGTCACCAACATCTCAAAGTCACAAATAGAAGGTACCAGGGCTAATTTGTCATCAAGCAACTGTTGTTTTATTGCCGTGATTGACTGATGAAAAGGTTTTAAGATCCCAAGAGGATCAAACGTCCTTTATTGAGTCTTTTGTTTTTTTTATTTAATAAATTGTTGTTATGCTTTTTACATCAGACTATGAGTCTCTCTGATGCGCTGTCCTTTTGATGGTTCAATTTCTGCTTTCTTCCACCAAGTCCAAAGTGGTCTAGCAGCTGCACATTGAGACTTTTTACAGGTCCTCCTCGAGACAACAATTAACTTAACATTTGGACAAAGCGTTCTCTACAAAAGGTTTTATTCATTTGTGCGCCAATAATTTTTGTTTTTAATACTGTGATCACCTCCATGCCACGCTGCATTCCAGCCTCTCTCACCCAGGGTTCCTCCAAAGATTTCTAGGGGTTCCTTGAGAAATTAACAATTTCTGTGTCTCAGTGACAACTGACATTAATGATCTGTAAGGTGGGCAGTCTTCCCACTGATGATGATGTAAGAATTTCCTTCTCCCACTGACCACAGAGATAAGGGGGTCTTTCTCCCATTGATCACCAATGTAAGAAACCACTACACTAACCATTGATATAAGGGGACATTTCTCCCATTGGTCACCAATGTATAGGACCAGTACACCGATCACTGATATGGGATCCTTCTTCAGCTGGTCACCAATGAAAAAGGCCCCTACACTGACCACTAGAAATGAGCTCCAGGTTTGGACTGACCCCAGATTCAGAATTTAGCTTGTTTGGGCATTTGGTAAACAACTGAGCAAAATAGGTGTTTGACTCAGTGAACCTCTGACTGCAGTAATACTAGTGCTCTGATATATAGGAGCTCAGGCTGGTTATTCGGGGTTTAGAAACTTTCAGTGTCCCAACAACTGATGACGTGTCTCCATCCAGTCCATTCAGCTGTCACCTGGGGATTAGTGGGTTAGTGCAAATAACTTTGTCCCTGTACTGTACTGCCTGGAGGACATTAGAGGATCCTCTACGTCTGACAGTAAAGCTGTGAGTGAGGCCAGAAATCTGCTTCATGATTGGACATGATATGGATCCTTCCTCATCTCATTCCTGGTTATGGAAATCTATAATATTACCAGTCTGGTATCAGAGTATCGGCAAACACAAAGATTAGATATTTTATAGGCATTGCCAATTGTGAAACTCGCCAAATTACGATATCCAGGGAAACATTACAAAACCAACCTACAATGGTGGAATCATTTCTCACAGAGACCAGCGGTACCCTTCTGGAACATTTTGGTGAAGACTAAATGCGCTCTCAGATATCCTTACAGGGCAAGCTTTCCAAACTGATGCTGGATGGTTTCCACATATGCCCACTATCCCACCTATGGGCCTAGCATGATGGGTGCCACTGGGTAGAAGAGAGAGACCAGAGAACATCCACTCACTGATCCCCGTAGCTAGAATGAACCCGGAACTGATATGTATTAGGTGACTTTTGAGTTCATTGCTATCATCCCTGACGCCTGTGGCTGGAGAAGCTGTGAATTATTATTAATTTGCAGGATTTATATAGCGTCAGCACTTTTAAGTCTTGGAGGTGAGTATTGGAGGAGAAAACAAGGGAGCTAGAGAGCAGGAGGCCTTGGGAAGAGCGGAGAGGATGATTTGGGAGATATCTGCAGATGAGGTTGGTGATGTAGCTGGGGGTGATGCTGTGGATGGCTTTGTACGTTGTGGTTAGTGTAACGGAATCGCTTCCCACTCTGCTTGAGTGCTTCCATCATATACCACTTCCTCCAGTCTGAAGATAGATATCAGATATTATAGCCACATATTACAACCAAGAACTAGGCAGGACTCATTTAGCTACAAAGCTGGAACACATTTATTTGAACAAACTAACATAGAATATATACACCATAGGAGGACATCCCCCTCCTGATCATATTACCCTAACAATACAAACTGCACACAGGAATATAATTAGAACAGACATATACAATAAACTCAATGTTAATTAGCTACCTGTCCTGGCTAGGTCAGTCACAGTTAGTATTTTGCGTTTTATACAGTGGGGGAGGGGAAGCCAGTGAAGGGATTGGCAGAGAGGGGCAGCAGTCACGGATAAGTTAGTGAGGTGTATTAGTCTACCAGCAGCATTCATAATAGACTGAAGGGGAATAGTCTGTGTAAAGGTCAGCCAGTGAGGAGAGAGTTGGAGTAGTCGAGGTGGGAAATAACCAAGGAGTGAATAAGTTATTTTGTGGTGATGTTAGTCAGGAGGGGGCAAATTCTAGAAACATTGTGGAGGTTAAGGGGCAAGATGTAGCCAGTGATTGGATGTGGGGACTGTAGGAGAGATCAGAGTCTAGGATTACACCCAGCACCCTGGCATGTGTGGGGGGACCAATGGTTGTGCCATTGATCTTGATGGTAAAGTGCTAGGGAGGGGATCAGGGAGGAGGAAATATTACAAGCTCAGTTTTAGAAAGATTAAGTTTGAGGAAATGGTGTGACATCCATAGTGATATGTCTCTCTGTAAGTTTGTGATATGTGAGGAGATTGAGGGGTAAGAATGGAGCGTGATCTGCTCTCCATTATCTTCAGTGGAGGGCAGGAGGGACATGAGGGGTCTGATAGACTCCTGATGTCTCATTAAAGAGAACCTGTCACAACAAAAAATGCTATCATATTGGGGCTTATCTGTCCCTTAAGTGGTAGCAATAAAATTATGTGAAAAAAAAAATGTAATTGCACCCAAGCATTTAAAACCCCACCCCAAAACTCTGAGTTCCCTCTGATTTACAAACAAACAACATTATTCCGATGTCTATATAATAAAGAAAACAATGATTGCACTACATATACTACATAACACCATGCATGGCAGAGTGCGGGAAAGCATTCTACATCCATTATTCTGGGTTACCTCTACACACAGGACCTGGAAAGGCTTTTAAAGCGTCACCTATGGGACAATATTGAGTACCAACGTTTGTCATCATTTCATCAGCACACAGAATTTCAGGGCTGGACATGTTGGGTATTTATTTACTCAACCCAACCTCATCTTTTATATTTTACCAAAAACTGGGTAAAATATTACAACTGTCCTTTAAAATTACACTTAATGTATTTCTTAATGAAATTTACACTTGATAAACCACTGAGCTAATATCATGTGACATGAACTACCATCCTTTTATTCTCCAGGGACTCTGCTTTCAGAAAATATATGTTTGGGGGTTCTAAATGAATCTTCAGGACAAAAATTTACATTTTAACATGTGTGCAAAAAAAAATAATACAAAAACAGCTCTGGCAGTATAAGGCGATAATGAGATGAGGATAATGAGAGCTAGATACATTACACTGAGCACAGCAGAGGGATTCTAACATCTCCATCAGTAAATGTAGTGCAAAACACCATTATAGCCACTAGATGGAGCCAATGATCATATGGAAAAATATATGACCAAAACTTGTCACATTCGTTCAACAAATTTTCTTTTTTAAAGAGACCTCTAAGTGTTTGTGAACGCTTACACCCACCACACAATGCCACTGAGAGGTAATGACTCCATTTTTATTTTTCTCCTGCTATCAATTGCCAACACGGTACAACACTTCATCCATGTCTTTGGTGATCTCTGATCTCCTTATCAACTGTTTCTTCCATGATGAAGATCAGCCATGGAGTATATCTGAGGTGTATATCAGGGTGTGCTTCTTCCCCACATGATGTCCAGCAACATTCATATAGAAGACATTTCCCACACCCAAGACACTAATACACCTCGAGGGTTGTGTGGGATCCCTGATGTACAGGAAGACAGGACTTCAGTGAGGAACAATTCCCTCACTCAGGACACGAATACGACTTCTCCCCCGTGTGAGATCTCTGATGTTTGTAAAGACTGGATTTCTGTGTAAAACATTTCCCGCACTCAGGACAGGAATATGGCTTCTCCCCTGTGTGAGATCTCTGATGTCTGGAAAGATGGAACTTATCTGAAAAACATTTCCTGCACTCAGGACAGAAATATGGCTTCTGCCCCGTGTGAGACCTCTTATGTCTGTAAAGATTGGCCTGCAATGAAAAACATTTCCCGCACTCAGAACAGGAATACGGCTTCTCCCCTGTGTGAGATCTTTGATGCATAGAAAGAGCGTATTTCAATGAAAAACATTTCCCACACTCAGGACAGGTATATGGCTTCCCCCCTGTGTGAGATCTTAGATGCTTGTAAAGATTGAACTTCAGTGAAAAACATTTCCCACACTCAGAACAGGAATACGGCTTCTCCCCTGTGTGAGAACTTTTGTGCACATTAAGTTGGGATTTAAAACGGAAACACTTGCCGCACTCAGGACAGGAATGTGGCTTCTCTCCTGTGTGAGATCTTATATGCACAATAAGTTTGGATTCAGAATGGAAACACTTCCCGCACTCTGTACAGGAAAAGCTCTTCTCTGTTGGAAGGACGGCCCCGTCCCTCACAGTCTGAGGTTCCTCAGGATAAGAGGAATACGATGGTCCATCTACACTGTGTGGTGCCGGATAGACATTTGAGGTAGTCGGGTTTTCTCCTGGACTATACTGTGTGATGTCCTCATCTTCTACTTTACAGTCTGGAGACAAAGTGAGACAATCCTCTGAGGTTTTCCTCATCTCCCGTCCATCTACTAAAATAGAAATACAAAGATTATTACTAGACATGAGCTGATTGGTTCCCCTAAACCAGGACTCCGCCCACATCAGGCAGCTTTGTCTCTGAGGATCTTACAATTCCTCCCTCAAGGTAACTAGTAAATGGGTCCTCTGATCTCCTACCAGATCATTTCTTTATTCATGGACCTTAGTCAGAGAGGGAGGAAACAACGAGAACTGTCTTTTATAGGAGTGACAGTGATGAGGGGATTATAGGACGAGTGTCCCCTCCCCCTCTATCACTCATTGCCATCTTCCCAACACAAGAAGTCCTGCACTTCCTTATTTAGTCCATGATTTAGTCATGAATAACAGCGGGGCTGAGCCCCACCAGAGGTCAGAGAGTGAGGATGGGGGGAGAACAACCAAGATGAAGACTGGACTGATCCTGAAGACCCCCATCATTGGGTTATTGACTCCTCCCCCATTATCACTTTCTGTTTGATGAAGTTAAGAAATTATTATGAACACGTAAATGTCTGTGCCCCAATCAAATCTTCAGATATAAAATGTCCAGCTGGTAGGAAATGGGTGTAACAAAAGAGAATACATATTATGTGTATATATAGCAGTGGGGGGAGGGGAGAGAGCAGAAGTCAGGACTATGTAATGTACAACATATTGTATAAGATACAACAGATAGGACTATATAGTATCAGAATGATGTAATGTACACCATAGAGCATATAGTGCAGGGGTCAGGAGTATGTAATGTACAATATAAAGTATACAGTGTAAGGGTCAGGACCCATAATATTGGTATTCAGTAATCAGTGGAAGATGAAATTTTCACACAAGACAAGTTTCAGAGGTCCCACAAATTGTTTCTATATGAATATATATATATATATATATATATATATATATATATATATATATATATGTAGGAAGGCCAGTGTGGTGGCCTGAATTTATGGGAGGAGCCTGGAGGGTATTTAACCAGCCCGCTCGCCTGTGGTCCTTGTCGGTTTCCGGTGCGTGGCACTACGTCACTAGGCCGACGGGTCGTGTTTCGTTTCCATTCGCATAAACGTCTCTCTACTAGAAATCTCGTGGTTTTGTTTCCCGTTCGTTTTTGTACAACGTCGCCAGCTCGACTGCCTCAGGTAAGGGTCTCGATTGACCTTCCTGTACTATTTTGAGTGTCGTTAAAACCTCAAATATCGAATCGTTCGTTATGATACCGGTTGTTATCACTCAATACGCTCTAATTACGCAGCGCCGTTCATTTCACGGGCGTCATTCCGGTAGATATTGTTGGTAGAAAAAACTGCACTGTTTTAGTAACTTGTTATGTAGTCTCGTTACCGTGTTCCACAGTCAAAATCGTTGCCAGTCGTGTCTCACGGCACAACGACTCATACCTCTGCCATAGCTGGCTCACGTAGGTCATTTCATCATTTCACTCATTTCTGTCACGCACGGAGCTCCGATTCGAATCCAGTCGCATCCGCTAAATGCGCCGATTCGTTCTGGTGTGCCCCTACTTGCTCGGCCTCATTTTGGTACATGCTCCAGAGCCCGCTCGTTGTTAAAACGACCCGGGTCTTTGTCATGGGAGTCATTTCACCTCACCTATTACGTTCGAATCGAAACCAGTCGCTTTTCTCAAAACACACAGGTTCGATCGATGTGTCCCAGTTGTGTTGGCCTCATTTCGGTACATGCTCTAGAGCCCGTTCGTTGACGGTCGCAGGTTGCGTCCTCTCCGATTCGTAGCTCTATCATGGGAAGCATTTCATTTGTCACGTAGTACGTTCAGTTCGAATCCGGTCGCACCCCCCGTGCACCAATTCGTCCTGGCGTGCCCCAGGTATTTTTTCGGCCTCATTTCAGTACATGCTCCAGAGTCCCGTTCGTTGTCAGTCGCAGGTTGCGGCGCACCGATTCGTGCCTCTGTCATGGGAAATCATTTCACTCTCACGTATCACGTTCCGATACGAATCCGGTCGCATCTACGATGCACCAATTCGTCTCGGGGTGCCCCAGGTATTTTTCGGCCTCATTTCAGTACATGCTCCAGAGTCCCGTTCGTTGTCAAGCGCAATCGCGGCACGACCGGTTCGGGCCTCTGTCATGGCAAACTTTTGTCACTCATTTCATTGTCACTTACCGCGCTCCGATTCGAATCTAGTCGCATCTGTGATGCACCGATTCGTTTCGATGTGCCCCAGTTGGTTACGGCCTCATTTCAGTACATGCTCCAGAGTCAGGATTCATTATCGGTTGCAGGTTTCGGTTCTCTGATCCATGACTTTGTCATGGGAAATCATTTTCACTGTCACGTATCATGCTCCGATACGAATCCAGTCGCATCGTGCACTAATTCGTCTCGGCGCGCCCCAGGTATTTCAGCCACATTTCAGTACATGCTTCAGAGCATGCTCGGTTAACGGATAGTCGCATCAGCGGCATGATCGATTCGTGCCTCTGTCATGGCAAAAAAAAATATATAATAATTTCACCGCCACGTACCGCGCTTCGTTTCGAATCCAGTCGCATACATGCACCGATTCGTTACGGTGTGCCCCAGTGCTTCAGCCTCATTTCAGTGCATGCACCAGAGTCCGGTTCATCATCAGTCACAGTCACGGCAGTCATTACAAGTACGCACACAAGCGTAGACTTCTTGCAATCATTGCAAACACGCAGCCAAGCGTAGACTTCTTGCAATCGTTGCAAGCACCCTTCCAAGCAGAGACTCCTTGCAATCGTTGCAAGCACGCTTCCAAGCATAGACTTCTTGCAATCGTTGCAAGCACGCAGTCAAGCATGGACATCTTGCAGTTGGTACAAGTTCGCATACAGGCGTTCACTTCTTGCAATTGTTGCGAACACGCATCCAAACGTAGACTTCTTGCAGTCACTGCAAGCACGCATCCAAGCGTAGACTTCTTGCAATCATTGCAAGCACGCATCCAAACATAGACTTCTTGCAATCATTGCAAGCACGCATTCAAGCATGGACGTCTTACAGTCATTGCAAGTACGCATACAAGCGTTGACTTCTTGCAATCGTTGCAAGCACGAATCCAAGCATAGACTTCTTGCAAAATCGTTGCAAGCACGCATTAAGCATAAACTTCTTGCAATCGTTGCAAGTTCGCATACAAGCATAGATTTCTTGCAATCATTGCAAACACGCATCCAAGTGTAGACTTCTTGCAGTCTTTGCAAGCACGCATCCAAGCGTAGACTTCTTGCAATCGTTGCAGGCACGTATCCAAAACATAGACTTCTTGCAATCGTTGCAAGCACACATTCGGGCATAGACCTCTTGCAATCATTGCAAGCACGCATTTGAGCATAAGACCTTGCAAGCAGATGTCCAGGCACAAACTTATTGCAATCATTGCTAGCAGGCAGTTCTGGCTAGCTCAATAGATTGCTTTAGGAAAAGCCTGAATACTTTCCTAAATGTACGTTATAACGGGGTACTTATGTTCATAGGTAAAGTTGATCCGGGGAAAATCCGATTGCCTCTCGAGGGATCAGGAAGGAATTTTTTCCCTGTTGTAGCAAATTGGGCCATGCTCTGCTGGGGTTTTTTGCCTTCCTCTGGATCAGCTGTGGGTGTAGAATTGGGTGTGTCGGGTTGTGCGGTATTTTATTTGCTTGATTTATGGTTAGGACTGGATGCACGTCTGTCTTTTCCAACCTGGCTACCCATGTATCTTACCATAACTCCTTGCAATCGTTGCAGGCACACATCCTGGCATAACTCCTTGCAATCATTGCAGGCACGCATCCTAGCATAACATCTTGCAATCATGGCAAGCACGCATCCTGGTGTGACTCCTTGCAATCGTTGCAGGCACGCATCCTAGCATAACATCTTGCAATCGTTGCAAGCACGCATCTTGGCATAACATCTTGCAATCGTTGCAAGCACGCATCCAAACACATGTTCAAGCACAACTCCTGCAGTCTTCGCAAAGCACATGCGGTAACACGAATTTCTCGCAGTCACTACGAACACATCTCCAGTGATATACTCCCGCGCAATTGTCGCAAGTACACGTTTAAACACTACTTTTGCAATCATGCCAAGGCTCGCGACTTAGCATAACTTCTTGCAATCATTCTTTTGCAAGCACATTCTCAGTGGCACACAAACTGGCTACACGTCGTTTTCAGCAGCACTTAATTGGCCACTTGTCTCCTGTGGCTTTTCTTACAAGCCACTCACCGTTTCCTGTCTGTCTGTCTCTCCCTTAGGACAGTTGAGTTCAACTTCCATCCTGCACCAGGATCGTGTTGACACACGCAACTGGCTTCTTCCTGTAACACACTCAGGCTATACCTAGCCAGCGTTCAGCATTTCTTATCCTTACAGGGCCCGGAGAGCCATCTGTCTTTACGGCCCATACAGCAAGATCCCCACTACGAGGCATCCAGAGGCATCGCCCATAGCCAACGGCAAACGCTCGCCCATCACAACTGCCATCTTTAGGGACATATAAAATCTTCGCATATTCCCCAGTCTAGTCATCCATGCGGCCATCTACCTGGCCCTTTGTGGTTTTCCATGGCTTAGCAAATTTATTGTTGGTAGCACTGGCAACCAGGTTCTACACAGACACTACCTGACGAATGTTCAAATCTGCAATACGGGCCATTCCCCAGGGTCGATCTTTATGTCACGCCTCCTGGTCCTCCTCTCATGGACACAGGACCCTTCTCAGATCCTTAATTTAGATGCCGTGGCAATAGCAGACTTATCAATGTCGGAAGATTCCTTACTGCATGGATTGGTGTAGCGATGTTTAGACCATCTACAATGCCCCTGTCACCCCTGGTAGTGACAGATGCCACAGCCTCCACAGGCTTCGCTGCAATTTTTGGCCACCACTGGTTTACAGAACCATGGCATCAGGGATACTCCTGAACCCCGGGTTTACCTGGACTTCCCCCCCCTTCAAGCTATACCCGGTCATGACAGCCTCTCGAATCTGGGGTTATGTCAGGACAGGACAGGCTGTGGCTTTCACCACCGACAACTGGGCCGAGGCTCATCTTGTTGATGAAGCCAGGTCTGGACCGCTCTCGGTTGTGTCCTTCCTGCGCAGACTGCTGCAGTTATCTTGGTGGCACCAGTTTAATGTCCATTGTATGTTCATTCCAGGCCTTCAGCAATCCCGCAGGCCAAGTCCTGCATAGTCATCACTTGGCTCGCTACCAACACCATTTCATCCTCCACCTTGCAGTGTCTAAAACCCAGCAATCTGGCTCCAGGATAGACGTCCATTTCTATAGAAAAAGCAGTGCTTGGTGTCAAGTAACCATACTCGACTGCCTACTGTCACTCCTACCGGAACGCGTAAACTCTAGTTCCCTATTGCCTTTTCGTGCTAACACTTGTGTACCTGCCAGTTTCCCAAACACCTGGGGTTCTTCTATGCAGCCTACACCTCGACCCCGGTCCATACCGTGGTCACTCTTTAGTATTTGAGCACCCTTGGCAGCTTGTTGGCATGGGTCCCAAGTCACATCATTGAGAGACTAAGCAGTTGGAACCCTGCCTTCCCCGCCCGGTACATCCCCAATCCTCGGGTGGAAATGGCACAAGCATTCACCAAACTTGCTCAACTAATTAAGCTAAAACTACACCCCTACCTGAATGTTTTTGCCCCCTTATTTTGGTATACCGACCATCAGACCAGGGCACACTTCAGGTCCATTTCATGTTGTTAATCTTATGGTAAAGACTATTTGTTCATATCCGTATCGGCCATAGGGCTTTGACCATAAGTAGGAAGGCCAGTGTGGTGGCCTGAATTTATGGGAGGAGCCCGGAGGGTATTTAACCAGCCCGCTCGCCTGTGGTCTTTGTCGGTTTCCGGTGCGCGGCACCCACCCTCCCATCCCCTTTTCAGGGCATTTCTCAAATTCATTTCTCTTCACAAATATTAATTTCTAATCTAGGGTATGCCCCCCTTATTTTGGTATACCGACCATCAGACCAGGGCACACTTCAGGTCCATTTCATGTTGTTAATCTTATGGTAAAGTCTATTTGTTCATATCCGTATCGGCCATAGGGCTTTGACCATATATATATATATATATATATATATATATATATATATATATATATATATATATATATAATATATGGACTGTTACTGACTAATTTTGATTAATTAAAACACACATACAGATCCAACTACTAGCTGATCTCCTTGCATTGCAACTCTGCATTAGTCAGTGGTAAATGTGGTATACACTATATACAATCACCCGACACTAGTTAGTTTCCACAATCCATGACTTAACTTCACAGTTCACACAAATACGTTTTAAATTCAAACTGTAGCACTGACGCAAGTAATTTTTTTTCCACAGTAGTGTGACAATCCCTTCACCTCCGGTCTAATTAATCACTCTCACGTTATGGCATGGACCCCTGTGCAAACAGGTGGCCATGAAAGCGGTTATCAAAAGGGTTAACACGGACCATAAACTTCCCTCACGTCTCCTTAGATCTCAGCAAGGACTCCAGGTCATGGGTAGAAAGAAAAGATCTAAGTGCTCACCGCTTAAGTATAAGATTTCATTTTTGTGTTCAAACACAAACTACTTAGATAAGGATGATAAAAAACAGCATGTAAAGCCAACAATCGTGTTAGTTAGGGCAGCAATGGGTGACGTCATGCATAGCTCCTCCCCGTACGCGTTACATTCAATCAGAACTTCAACGTCACCAGACTCCTCCTCCCTTCCCTTTGTTAACAGACGGGGAAATTGGGGAAGGGGGGAGGAGTCCGGTGACATCAATGTCCGTGATGTCACAGGATGTCCGATGGAACTCCCTGAAAACCCGGAAGCCGGTGGAGACGTGAGTATTTTGATTGATCAAAAAAATTAACGATTAATCGAGGAATTAATCTTTAATTTACTCAACCCTTTTATTTATATATATATATATATATATATATATATATATATATATATATATATATATATATATAAATCTATCACTATGTATGGAAAAGGTGAAATTATGTAAGGTTTTTATACTCGTGAAAGTATATATTTTGTTTGACGCTTCATATGCATTTCTTGGGAGAGCCACATATGGCTTTAATTTAGAGTGAGTTGACCATTCACCACCCCCATTGTAAGAGATTAGGTTACATCCTTGTCCAAAGACACAGAGTTTCAGTATGTTATCTAAAAATATAAGTTATTTCTTTATATTACAATATTTCTTGATTAGGATTATTATTAAAGAGGGATTCCACCAAAAAAAAAAATATTAAAAGCCAGCAGCTATAAATACTACAGCTGCTGACTTTTAATAAATGGACACTCACCTGTCCCGGGTTCCAGCGATGCCGAGGCCGATCGATCGCTCGGCCCTTGGCTGCTGCCGCCGCCATTCCAGGTGAGGGAATCAGGAAGTGAAACGAATCGGCTTCACTTCCCGTTCCCTACTGCGCATGCGCGAGCCGCGCCGCGCAATAGAAAATCTCCGCGCTGTCACTGGGACCCGTGTGTGTCCCAGCAGACAGCGCGGCAGGGCAGGAAATGGCGTAGACTCCCGTGGGAGTCTATGCCCGGAAGTGGGTGAAAATACCTGTCTTTGACAGGTATCTCCACCCCCCTCCCCCCTGAAAGGTGTCAATTGTGACACCGGAGGGGGGGAGGGATCCGATCAGCGGAGGTTCCACTTTAGGGTGGAATCCCGCTTTAAGTATATTACATTTTAAATGTATATAATCTATCTACTGATATACACTGTTTCCCCGAAAATAAAACCTAGCGTGATTGTCTGTGATGGTTGCACTATAAGCCCTACTCCCCAAATAAGCCCTACCCTGTTTCCCTGAAAATAAGCCCTACAAGGACTTTAGGGCTTATTTGGAGGGTAGGGCTTATATTGCAGCCATCACCGACAATCACGCTAGGTCTTATTTTTGGGGAAACAGGGTATGTCGTATTTAGTTTAGAAGATAGGAAACTTGTATTGTATAAGTTAAAAGGTTTAATACATGGCAGTCTTGCCATCCCAATGGAATGTTTTGATTAGAGACGGTTTTGTATTTCAACATCCTGTTTGGACAGAGTGACACCCAGATTTTAAGAAAGGTGGGACGGAAATTGTTCATTCAAAGTTCCTGTTTTTTCTGTAGTACAATATAGCCCAGAGGAACCTTAAGACACTTTTTAGGAAGGAGGGGCTGTTTTCATGGGCTAATTTTAGGAAAAAGCTTGTAACAGAGGATGGGGGAGACATTCACGCCTGCAGACACAAGGAGACATTGAAGGACAAAACCTTCTTACACACACACAAAGATACATTATATATTCTACATTTTGACATTGTTTTTGTAACATTTTGTTATTTTATCATTAAATCAATTTTTGAGTTTTTACACGAGAACTGAACATATTTTCTTGGAACTTTCCTCATTAATATGAATTATTGAAATATAATTATTAATACAGTAATAAATCGATTTCTACAATCTTACAGATGATATTCTCTCTCGTTTCCTTGGTTTAGAGTGGAGATCCAATCGATATAGAATTTGAGGTGAAATCAGAAGAAGAAGAGAGGTATGTGAGGGATGATCAGCAGTCTATGGAGGAGGATGGAATAACGGGGACATTTATAGAGGAGGACACTCCTACAGAGATCAGCACAGGTGGGTCATTAACACTAAATACATTCCTCCACCCATACTGCTCACTGATTGGTCCAGAATATGGCAAGGACTGAGTGATATCAGCCTGTAATCCCCTGGTCACTTTCCCCAGCTGTGTTCCCCATCCTGTATTTCTCTAGGATAATCTTCCTTCTCTGTGCTGCAGACACAATTTTTGTGTCTTGACTGGATTTATGGAGATTCTGGAGTTCAGCTGGCAGCAAAATGTTAATTTTCACAATATGTTACTAGATCTAGGCACCTGGGGTATGTGTTTTGGGTCTATGGCAAGATCTCTGACAGAACAATTCTCCCAGGATTACTTGCTCTGTTATCTGCTGGCTGTGACGGATATGTCTGTATAGTCTCAGACCCAAGTGCAGTCTCGGGAGATGGGAGGCAGCAGTGCGGGACATCTGCAACTTGTCTCATGTAAACATTTAATCTTCCACTAATTACTGAATACAAATATTATAAGTCCTGACCCTTACACTGTATAATTTATATTCTACATTACATACTCCTGACCCTGGCACTATATACTCTATGTTGTACATTACATAATTCTGATACTATAAAATCCTAACTGTTGTATCCTACATAATACGTTGTACATTACATAGTCCTGACTTCTTTTACACCCGTTTTCTACCAGCTGCACATTTTATATCTGACGATCTGAATGGAGTACAGACTTTTACATGTTGATAATAATGTGATAGCATCCTCAAACTTTGGAAACTTAAACAGAAAGTGATAATGAGGGAGGAGTCAATAACCCAATGATGGTGGTCTTCAGGATCAGTCCAGTCTTCATCTTGATTGTTCTCCCCCATCCTCACTCTTTGACCTCTGGTGGGGCTCATCCCCGCTGTTGTTCCTGTCTAAATCATGGACTAAATAAGGAAGTGCAGGACTTCTTGTGTTGGGAAGATGGCAATGAGTGATAGAGGAGGTGGGGATACTCGTCCTATAATCCCCTCATCACTGTCACTCCTATAAAAGACAATTCTCATTGTTTCCTCACTCTCTGACTAAGGTCCATGAATAAATAAATTAACTGGTAGGAGATTCAGAGATGTAAGGCTGAAACAACTAATCGATTGTGAAAATAGTTGACAACTATTTTCATAATTGATTAGTTGGTCAGTCAATTAATTGGCCTGCATACCGAATGCATTATTTATTTACATATCAGAAAATACAGCTCAGTACACCATCCATACATGTCAGTAAATGCTTGAGAACTTTTATGTGCGAGGAGCAATGCCTCATGGGACATGTAGTCCTGGGCAAGAGAAGGAAGCAAGTGATTCTTGCAGGAGGCAGAAGTTTTTTTATCTTCCTATAGGGGAACTCTATACTATACTTTGTATCTACCTATAGGGGAACTCTATACTATAAGGCTTCCTATAGGGCAGAGGTAGGGAACCTATGGCTCTCGAGCCAGATGTGGCTCTCTTGATGGCTGTATCTGGCTCTCCACTCTCAATCTGCGGATTGAGTAGTGTGCTGATCCGTGGATTGAGCCCATAGGAAAGGCCGCAGCTTCGGCCTAGGTCTGGAGCTGCGGCCATCTTGGTACACCCGCCAGCGGCCTAGGTGAGCGGTGAGCTGACGTCCCCATCGCCCGCCTCAACTGCTCGTGGATCTGCCTGCCTGTGTAGTTGTAAGCAAGCAGACAATTGTAGGGGAGATGTGGATATTACAGTGGGGGAGATGATATGGATATTACAGTTATTACAGTTATAATTGAAATTAGTTGATTAACCACTTGCTTACTGGGCACTTAAACCCCCCTCCTGCCCAGACCAATTTTCCGCTTTCAGCGCTGATGCACTTTGAATGACAATTGCGCGGCCATACAACACTGTACCCAAATGAAATTTTTATCATTTTTTTCCCCACAAATAGAGCTTTCTTTTAGTGGTATTTAATTACAGCTGGGAGTTTTATTTTTTGTTAAACAAACAAAAAAAGATGCAAAATAAAAAAAATATAAAAAAATCATGTTTAATAGTTTGTTATAAAATTTTGCAAACTGGTCATTTTTCTCCTTCATTGAAATGCGCTGATGAGGCGGCACTGATAGGCGGCACTGATAGGCACAGTTAAGGTGGCACCGATAGGCACAGATAAGGCGGTACTGATGGGCACACATAAGGCTGCACTGATGGGCACAGATAAGATGGCATGGATGGGTGGCATGGATGGGTGGCACGGATGGGTGGCACGGATGGGCACTGATAGGTACCACTGATAGATGGGACTGATGGGCACTGATAGGTGGCTCTGATAGGTGGCTCTGATAGGTGGCACTGATGGGCACTGGTAGATGACACTGATGGGCACGGATATGTGGCATATGAGGTGCAGCACTGTTGAGGCAGATTGTGGGCACTGATAGGTGGCACTATGGGCACTGGTGGGTTGCACTATAAGCACGTTTCCTATAATTAGGTGGCACTGGCAGGGGGCAGGTGGGCACTGATGATCTGACTCCAGCTCGCCGTGATCGGGACTGAAGTCCCTCTCACGGCCACTGGTGATCGGCTTTTTTTTTCTCCTCGTGCTGTCAGCGCAAGGAGGAAAAATAGCCGATTACCGGCTCTGTTGTGATCACATGATCAGCTGTCATTGGCTGACAGCTGATCACGTGGTAAGGGGTCGGGATCTGTGATCAGGCGAGTCTCATAGACTCGCTGATCACAGAGCGCGCCCCTCGGGGCGTGCAGGCCGCTCGTGCACGGGACGACGTCAATAGACGTCGTCCCGGCAAAGCAAGTCCGCGCTGTAGCCGTCATTCGGCTATAGCGTGGATCTCAAGCAGTTAATCGATTAAAAAAATTGTTTTAAAAATATTATATGGCTCTCGCGGAATTACATTTTAAAATATGTGGCGTTCATGGCTCTCAGACAAAAAGGTTCCCTACCCCTGCTATAGGGAAACTATACTATACTTTGTGGCTTCTTATAGGGAAACTCTATACTATACTCTGGCTTCCTATAGGAGAACTCTATACTATAGTTTGTACCTTCCTATAGGAGAACTCTATACTTTGTGGCTTCCTATAGAGGAACTCTATACTATACTTTGTACCTTCCTATAGGGGAACTCTATACTATACTTTGTACCTTCCTATAAGCGAACTCTATACCAGGGATATTCAACTAGTGGACCTCCAGCTGTTGCAGAACTACAAGTCCCATGATGCATAGCAAGACTCTGACAGCCACAAGCATGAGACCCAGAGGCAGAGGCATGATGAGACTTGTAGTTTTGCAACAGCTGGAGGTCCGCTAATTGCGTATCCCTGCTCTGTACTATACTTTGTATGTTCCTATAGGAGAACTCTATACTTTGTGGCTTCCTATAGGAGAACTCTATACTATACTTTGTGGCTTCCTAAAGGGAAACTCTATACTGTGTACCTTCCTATAGAGGAACTCTATACTATACTTTGTGGCTTCCTATAGGGGAACTCTATACTATGCTTTGTGGATTCCTATAGGGGAACTCTTTACTATACTTTGTGGATTCCTATAGAGGAAGTCTATACTATACTTTGTGGCTTCCTATAGGAGGACTCCATGTAGCCATGGTGTTAGCATTACTGACAAACAATCCGACAATTTTTTTTTTGTTGTTTTATTGGGAGGTACAACTTGGATAGAGATATCGGATTCCCATAAAATTCATCATTGCCATCATATTTAAAGATTCCATTACACTTTGAATAAAGTTAGAGCCTGAAGATTGAATGTGTATAATAGACTAGATATAAATCTTCCCCTGCATCTCCATGCAGACTACTGTTTCTAAGATTTCTCCATCCATCACTGTGTGAGGGACAGAAACATCACTTTTGACTGTATAAATGCAATGGTCTTAGATCTCTTCACCTCCTGCCCAAAACTTGCTTCCTCCTGTACAGACTTGATTCCTCCTGCACAAACTTGTAGTTGCTAATTGAAGCATGACACGTCCTCTTCTATTGGGTAGTATGAACTCCCTCTGCATAAGCTCCTCTGGTGGCTTGTTGCTACTAGGCCTGAGGCCTGCAGAATCTCTCCCCAGAGGCCCAGTAGGTTAAAAGCCTGTCTTCTAGGAAATGACTACTGCTCCCAGCCAGCCCAATTTGCAAACCATGTGCCCTCCAGCCACACTGATTTGACACAGATCCCCACAGTCTCTTTTCTGATCCAGGACTCCTCACCATCCACCATGTGCATGATAAAGACTCTACTAGTAAATGTGTAGAAGCAGAGTTCCCTCACAGATTCCCTGGCACCTCCAGCCCTCCACTGTGGTAACACTCACCGACTTTCCAGCCCTGAGTCTTTCGTGAGGAACTTGTCTGGACCATGCATTCCGACAGCTTCTCCTGCCCCTCTGCTCCAGGAGTTCCCTGCCACCGACTGTGTGGCGACAGAGATATTAGCAATGACCGTGTAGAGGTAATGCTTCTTCACAGCTCTCCCTGGGCCTCCTCCTACGATCAGTGCACCCCCCCAGACGGGAGTGTCCTCCTGCGTCTGTCTAGCACTCCATTCCTCACTTCACCCAGTCGACTTCTCCTCCCCAGTGACATGTGACCTCAGCTTATATATGAGGCGTGCCCCCTGCCAATACGGATGGGGATTGGTCAGGGCTTACACACAAGCTGCCCGCCACTCCAGTTCCAAACCCAGACCCTTTTCTAGAACATTCTCCTCCGAACAGAAGTGCCTCAGAACTGATGTGCAGGTGGTCACACCCACTGCTACTCTGATCACTCCCAGCCCCCAGATCAAAACAGACAGGCCTAGTCTGCAGCATAAGCCTGCCTAAATTTGCCTGTGCTGAACAAACCCTAGTAATATAACCCTTACTAGATCCTACTTACTGGTAGAGGGTGCTACATTTATACCATACTTATAGGGGAACTCTATACTATACTATGCATCTTCCTGTAGGAAAAATCTATACTCTACTTTCTATAGGGGAACTCTGAAGGCAAGAGGAGCCAAAAGTCCTGGGGGAATCCAGAAGAGGAGAATCAGGGCTGCTCTGTTCCAAACCATTACACGGAGGAGATAAGTAGTGGTGTACCGAATAGCAATTTTGGTGCTGAAACTGAAAATTAAGGCTGCACTAGGCCAAAAACATATACCAAAAATTACAGTTTAAAAAAAAATTACATTTTTATATTCAACCACCATTTATGTATAACCATCTCTTGTATCATGTCCCCAGTCTCTAACCATGTCTTGTATCATGTCCTCAGTCTCTGACCATCTCTTTTATCATGTCCCCCATATCTAACCATCTATTGTATCATGTCTGCAGTCTCTGACATCTCTTGTATCATGTTCTCAGTCTCTAACCATCTCTTGTATTATGTCTGCAATCTCTTACTTAAACACTTCTATATTATTGCAACATTTCCATTCAGTGCACCTCTAGCAGACAAGATACAGATGGTCAGAAACTGCAGACATGATACAGGAGATGGTCAGAAACTGCAGACATGATACAGGAGATGGTCAGAAACTGCAGACATGATACAGGAGATGGTCAGAGACTGCAGACATGATACAGGAGATGGTCAGAGACTGCAGACGTGATACAGGAGATGGTCAGAGACTGCAGACGTGATACAGGAGATGGTCAGAGACTGCAGACATAGCACAGGAGATGGTCAGATGGACTGCAGACATGATGCAGGAGATCAATTCAGCCTTACCAGTGCTCGTCATGCAGCCTGACAGTGCCCAGATTAAAATGGCAATCTCTGTGTGTCACGGTGCTGTATTTGATTTGCCTGGGTCGCAGTAACAATGTCCCGCCTCCTGTAATCATGTCACAGATTCAATGTCCCACCATTGGTCAGTGTGCCATCTATCACAAGAGGCGGGACATACTGAGACCTGGGCAATTCAGCTCAGTGACACAAGGAGATCCCCACTCTGTGGAGGAGAAGAGGGAGGAGGGAGGGGAGGACTGGGGCACACCAGGATGACGCGGGTGGCTCCATTTTACGCTCCATTATCGGCAATAGTTTCCTTTCAGCAATGTGCTGAAAACACAATTTTCGGCAGTTTTTTTTTTTTTTTTTAGCCGCCAAAATTTCTGTGCATCCCTAGAGGTAAGTATGACAAGTTTGTTTAAAAAATAAAACCAACATGAGTTTAAGGGCTCTGTGTAGGGAAGATCAGCATCTGACCCCAGAGAAGGTTGAGGCTTATAGACTGGAGGTGATAGAAGGCATTACTATTACATAAAATAAAAGTTTACTAGTATTGTGCATTATATATAAAATTATTATAACCATGAAAAAAGTCTCAGCTTTCTGTATTACTTTAATATAAA
Source organism: Lithobates pipiens (assembly GCA_037367395.1). Lineage (NCBI taxonomy): Eukaryota > Metazoa > Chordata > Amphibia > Anura > Ranidae > Lithobates > Lithobates pipiens. The sequence continues at coordinate 160,211 of JAZDVW010001978.1, read as the reverse complement.
AGTCCCCCTCCCCCTCTAACCTCCATATATCTTCATGTGTGACTCCCAGGTAAAATCCTCATATATCCTACTTCTGGGTATATTTATTATTATATATATGATATAAGATATATTACTTTCACTATTTCACAGTATAAATGAATCCCTTATAGTACTGATTATCTGCTGTTTTTGGACTATAAAGGACTATTTTTTAACCCCATCATAACAGATGATTAAATAAAATGATGCTGCTGCTATTAAATATTCTATGCTGGCCATACACAGATCGATTTTTGGACAAGAATATTCGCACAAATATTTGTATGAAAATGATTTGCACATTCGATGAATGGACGAATGTAGTTCAAAGATTCCACTTGCTTTTAACATTCAATTATAAAATGAATGTAACTTCTGAGCAAAAACCACATACACTATTTGAAAATTTGTTTGATGGAGAAAAGTTTTCTGTTCTGTGTCTTCGAATTTTTCCTTCACTGTGGTAGAAAATGAAAGCTGGTTTGACCCCACTAATGGTTAGAAAATTGGATGAATTTTTTTTGAAAGAAAAATGAGTTTGTGTACGGCCAGCATAAGTGACATCAGGTGCAGGGAGCTTGTACCCACCTACCTGTCTATGACAAGGGAGTCTGTCATCCATCTTATTATATTACACTCCTGTCTGATCATCTGCAAAACAGCGTTTTACCTCTTTTTTATATTTTATTAATATTGATCTCTGATTCTGATATGTAGCAGATTCTCCCTCTAATAATACATCTATCTGTCTGTTATTCTCAGAGTGGATTAAATATCCAACTATATATCTGGAGATTTATATTTACCTCTGTATATAGATATTCAAGAATATTAACTCAATTATACACCAACCTTTTTTTGAGGTTTGTTATCCAAGTAATTGATTAATCGAAATAATAATCGACCAACTAATCAACTATGAAAATAATCATTAGTTGCCACCCTACAGAAGACCCATTTACTAGTACTTGTCTATACCGATTACCACTATCTATCACCTAGAAATAGTAGGTAAAGGGGTAGTTTGGTGGGAGATGGGTGAGGCTGGGGTGAAGATGTGCTAGATGAGAAAAAAAAAAAAAGAAGGGCTGATAAAGTGGGGAAGGGAGTCACAATCCTGGCTACTGCTCTCTATTCAAATAAAACAAAACAAAATGTATGTGCTGCCACGTAAATAAACATGACTGAAAACATTCAGCTGGTGCAAACACCCAGTGTATGCTCCCCACCAAATATAAGTATAAATATATGTGCTGTGTCAAATTCTAATTATATAGTTTTAATAACATAAAACAAACATTACTGGCAAAGAAAAGTGAATATCGATGCCTAAATATATCTTGGCGTGATAATAATCTGACCTGCTGCAGGCCGTGTGTCTGTACCTCTGCTTGCTGGGGAGGGGGGCTCCACCAGGCTGAGTACAGACACACAGGGCACTGTGATAAATCTCGATGTGTGCAGAGCCAGGCAGCTGACAAGGAAAGGACAGATCTGTGTTGAGGTCACACAGAACTCTCTCCTGCTCACCGGACTGTGACAGAAATAGCGGAGCCGCGATGAGCAGAGCTAATTGTGAGAGCTGCACCCGTCCGGAGGGGGAGGACAGTGGGATGGGGGGCTGGGCTTGCTAACTTCTAATGCAGGAATTTTCCAAAGACCTGTGATCCCGAGCCTGGTAATAGCTGGCGAGAGGGGAGGAGGAGGTGGGGGGGGAAATCCTGAGGACACGTGATTGGTTGTTAAGGACTCGGCGGCCCCGTTCCTTAACACACAATAATTGCCAGCATTTTTCTTTACTTTTTAGCTGTTAGCAGGGAATTCCAGCTGACAGCTGAAAGTACGGAGCCCGAAGGTATCGTTTTGGGTATTGGGGCATTTGCAAGAGTACCGATACTCATGCAAAATCTTAGTATCTGCACCGATACCAGCATTGTATCAGTACAACCCTACTAGTTACCTTGAGGGGGGAATGAAAGATCCTCAGAGACAAAGCTGCCTGTTGTGTACAGAGTTGGGGAACCAATCAGCTGATGTCTAGTAATAATCTTTGTATTTCTATTTTAGTAGATGGACGGGAGATGAGGAAAACCTCAGAGGATTGTCTCACTTTGTCTCCAGACTGTAAAGTAGAAGATGAGGACATCACACAGTATAGTCCAGGAGAAAACCCGGCTACCTCAAATGTCCATCCGGCACCACACAGTGTAGATGGACCATCGTATTCCTCTTATCCTGAGGAACCTCAGACTGTGCGGGATGGTACTATCCTTCCGACAGAGAAGAGCTTCTCCTGTACTGAGTGTGGGAAGTGTTTCCGTTCTAAATCTGGTTTTTATGCTCATAAAAGATCTCACACAGGAGAGAAGCCATATTCCTGTCCTGAGTGCGGCAAATGCTTTTCAGTGAAGTCCCATCTTTCCAAACATCAGAGATCTCACATAGAGGAGAAGCCGTATTCCTGCCCTGAGTGCGGGCAGTGTTTCCATTTTAAATCCAAACTTGATAAGCATAAAAGATCTCACACTGGGGAGAAGCCGTATTCCTGTCCTGAGTGTGGGAAATGTTTTTCACAGAAGTCCAATCTTTACACACATCAGAGATCTCACACGGGGGAGAAGCCGTATTCCTGTCCTGAGTGTGGGAAATGTTTTTCAGACAAGTCCAGTCTTTACAGACATCAGAGATCTCACACAGGAGAAAAGCCGCATTGCTGTCCTGAGTGCGGGAAATGTTTTTCACAGAAATACAATCTTCACATGCATGAGAGATCTCACACAGGGGAGAAACCACTTTCCTGTGCTGAGTGTGGAAAATGTTTTTCACAGAAGTCCCAGCTTCACACACATCAGAGATCTCACACAGTGGAGAAGCCGTATTCCTGTGCTGAGTGCGGGAAATGTTTTTCAGTGAAGTCCAGTCTTAACACACATCAGAGATCTCACACAGGGGAGAAGCCGCATTCCTGCCCTGAGTGCGGGAAATGTTTTTCACTGAACTCCAGTCTTTCCAGACATCAGAGATTGCACACTGGGTAGAAGCCATATTCCTGTGCGGAGTGTGGGAAATGTTTTTCAGATAAGTCCCATCTTAACACACATCAGAGATCTCACACAGGAGAGAAGCCATATTCCTGTCCTGAGTGTGGGAAATGTTTTTCAGACAAGTCCAGTCTTTACAGACATCAGAGATCTCACACAGGATAAAAGCCACATTCCAGTCCTGAGTGCGGGAAATGTTTTTCAGATAAGTCCCATCTTAAGACACATCAGAGATCTCACACAAGGAGAAGCCGTATTCCTGTGTTGAGTGTGGGAAATGCTTTTCATTGAAGTCCCATCTTTACAAACATCAGAGATCTCACACGCGGAGAAGCCGTATTCCTCTCCTGAGTGAGGGAATTGTTCCTCACTGAAGTAGTCTTCCTGTACATCAGGGATCCCACACAACCCTTGAGGTGTATTAGTGCCTTGAGTGCGGGAAAAGTCTTCTATATGAATGTTGCTGGACATCACAGCTCTCATGTGGGGAAGAAGCACACCCTCATATACACCTCAGATATACTCCATGGCTGATCTTTAGTTCCAGGGGTGCGGACATTTTTTTAAAAAAAACTACTTGTTGAAGGGACTTAATTGGGGTCTCAAAATCCTTGCCCCTTATGAAGATCTCCTTGTCCCTTATGACAATCTCCTTGTTCCTCATCTACCAGAGAGCTCAGCAGAGGTGTGGGAGTTCATTGAAAACTACAAGCCGGCATCGGCAAAGGACAGAACTCTGTGAATGAATGGCACTGCCGTGCTCTTTTAATAAAGTGACAGCCGGTACGGGGAACTTCTCCCTGCACTGCTGTCAAACAGAGGACTCGGATCGCTGAGCTGCTGCAGGAACAGGAACATGTAACATTTTCCCGAAGGTGAACATTTCCTTTAACCCTTTCAATGCCATAGATTTTTTTTATTATTATTTTGAGGGATGAGCCGAACACCCTCCAGTTCGGTTCGCAGCAGAACATGCGAACAGGCAAAAAATTTGGCAGAACAAACCCTGTTAAAGTCTATGGGACACGAACATGAATAATCAAAAGTGCTCATTTTAAAGGTTTATATGCAAGTAGTGATGGACGAACTTCCGACGGGACGTTTCGCGAAAGCGAAATGCGAACGGACCCAAACGTTCGCGAAACCGAACGTTCGCCGCGGGCCCCATTGACTTCAATGGGAGGCGAACTTTGCAAACCTTCATGTCGAATTTGCGGCCACGTGGTAATTATTAGGGGGTAAAACGTAGTCCCACCATCTGGACAATGACATAATACATGTATGAGGTGAATTTGGGATCGATAACTACAAGCATTTTTATTTTATTTGGGAAATTGTTCTAACAATTCAGGACTATGGAGCTAATGAAGGCAATGGAGGAGAGGGAAGGTCAGGGACCAGGGTAGGCAAAGAAGAGGGTGCAGGAGATGATCACCAGCAGCGTGACATACCGGAATGACACATGCACCGTGATAGAGGCATCTGACAGCAGCACCGTAATACAGAGCACTGACAGCAGCACCGTGACATACAGCGCTGACAGCAGCACCGTGACATACAGCGCTGACAGCAGCACCGTGACATACAGCGCTGACAGCAGCACCGTGACATACAGCGCTGACAGCAGCACCGTGACATACAGCACTGACACCTGCACCGTAAGCAGCCCCAGGAGGAAGTCAGCACAGCACAGGGATGGTGTGATCCCCTCATAATAAGAACCCCCAGGAGGAAGTCAGCACAGCACAGGGATAGTGTGATCCCTTCATAATAAGAACCCCCAGGAGGAAGTCAGCACAGCACAGGGATATCATAAGCAGCCCCAGTAGAAATATGACACCGCTCAACCTCTTCAAAGAGGAGGGTAGGGGCATATAGTACGGTGTGCTTTTTTGGGTCAAGGAAGTGAGCAGACTGTACGTCAGTCCCTATACCGCTGAAGGACTGCTGCAGTATAGGGCAGCGGTCAGCAGTGGTGCACGTCAACCCTATCTATTGTGGACCGATAGCGGTCCTTACAGAACAGCAGACTGTACCGCACTCAAGCCTATGTACCGTAGCACCCTATACCAAGTTACCAGTCCTTATAAGAACTTTTGTGGACCAAGCAGGTTGTGTATTAGTGTTTAGCAGACTGTACGTCAGTCCCTATACCGCTGAAGGACTGCTGCAGTATAGGGCAGCGGTCAGCAGTGGTGCACGTCAACCCTATCTATTGTGGACCGATAGCGGTCCTTACAGAACAGCAGACTGTACCGCACTCAAGCCTATGTACCGTAGCACCCTATACCAAGTTACCAGTCCTTATAAGAACTTTTGTGGACCAAGCAGGTTGTGTGTTAGTGTTTAGCAGACTGTACGTCAGTCCCTATACCGCTGAAGGACTGCTGCAGTATAGGGCAGCGGTCAGCAGTGGTGCACGTCAACCCTATCTATTGTGGACCGATAGCGGTCCTTACAGAACAGCAGACTGTACCGCACTCAAGCCTATGTACCGTAGCACCCTATACCAAGTTACCAGTCCTTATAAGAACTTTTGTGGAACAAGCAGGTTGTGTGTTAGTGATTAGCAGACTGTACGTCAGTCCCTATACCGCTGAAGGACTGCTGCAGTATAGGGCAGCGGTCAGCAGTGGTGCACGTCAACCCTATCTATTGTGGACCGATAGCGGTCCTTACAGAACAGCAGACTGTACCGCACTCAAGCCTATGTACCGTAGCACCCTATACCAAGTTACCAGTCCTTATAAGAACTTTTGTGGAACAAGTGAGTTGTGAATGTTTAGCAGACTGCAGCAGAAGGGCAGCAGTCAAGTATAATATCCTTTCTATATTTGGAAGAAAGAATATTATACATGTACAAGCCTATTACTGTACCACTGATACCAGTCCTGAAAAGAACCTTTGTGGAACTAATAATAACAGCAAGTCTTTAAAATTACCCTCACTGCCTGACAACACTGCTTCCTTCCTGTCCCTATACAAATTGGCAAAAAAAGAGAACGATTAGTGGTTACTGGAACAGCTCTTTTGTGGACCTTGATAGTAACAGCTAATGATGATGATGATGATGATGATGATGAAAGACTAATCTGGCTGTCCCTGTAGCATACACCGTCCTTTCCCTTTCTCTAAACTAACAAAAGACACTCAGGCTGCTGCAAGAATCAGCAGCACAGCAAACCTATCAACACCTAACACCTATACCAGTCCTGAAAAGAACTTTTGTGTACCAAATAGCTAGTGGTTTATCTCTCCCTACTCCACACAGGAACCTGTCCCTATCGTAACAGAAGAAAGAATGTAAAATGGCCACCGGATCGGGTGTATTTATAGGTTAGGGGGAATGTCCAAGTGTCCATGTGCTGTCATGTCTCAATTGGCTGTCCTGTATCACATGATAAACGTGTCACCAAAGGTTAAAGTTCTTGTATACATTAAACACGTAAGTCCGCCGCGGCGAACGACGGAAAAAGGCGTTCGAACGTGCGGACCGCGAATGTCGGAAATTCGCCGCGAAACGACCGCCGGGCGAAACGTTCGTCCATCACTATATGCAAGTTCTTTCTATAAAAAGTGTTCGGGGACCCGGGTCCTGCCCCAGGGGATATGTAATGTCAATGCACATTTTTTTTTTTAAAACTGCTGTTTTTCCAGGAGCAGTGATTTTGAATGCTTAAAGTGAAACAATAAACATGAAAAATTCTATTAAAGTTGTTGTATACCCCCACAATTTTTTTTTCTACACCTGTAAGGCAAAAGGCATAATGAGCTAGTATGTACCGCATACTAGCTCATTATGAGATACTTACCTTAGAAGGAGTCGTCCGTAACTCAGCTGATCCACGCCAAGGTAGCTGACATGTTGCCTCGGTGTGTCTTCCGGGTATCGCGGCTCCATCGCTGTAAGTGGCTGCAGCCGCAATGTCGTCACTCCCACGCATATGCATGGGAGACTTCTTTCCGGCAAAGTCCGGCATCTGCCAGGCTTTCAGCCGAGAATCCCCTGTGCTGAAATCAGCGGGTCATTGCGAGGGGAATATCTCCTAAACCGTATAGGTTTAGGAGATATTCTTCTTACCTACAGGTAAGCCTTATTATAGGCTTACCTGTAGGTTAAAGTTATACAATTAACTATACAACCACTTTAAATATCATGCCTAGCGGTTGTCTCTAGTATGCCTGTAAAGTGGTGGTGCATTTTCCCATGTCAAAACAAGACCACAGCAAAATTACATTTCTAAAAATTTACATTTAAAACTGATCGTGGCTGTAATGAATTGTTGGGTCTCGGCAATATAGATAAAAGTCATTGAAATAGGGCATGGGTTACCCCCAGTCCATTACCAGGCCCTTTGGATCTGGTATGAATTTTAAGGGGCACCAAAATGTAAAAAAAAAAAATTGTGTGGGGGTCCCCATAACATCCATACCAGGCCCTTCGGCCTAATATGGCCAAAGTGCCAAATGTCCCACGGTGTAAGTTCACAGCGCCCAACGAACCAAAAAAAAAAAGCTGCAACCGATCCGCCTCCATGGGAGGCTCCCACCAACTGACGCATCTACTGTGGCAGCTTTTATATACCTGAAGGCGGGGCCACCCTTGACATAACCGGGTGACCCCACCCCCTCTGATGCCACGGGGGCGTGGTCACCCGCTAACATCACTGGGTGGTGTAAATTGTTTCTTCGGCTTGGTTTTTCGCTGATTTCGGCTCATCGGCGGCGTGATAGAAGAAGATGAATGGACATCATGGAATGTTTTTTTTTTAAATAAAGGACTTGTCCCAAGCTGTCTCCTGTCTTTTTTTACCATTTTGACGCTTTTTTGTGAAATGGTAGGGTAGGGGTACTTGTACCCGTTACCAATTCACACGGGGGGGAGGCAGGGATCTGGGGGTCCCTTTGTTAAAGGGGGCTTCCAGATTCCGATAAGCCCGCCGACAGCAGACCACCACAACCACCGGGCAAGGGTTGTGGGGATGAGGCCCTTGTCCCCATCAACATGGGGACAAAGTGCTTTGGGGGGCTATACCAAGGCACCCTCCTCCTGTTGAGGGCATGTGGCTTGGTACGGTTCGGGAGGGGAGTGCTCTCTTGTCCCCCCTCTTTTCCTGCATCATGCCAGGTTGTGTGCTCGAATAAGGGTCTGGTATGGATTTTGGGAGAACTCCTATGACATTTTTTTAAATTTGGTGCAGGGTTGCCCTTAATTTCCATATAAGCCCTGAAGGGCCTAGTATGGATTTTAGGGGGCCCCACACAATTTTTAAAAAATTGGTTAGGGCTCCCCTTAATGTTCATACCAGTCCCAAAGGGCCTGGTAATGGACTGGGGGAATCACATGCTCTTTTTTTTCAATGAGTTTTATCTATATTGCCGAGACCTGACAATTCATTACAGCCGCGATCAGTTTTAAATGACTTTTTTTCTTTAAGAAATGTAATTTTACTGTGGTATTTTTCTAAACACTGGAAAAATGCTCCACTTAAAGCGGGGGTTTCACCTTAAAGTGGAACTTCCGCTGATCGGAACCCTCCCCCCCTCTGGTGTCACAATTGGCACCTTTCAGGGGGGAGGGGGGTGGAGATACCTGTCAATAACAGGTATTTACACCCACTTCCGGGCATAGACTCCCACGGGTGTCTATGCCTCTTCCTGTCCCTGCGCGCTGTCTGCTGGGACACACACGGGTCCCAGAGACAGCGCGGACAATTCCTATTGCGCTGCGCGACTCGCGCATGCGCAGTAGGGAACTGGGAAGTGAAGCTGCTTCGCTTCACTTCCTGATTCCCTCACCTAGAATGGTGGCGGCAGCAGCCGAGATCCGAGCGATCGATCGGCCTCGGCTGCCGGCATCACTGGACCCCGGGACAGATGAGTGTCCATTTATTAAAAGTCAGCAGCTGTAGTATTTGTAGCTGCTGGCTTTTATATTTTTTTCCGCAGTGCAGTCCCGCTTTAACAGGCATACTGTAGACAAAGCCCAGGCACAATATTTAAAGGAATATTTCATTTTTATTGTTTCACTTTAAGCATTAAAAAAAAATCACTGCTCCTGAAAAAATTTGCATTGATACATGTCCCCTGGGGAAGGACCCGGGTCCCCAAACCCTTTTTATGACAATAACTTGCATATAAGCCCCATAGACTTTAACGGTGTTCCGGTAGCTTTTGAATTTGCCGCAAACACCACATGTTGTACTATTTGGTGAACACCCGATGTTCCAACATTGGGCTCATCCCTAATTATTTTTTTGTCCAAATATTTAACCCCTTCAATAATGGACACTTTCACCCCTTTCCTGCCCCGGCCAATTTTCATCTGTCAGCGCTCTCACACTTTGAATGAGAATTGTGCGGTCATCTAACACTGTACCCATATGACATTTTTACATTTTTTTCCCCACAAATAGAGCTTTATTTTGGTGATATTTGATCACCTCTGGTGTTTTTATTTCTTGTGTTACAAATTAAAAAATCTGAAAAAATTCTATATTTTATGTTAAAAAAAATAAAAAAGTAAGTTTTCTCCTTCACTGATGAGGAGGCACTAATATGCAGCACCGATGAGGAGGCACTGACAAGCATCCCTGATAGGCACTGATTGGCATCACTGGTAGGGCACTGGTGGTCATCACTGATGAGCCTGTACTGATAATCAATGCTGAATATCAGTGCAGATCCCCCTGTCAGGAGAATCGCTGATTGGCTCTCCTCTACTTGCGTCTTGTCAGCACGAATAAAGGAAAGCCAATAACCGACACTTCATGGTTATGATGTGATTAGCTTTGATTGGACACAACTGATCACATGATAAAGAGCCTACATCATAGGCTCTTTACCGAGATTGGAGAAGTCATGTGCCAGAGTGACACACCACACCAACTATTGCAGCGCACCCGATCGGCTTATTCTTCTGGATGCCATATGATGTCCCATCAGGATAATGAAACCCCCGCCTGGCCATCTTTCTGCAATAGGCCGGGCAGGAAGGAATTAAAAAAATCATTTTAGGCCTGAAGATTATATAAAACCCCCAAAACATGATATATTTTCTGAAAGCCGTTGGCATGGACCACCCCGGATAAAGTAAGCAGGTATCAAACAAAGAAATCGCCATTCTGTTGGAGGAGTTGCAGAATAGTGGGAACAATGGCCCATTTATGGGGGGACGGCCCACAAATGATTGGAGGGAGAGAATACAGCGAATAAAAGAAATGACTACAAAGGAAATCTCAGAGGAGCCATGGATGAGCTTATTTCATGGGACAGCGGGCTCAATAAAACAATAGAAAGAATCTTTCATACCCCATTTATTAAATGCGGCTAAAAGTCAGATTCCAAGATATTGGCAAGCAATAGAAAGTCCTACAATAAAAGATTGGATTGGAAAAGTAGAAGCCCCATATAATATGGGAGATGTGAGATATAGTGGAGAGGAAGAAATAGAGGGAGTGATAAACAGATGGGAAGACTGGAAGGTGGAAGAAAACCAGGAGATATGCGGAGGGTATAAGTGGGACACAAATGGTGTAAACTAGGAGTACCGGGCAAAACAAGAAGATTTAGATTCAGGGAAGGATGGGAATAGAGGGGAAGAAGAAAGGGAGGGGGTGGGGATGTGTTTTAGTAGTTGGGTGAAGGGATGGAAAATGTATCCTGTATTTATTTGCATGTTGCACTTTATTGGTGTGTTTGTATATGGATGCAAATGAAAAAATAAATAAATATATAATAATATATAAAAAGGCCAAATGCCGTATTTCCCATTTGAACTCAATGGCTGGTTTATTAGTGTTTGTTTCAATAACTTTTATGATACACTAAAAATATACGCCAGACCCTCAGCGTGCCGCCTACCTAATTAGTATGTGAAAAAAGGTGACACAATACTAATATATGGAGATTGAAGAGTAAAAATGACAAAATGAAAAAAAGCGGGAAAAGGAGAGGATGGGAGCTCACAGTATGAAGATTAAATGGCAAACATGAAATAAAAACCTGTAATAGCTCAGCCAAGCCTGTGGTAGCACATATCTATGGAACTTCCCTCACCATACAAACATGATCAGCAAAAAAGATTTATTGGTGTCAAAGATAAGAAAGACATAAAAAACATCATGCATACATTAGCATTACAGCTATAAAAACAAAAGGACATCTCTGGACAGGAGGTGCAATTCCACCCAAGTTGCAGGAGTTGTAAAAATGCTGTAATACAGCTGGGATAATATCCCCGGGTCTAAGCGACCTCTGAAGAGTGACCCAAGTGTTGAACTGATATTGAAAAAGGGAGGATGGATAAAGTCAGAGCACAAAGTGGAAGCTTTAAGATGATATGATTGGTTCTCTGATCTGCATTGGAAAAAGGTGGACAAGTAGATGATTGTATTGATCTGGAAGGTAGGTGTAAAGAAATAGGGGGTGTTGCTGGGTAACAGTGGTCAGGAGGAGATGTACAAGTGGAATAGTAATGAATATGGGGGTCCAATAAACTGATGTGGGGCTCATTAAAACCAGAAGAACATGGTCCTCCTTGGCCTCCCTCTCACTGTACCAATCAGAGTCCCTATGAGGACTCGCTCTCACACCCCAAATGAAAGAGCAATGTGAAGAGGTGATCCTTTCCAAAAAGTAATAGTCCTTTCCAAAGAATGGTAAATGTATTTATACTGTACTTATCAGCTTGTCATCAAGTCCACAGCTCCAGGGTCCCGGGGGAAGGTCCTCCCTTGTCTTGTAAAGTGTGTAGAACCATATATGGGTCAAAGGCATGTAGTCCAGTGATGGGCCGCTCTGGCCTGACCGCTTTCACCCATCTCTGTCGTCTGCATCAGAGGCTGGTTACCAATGCGCTCCATTGCACTTTTATCCTTCAGTGTCTACTTACCTCACAAGTGCAGTAGTCCAATCACAGATATTACAATCAAACCACGCCTGACCAATGATAATTAAGGGCTCTACTAGCCAGAATTTACCTCTGTGATTTCCTATGACCATCAGCTCCATCTAGTGACCATAATGGGGTATTTTTCCTGAAATACCTCAATAAAAATAGCACAATACCACATTATGGCCACTAGATGGAGCCAAGGAAAATCAGTGTATGAAATAAAATACATCCAATATTCATCACAGCCGGGTGAATGTCGCTTTTATTAAAAAACAGACCTCTAAGTGTTTGTGAAATTTTACACCACAAAATGTACTCAGCCAATGAGAGGTAATGACTCAATTTTTATTTTTCTCCTGCTATCAATGGCCAACACGGTACAACACTTCATCCATGTCTTTGGTGATCTCTGATCTCCTTATCAACTGTTTCTTCCATGATGAAGATCAGCCATGGAGTATATCTGAGGTGTATATCAGGGTGTGCTTCTTCCCCACATGAGAGCTGTGATGTCCAGCAACATTCATATAGAAGACATTTCCCACACTCAAGGCACTAATACACCTCGAGGGTTGTGTGGGATCCCTGATGTACAGGAAGACAGGACTTCAGTGAGGAACAATTCCCTCACTCAGGACAGGAATACGACTTCTCCCCCGTGTGAGATCTCTGATGTGTATAAAGATTGGACTTCTGTGAAAAACGTTTCCCGCACTCAGGACAGGAATACGGCTTCTCCCCTGTGTGAGTTCTCCGATGTGTGGAAAGATGGGACTTTCGTGAAAAACATTTCCCGCACTCAGGACAGGAATACGGCTTCTCCCCCGTGTGAGATCTCTGATGTGTGGAAAGTTTGGAATTATCTGAAAAACATTTGCCGCATTCAGAACAGAAAAATGGCTTCTCCCCTGTGTGAGATCTCTGATGTGTGTAAAGATGGGACTTCTGTGAAAAACATTTCCCACACTCAGGACAGGAATATGGCTTCTCCCCCGTGTGAGATCTCTGATGTGTGTCAAGTTCAAACTTCAATGAAAAACGTTTCCTGCACTCAGGACAGGAATACGGCTTCTCCCCTGTGTGAGTTCTCCGATGTGTGGAAAGACTGGACTTCTGTGAAAAACATTTCCCACAATCAGGACAGGAATACGGCTTCTCCCCTGTGTGAGATCTCTGATGTGTGAAAAGATTGAACTTCTGTGAAAAACATTTCCCACACTCAGGACAAGAATACGGCTTCTCCCCCGTGTGAGATCTCTGATGTGTGTAAAGATGGGACTTTCGTGAAAAACATTTCCCGCACTCAGGACAGGAAAACAGCTTCTCTCCTGTGTGAGATCTTTTATGCTCATTAAGATGGTATTTTGAACTGAAACACTTCCCGCACTCAGTACAGGAAAAGCTCTTCTCTGTTGGAAGGACGGCCCCATCCCTCACAGTCTGAGGTTCCTCAGGATAAGAGGAATACGATGGTCCATCTACACTGTGTGGTGCCGGATGGACATTTGAGGTAGTCGGATTTTCTCCTGGACTATACTGTGTGATGTCCTCATCTTCTACTTTACAGTCTGGAGACAAAGTGAGACAATCCTCTGAGGTTTTCCTCATCTCCCATCCATCTACTAAAATAGAAATACAAAGATTATTACTAGACATGAGCTGATTGGTTCGATCTTACAATTCCCCCCTCAAGGTAACTAGTAAATGGGTCCTCTGATCTCCTACCAGATCATTTCTTTATTCATGGACCTTAGTCAGAGAGTGAGGAAACAACGAGAACTGTCTTTTATAGGAGTGACAGTGATGAGGGGATTATAGAACGAGTGTCCCCTCCCCCTCTATCACTCATTGCCATCTTCCCAACACAAGAAGTCCTGCACTTCCTTATTTAGTCCATGATTTAGTCATGAATAACAGCGGGGCTGAGCCCCACCAGAGGTCAGAGAGTGAGGATGGGGGAGAACAACCAAGATGAAGATTGGACTGATCCTGAAGACCCCCATCATTGGGTTATTGACTCCTCCCCCATTATCACTTTCTGTTTAAGGGTCCAAAGTCTGAGGATGTTATCACATTATTATCACCATGTAAAAGTCTGTGCTCCAATCACATCATCCGATATAAAATGTCCAGCTGGTAGGAAATGGGTGTAACAAAAGAGAATACATATTATGTGTATATATAGCAGTGGGGGGAGGGGAGAGAGCAGAAGTCAGGCCTATGTAATGTACAACATATTGTATAAGATACAACAGATAGGACTATATAGTATCAGAATGATGTAATGTACAACATAGAGTATATAGTGCAGGGGTCAGGAGTATGTAATGTAGAATATAAAGTATACAGTGTAAGGGTCAGGACTCATAATATTGGTATTCAGTAATCAGTGAAAGATGAAATGATTACATGAGACAAGTTGCAGAGGTCCCACACCGCTGCCTCCCATCTCCTGAGACTGCACTCAGTGACTTGGGTCTGAGACTATACAGACATATCCCTCCACCCGGCACAGCCAGCAGACAACACAACAAGTAATCCTGGGGGGATTGTTCTGTCAGAGATCTTGTCATACCCGGGTATGGGGCAGAAGACCCAAATCACATACCCCAGGTGCCTAGATATAGTAACATCTATGGGGAAAATGAACATTTTGCTGCCAGCTGATCCCCAGAATCTCCATAAATCCAGTCTAGATACATAAATTGTGTCGGCAGCACAGAGAAGGAAGATTATCGGAGAGAAATCCAGGAATACAGGACGGGGAACACAGCTCAGGAAAGTGACCAGGGGATTACAGGCTGATATCACCCAGCCCCCGCCCTACTCTGGACCAATCAGTGAGCAGTATGGGTGGAGGAATGTATTTAGTGTTAATGACCCACCTGTGCTGATCTCTGTAGGAGTGTCCTCCTCTATAAATGTCCCCGTTATTCCATCCTCCTCCATAGACTGCTGATCATCCCTCACATACCTCTCTTCTTCTTCTGATTTCACCTCAAATTCTATATCCATTGGATCTCCACTCTAAACCAAGAAAATGAGAGAGAATATTATCTGTAAGATAATAGGATTTTTTGTACTCACCGTAAAATCCTTTTCTCTCAAATTCCCCGACCAGCACAGCTCCTCTCTGTAACAAATGGGTTGTTAGGCTTATCACTAGGAGAATACTAGGCATAGTTGTAATACAACACTCAGAACTCTTAGTTCCGCCCAGGGCGGCGGTCCCTTGGTTAACAACCCTCCCATCTGCAGGCAGACCTCAGTACGTCAACAAGCAGTATAACGTACAGATAAAAGGAGGGGCGGGTGCTGTGTCGGTCGGTGAATTACAGAGAAAAGGATTTTATTGCGAGTACAAAAAATCCTATTTTCTCTTATATTCCCCCGACCAACACAGCTCCTCTCTGTAACAAATGGGACGTCCCCAAGCAGTGCCAAACGAGGGGTGGGAAAACAGCCCAAAACTTCATCCACCATGGCAAGTGGGAACTTGTGAAACTTTACCCACAAAAAACAACATTGCGTGGAAAAACCACCACAAAAAACAAGGTATCCTCAACAGGAGCGATCACCCAAAACCGCACCAAACTGCGGAAGTAATACAAAAGTGCATTAACATAACAGTACTGTGTTTTTATCGAAAAACCAGGAAAAACAGAAAATATATATTACATATTCAATTGCAACTACACGACCGCCTGCAAAACTTTGCGACCAAACCAGGCATCATTCGATGCACCGACGTCTACCTTGTAGAACTTGGTAAACGCGTGGACAGGTGACCAGGTCGCTGCTTTATACACCTGAGCAGCGGACGCTTGGTGTTGGAAGGCCCAAGACGTTCTGATTGCCCTTGTGGAGTGGGCCGTGACCAAAAAGGGGGGCACCTGCCCCTTCAAGGCGTAGGCTTGTACTACAATCTGTCTGATCCACCTGGAAATGGTGGTTGACGAGACCACCATGCCTTTCTTTTGACCAGCCACCCAAACAAACAGTAAGTCTGACTTCCGAAAGTGAACCGTGACAGACAAATACACCTTAAGAGCCCGAACCACATCCAGAGCGTAAAGGGCCACCTCCTTAGCCCTTGTACACACGGTCGGAGAATCTGTCGGAAGGAGTCTTATCGGACCGTGTCGTCAGATAATCCGACTGTGTGTGGTATGCATCGGACTGATTCCGTCCGAATCTCCGTCCGACCCAATTTTCCAACATGTTGGAAATATTTCCCGACCAACTGGGCCGGACGGACCTAATCCGATCATGTGTAGAGCATTTTCATCGGACCAAGTGCCACGCATGCTCAGATCAAATTCCTACATCAAAGCTATTGGCTACTAGCCTGAATGTAGTCCCATCGTAACGAAATTACGTCATCACGTTCTGAAAGATCGGATTTTTCGCCAACTTGGCCCGACCGTGTGTATGAATGAATGAATGAAATACTTATATAGCGCACAATGCGAACTGAATCGCCTCTAGGCGCCTGTATGCAACAGTTTCGGACACAATCCGTCGGACTAAATCCGACGGGCAAAATCCGACGGATTTGGTTGGCAAAATCTCTGACCGTGTGTACGTGGGCCTAGGGTGCTTCAGTTTAAGACACAGAGATGGCAATACAATGTCTTCATTGATATGAAAAGCCGAGACCACTTTCGGTAGAAAAGATGGTTGCGGAAGCAACACCACCTTATCCTTGCGGATAACCAGATAGGGTGACTTGCAAGACAAGGCTGCCAGTTCCGAAACCCTCCTGGCCGATGTGATGGCCACTAGGAAGACCACTTTCTGGGAAAGAGTCAACAGGGGAATCTCCCTGATGTTTTCAAATGGCAGTTTTTGAAGCACCGACAACACCAGGTTCAGATCCCAAGGGGGTAACAGTGGATGCACCAGAGGGACTACATGTTGTACCCCCTGAACAAAGGTACTCACTAAAGAGTGCAATGCCAGGGGTCGTTGAAAAAAAGACAGCTAAGGCTGGAATTTGCCCTTTGATGGTGCTTAATGCCAATCTCTGGTCTACTCCTTGCTGGAGAAACAGCAGGATCCTGGATATGGAAAATGAGCGCGGATGCCATCCTTTCTCCTCACACATGGAGATGTAGGCCTTCCAGGTACGATGGTATATCTTCCGAGAAGATTTCCGTGCTCTCATCATAGTTGGAATCACAGAGTCTGACAGACCCTGGTTCCTCAACACCTGGCTCTCAATAGCCATGCCGTTAAAGCCAGCGATGGTAAAGCAGGATGGAGAATCGGACCTTGAGACAGAAGGTCCTCTCACAACGGCAGTCACAAGGGAGCGTCTGCCACCAGACGCACCAGGTCTGCGTACCAAGGACGCTGAGGCCAATCTGGGGCAGCCAGTATTACTGGGATCCCCTCGGCTTCCACTCTGCGAAGCAGACGTGGCAACAGTTTCAGTGGAGGAAAGGCGTAGATCAGCTGGTACTGACCCCATGGAGCCACCAGCGCGTCTGACGCCTCGGCCCACGGATCTCTTGTCCTGGACACGAATCTTGGCACCTTCCAATTGAGACGGGAGGCCAGCAGATCCACGTCTGGTGTGCCCCACTTCAGGCACAGCAACCTGAATATCTCCAGATGCAATGCCCATTCTCCTGTGTCCAGAATCTGTCAACTCAGATAGTCCACCTGCCAGTTCTCCACTGCCGGGATGTAAATGGCTGACAGGGCCAGTACGTGTCGCTCTGCCCACCGAAGTATGTGAATGACCACCGATGCCGCGGCTGAGCTTCTTGTTCCCCCTTGGTGATTGATGTATGCCACAGCCGTGGTGTTGTCTGACTGTATTCTGATCGGATGCCCTTGAAGTCTCATCTGTCATCCAATGAGGCTCCAAAGAGCCGGTCACCAAGGAAGGGAAGATCCGTCAGGGCTTTTTTGGATGCCTGGTCACCAGACCAGCATTTTAGCCAAATTAGGCGCCTCAGCACCACAGCTGACACTGAGGCCCTGGATAACAGAGGAAGATTATCCAGGGCCGCATCACAGACGTACTTAAGGCCTTGCACTAGTTGGTCTGCTAGTTCCACGCAGACAGGGGAGGTGTTCTGCTCTCCCAATTGACGGTGCAAAAGTTTTGCCCACTCAGTCTGTCTGCAACACAAGTGCGGATGCCAGTACAGGTTGCACGGCTGACCCCACAACCGTAAGCAAAGAACGAGCCACTGCCTCGGCCTTCCTGTCTGTGGGATCCTTGAATGCAGGAGTCCCCTCAAATCGGGATGGTGGTTACTTTATTTAACCTGGATACTGGGGGGTCCATGACCGGAGGAGCCGACCATTGTTTGAGAAGGCTTTCCTCAAAGGGGTAACGCACCGCCATGTATTTGGGGACCGAAAAGGTCTGTTGCGGCCAACCGCATTCCTTGTAAATGAACTTGTCAAAATAAGTCAGATACGGGAACACCTTAGGTGAACGTGCTGGCTTGCGGGACCCAAAAAGGACCGGTACATCAGCAGAGGGATCGGCTGGCTCCTGAATCTTCAGGGTATCACGCACAGCTGTAATAAGTGCTCCAACTAGCGCTTTCTCGCGCACGGACCCGGACGGGGACTCATCCTCACTATCCAAACGGTCCTGGTCAGCGTCATCTGACAAGACAGAGCAAGGGGTCACCAGCCTCAGCAGGACCCGAGTCTACATCAGAGCTCTCCCCAGAGGGGGGGGGGCAGGGGTCACTTTTTAGCACCTTTCTTCCCATGCACCTCCTCCATTTTGGGAACGAACGAATTGAGGACCGCCGTCAGGGTGTCCATGGGAACTGCGCAGTCCGCAGGTGACCCGGTTGCAATTGCCTGGATTTAGAGGGAAGAAACACCAGTTTCTGAAGCCATGCTGACCCTACCCTGTCTGCCACCCAAAGGGGACTTAGGACAGTGACAGTCCCATCCTCCTTGTTGCCGCTGACTGAGGGGCTCTAACCCGCCGGACTCACCACCCTGAGGAGTTCTGCGCTGTTCAAAAGTAGTGCCTGTAGACCCCGAGTGCTCCCAGGTGCAGAGAAAAACGTGCACAGGCTACAATAAAATGGCCGCCCAGCATCCAGTAAACAGACAGGAAACTGAGAGCACATGTAGCTGCTGCTGGAGAACACTGAAAACGTGTTCAGGCTTCTAAAAAATGGCCACCAAAGTCCTGAATAGGAGAGCACTGGGAAAATGGCCGCTTGAAGCCCAGAAAGACATGCTGTCCTCGCTTACACCTAAAATGTCCGCCGGCCAGCTTCCATGAGGGACAGAGACAGAAATGTGACAGAGATACAGCGATACACCGAATACACAGCCAGACCCACACAGGCACCTCCCGGGAGCTTAACACACAGGATCCAGGACACCACCAGCCAGCCAGTCCCCTATCCCAGGTGAGAGCCCTCAGGGATCTTACACACCACCACACAGCAGCACATGCAGCACCCCCCCGTGAGGGGGAGGGGAGGGAAGATAGGGACAGGGGAGAGAAGAGAGGGAGGTGAGGGACCGCCGAATCGACCTCCCAGGGAATGCCCAGCTGCTCAGCCCCACCGAAGCAGGGAGAGCTGTACTTAACAGTCCTGAAGAGCTGAGAGACATTCTATTGTAGAGTTACTCCTGATCAGTACAGGGTTGCTACTGGCCTTGGCATACTGTGACGCAGACATCAGTAGCCCGGTCATATGTATGCCCCGGAGCATAAAAGCTCACGACCACCTCTGGAGCTGAGCTATGTCGTGGCCTGCCGAGCCGTAGCTGCGACCTGTACACGCTCGATGGCTGGACTGGGGAGACTACAAGGATAAGGGTATCCAGCCTGTCACCCAGCCGGCTGTTGATAGTAGATCACAGGATCATTCATCTTGTGCAAAAAGCCAAGCTTCTGCTTAAATAAAAAGCACGGACCGATGGGCCCACAGGGTTCCTAGGTCCTTCTCCTTCACTAGGCAAAATAAAACTGATGCTGCTTTGCAGGGTGGAGGGTTGTAGCCCACGAGACCGCCCCCCTGGGCGGAACTGAGAGTTCTGAGTATTGTGTTACAACTTTGCCTAGTATTCTCCTTTTGATAGGGCTAACAACCCATTTGTTACAGAGAGGAGCTGTGTCGGTCGGTGAATTTAAGAGAAATAAGATTTATTATTGTGACATCACATAGAAAATCCACACATTATTTCTACAAGTCCATGTTCTAGATGCTCCATCCCACCAACCTTGCAATAGTGAGGGATGGTGTGATCTTCTTGTGTGGAATCCCAGGAATACAGAGGACGGGGACATCTCTCTGGTGGGTTTCTGGTATTAGGTGGCTCCATCATATCCTTGTGTCCTTCTGAAAACTCCTCCATCACTCCATACTCCTCATCCTCCTCTTTATACTCTTCTTTAACATCAATATTATCCCCGAGGTTTTCACTCTGAATATATAATAAAACATTCATTGTAACAATCATGCTGTATATAAATCAGAACTACCAATAATTGTCACTCATCTACCTGATGATGGTGAGGGATGGTGTACAGATCTTTGTGTTCTTTTAGAGACTCTGACTCCTCCGTCACCCCATCCTCATCATCCTCCTCTTTTATCTCTTCTTTAACCTCAACTTTAGAATCTCTCAGGTTTCCACTCTGAATATATAATAAAAATGACATCAAAGGTAACAATGCAGATAATGTAGAGATCCTAATGATACTATCAGTGATTGTTCCTCATCTACCTGATAATGGTGGGGGATGGTGTGACCTTCCTGTGTGGAATCCCGGGAATACAGAGGACGGGGACATCTCTCTGGTGGGTTCCCATTACTGGATCCATCTGTAGGAAACACACACACTGACTGAATACATTGTTTCTATGTGTTTATCAGATGATGGGGGATCTAGGTGGAGTCTCCGTACTGCTCTCTCCTTTACAATAAAGTCTCCTCTTACCCGGTGATGTGAGGGGCGGCTGATTGTCCATCATGACGTCCTTGTAGAGATCCTTGTGTCCTTCTAAATACTCCCACTCCTCCATGGAGAAATAGACAGTGACATCCTGACACCTTATAGGAACCTGACACACACAATGATACAGTCACCATCCAGACACATCCCTTGTCTGTTACTGGATAATGTCCCAGAATTCCCAGAATCCTCCTCACCTCTTCTCCATCAGCTCTCTGGTGACTTCTAGAATCTTCTTTGTATTTCTCTATTCTATCAGGGAGGGAGGTGGAGGCAATGTGATGATCATATGATCTCCAGACTTCACAGGAGGAAAACTCTAGATCTGAACACAAATAGAAAAAATAAATGTTATCCCAGAATCCTCCTCACCTCTCCATTCAGGGGTCCATTATATTAAAGCTCCACTTCAGAATGAGATATGATTTACCCACACAGGACCCCCACACTATACAGGATAAAAGCTTGTAGCAGGTATTCTGATGTCATTACATACAATGCAGGACCAACAGTCCAACTTTGCTAATGAGGATGCCAAGACTCCGCCCACATCCTAAGAACATCAGAAAAAATGGAAGAAGGAGCTCAGAGACAAATGAGAATATTGCTCAGCCAATGGGAGATGATCTCAGCATGACTTACATAATGAAGGAGACGAGGGGGAGGGGGGGAAGTCACTTATGGTGACCATAGAGACATGGAAATTCAGCTGGTTCAGCAGGGATCGGTCACATTTCCATCCATGTGTGGTCACTGCCGGATAAAAGTCACTCCATCAGCGGCTGCAGCCAATAGCTTCATCACTGATCTGTGTATTCTGAGAGCGGAGGAGCGCCCCCCATTGTCAGAATACAATAGTGCAGCGGGGAGGATTCCCCCATCCCCCTCCAATGTGTGGATGGGGGAATCACTTCCGTTTTTTCCTCTCATCCCGCTGGATGAACGATAAAACTGAACCATGTATGGCCAGATTTGGAAGGAAGATATATTAATCACAAACTGATCACCCTGAAGGGGGTTAATCTAGGTATCCACACTATATATATATATATATATATATATATATATATAAATACCTCTGCCATCCTCTGGAACTCGCTACCTCAACCTGTCCGGCTATCCCCTACTCTTGCTACCTTCAGGCGATCCCTGAAAACTCATCTCTTCAGGGAAGCCGATCACGTCTCCAACTGATCTTTTATCACTTCCATCAGCTCATTCCCCACAGTTACAACCTTTTGTACCACCTGCCCCACCCTATTAGATTGTAAGCTCTTCTGAGCAGGGCCCTCTTAATCCTCTTGTATTTTATTGTATTATAACTGTATTGTTTCCCTTTTATATTGTAAAGTGCTGCTTAAACTGTTGGCGCTATATAAATCCTGTATAATAATAATATATGTGTGTATCATCATCTGCTGGAGATAAAAGACATCGCAGTGACTATGGAGGAAGAGGACGGACATGACAGGGGTGTGATGAATGAAGAGTGCAGAGAGAGAGCACACAGAGGCAAATCACCAGGAACCCGACACGTGGGGCATTTATTGGGGGACTCGGGGTACAGGCAGGAGGAGAATTAGTCCACAGAACACACAATAGATACAGCAATGAAGAGCGATCCTCGGGGCTGTAATATGGGACAGATAAGGGTTGTTATTTAATGGGGCAAACAGAAGGCACAGAAATGAAGAGTGCTCCTCAGGACAGCAAAGGGGTGATAGTCCACAGGGCAGAGCAGTGTTGGCACATAGGGTAGCAAGACACAGTACAATGAAAAATTCCACCGGATAACAATGTAACACCACACAGGTAGTCCATGTAGGATGGCCAGGGAAATGGGCCCGACTCAGGGACAGAGATCCAGGTCCAAAAAAGGGCAGAGATCACGGCGTGATGGGTTAAGTATAGGAAATGGCAGATATCCAGGCCAACAGGGGTAGGGCTGGTAGCTGAAGAAGGGCAGGCAGGGTAAAGTCCATGGGCCCTTGGAGGGGGTTGGGAGGGTTTGACCACAGCTCAGCAGCACAGACAATACAGAACTATATGTCCAGGGTGCAGAGAGCAGCACCCAGTCCATACTGACCCATCAGACTCAGTAGTTCAATCCCGATTAGAGATTGTCCATTTTATAAAACTAAATACAAACATCCAATACTTCTGACCTTCATTATAGGGGGTTACTGGGTGTAAATAGAAAATAAGATCTTATTACCTCCTCTGCTACTTCTTCCAGCAACGTCTTCTCTCTACTTCCTCCTGACTCACCTCTCACCCGGAACTTCCTGTCTGTATCTGACATCACTTCCTGTCTTCCATAGAGACTTCCTGTCTGGGTAGAAGTGAGATCACCACCTTGTGGAGATCAGAGGAACTGAAGAAACGTCTGGTAGTGGGAACACGACCTTGTGCTGTGTGTATGTACTGTATATCCTTATAGATGGGGTCATCTACACTCCCACCAAGGGGGATAGAAATATATTACTGCTCGGGGGGAGACATTTTGGCCCCTTTGATTTTGCATTAAAATTGATGTCAGATTTAGTCATGTAGAACATCTGTTATACGGATACAAAGAGCCCCAGCTGAGAGTAAAGGGTGGAAATGGCTCCTGATCCCCAGATTTGGGCAATTATGTCACCAATATAAATAGAATAAAACCTGCGCTATGTGTAACAACTCAAATACCTACAGAAATAACTTATACCGGACTGCTGCTGTAACAAAGGTAAGTGTTCCCTTTATCAACTAGAAGAGCATTATGTGTCACAGTGCTGTCCTATTGTGTGTGCACATAAATCATCACAAATACACTAAAATATGTGGAGACATTCATATATAAAGTGCTAGGGGCTCAAATATTATTCTCTGCAGATCTACTGCTTCCACTTTACACCTACTTCACTGATCTTATGGTGTTTATCAATAAATTATGTAAACTGATCAATGTGCAAATTCATATACAACATAAAGTGCTTTGTGCTCAAGATGCTGTTCACTGCAGATCCATTGCTTCCACTTTGCACCTACTTCTTTAATCTCATAATGTTTGCTGCTATATTAAAGTAGAAACCCGTGAAAAAAATAATGTAATCATACAAGTGGTGACAGGTTTTCATTTAAACCAGGATATTATTCTACCTTCTTCTCCCCAGAGCCTCAATTTAGGGAAGAGAAGGCACTGCATTCCCTCGATGTAGTAAGAGCGATCAGAGTCTATTTAAAGGCGACCGCTCAGGTTCACAAAACATATGTTTTGTTTGTTCTGCCAGAAGATCCAAAAATGGGACAGGCAGCGTCAAAGTCCACGATTTCCAAATGGATTCGTCAAGTGATTGTTCAAGCTTACGGCTTAAAAAATAAAATTCCTCCTTTTTATGTTAAAGCGCACTCATCCAGGGCGGTTAGTGCCTCTTGGGCGGGGCATCATCAGGCCTCTATGGCTCAGATCTGTAAGGCAGCGACTTGGTCTTCAGTTCATATGTAGCGCCGGCTCCTGAAGAGCACGCACTATGTATTTTTCCCTATTTAAAATTCCTAAAGCCACAGTTGTGTTTTAGGGTTAATTATGCCAAATTATGGTCTCAGTACCAGTCCAGCTGGATTGCACTGGGTTCTGCTTTGCCACAGGTGGCGCTGTTACCACTGGCAAGTGTGAGAACGCAGTTCAGCTAGGCGCATTGAGTGCCATTCTTTCTCGGAACCAGCCCAGTGGGAGTGTCATCTTGCTGTGCATTCTGGGAGAGGATACTTAAGGTACTGACATTGCGTGCTTCTGGGTTCCGGTCCAGAAGCTCTTTGTGTCTGTCTGGTCATGGTCCTCCTGACCAGCCCCCATGGCCCTCATGACCTGGGGTGCAGATCCATCCAATTCCGAGTCTCGGGGCTGGTTAGCCTGAGGCAAAGTAACTGGGAGGAGGATTCAAAGGTGGTCCAGTGCTGTCTCATCTGTGGAGAGGCCCAGCAACTGGAGAAGTAATCAGGGGAGGACTCTTCGGGAGAAGGCCACGTATAAGGCTGGCTTCTCAGAAAGAGCCTGGAGGCTCAGTTGAAAGACACCAAGCGAATTTACACTAATACGGTATAGCCGGACCGGCTGCGAGATACTGGTACTGTATGATGGCTCTCTAAATTTACCTACGTGCTTCAGTTACATTCAAGTCTGTGGCAGAGACTTTATTCACAAGTTTTCTACATCCAAGTCTGTGGCAGAGGCTTTATTCACAAGTGTTCTACATCCAAGTCTGCGGCAGAGACTTTATTCACAAGTGTTCTACATCCAAGTCTGTGGCAGAGGCTTTATTCACAAGTGTTCTACATCCAAGTCTGTGGCAGAGGCTTTGCTTTACTCAAACACTCTATCGGCTGCTAGGCCTAGTGAGCGAAGGTCTATCCGGTAGCTGTGAGAATCCAGTTGTGAGCGGTAATTCTCTGGATTTCTATAGTGAGAGACTTCCTATTTTTTGCAGTTCCAAGAGTACCTGATCTTCCGACCCAACCCTCTATCTTCATTGAGAGACTCTTCTGTCTACTTGTTGTCAAATAGATATCCTAAAAGTGGATCCAGTGTCAGTTTCTGCAGTTCTTTGGGCCATCTACCTCGGGAAACCCCTAGATGTACACGAGGTCAAGAAGGTAACGGTAAGCCCAATTAAACCAGCTGCTCCTTCGGGGGTCAGTGCTACACATACATTTACCTGATTTTATCAAATCAATGTTAAAGGTCATGAGGATATTGCCTTCGAGCGCACTGTACTGCAGGCTGCAGTATGAGTCCTCTGGCCTCCTGTTTTTTGTTCTGTCTCCCCCCTTCAGTTGCCATTGCTATGGGACATCCCACATAGTAAGTACTATGGCTCTGTGTCCCCTGATGTAAGAAAAGAAAACAGGATTTTTGAAACGGTTTACCTGTAAAATCCTTTTCTTTGATGTACATCAGGGGACACAGAGGTCCCTCCCTTCTTGGTATACACTTGTATTGCTTGGCTACAAAACTGAGGACTCCCAGTAGTGGGAGGGGTCATATAGGGAGTGCATTTTTTAATTTGGGGCGTGCCAGTGCCCATCACCTATCAGTGGTCCTATAACCCACATAATAAGTACTATGGCTCTGTGTCCCCTGATGTATATCAAAGAAAAGGATTTTACAGGTAAGCGGTTTTAAAAATCCTGTGTTTATTCCAATTGTTTTGTCACTATATATATACATATATATATATATATATATATATATATATATATATATATATATATATATACACATATGAAAATAATAATGATTTATTTCCTTTTTTTACATAGTGACACTTGTAGTGTTGACATTGACCCTGTGATCAGGATTTTTTTTTTGATGATTACTGTCATAAGCAACCATTTTTATGAATGACACAGGGTGTACTACTGTGATGGCAGTGATTGGTCACAGCTATCATATGGTACAGATGTGATAGGCCCTGCATGTACCATGTGATCACTATGACCAATCACAGAGATATTCACAATAGTACACAATGAATAGCTATGAATAAAAGCCATTCTTTGTGTACAACTGTTATGTGATCGCTGTGATTTTTTCTTACTTTTTTGTCTTATATTTGAACTTCTCTGATAGATCTGTAAGATATTTGACATGAGTAGTTACTATAAGACATTTCTTGGAGCAGTTCTTCTGATCTCCACAAGGTGGTGATATCACTCATATGTAGACAGAAAGTTTCTATGGAATGCAGACAGGAAGTGATGTCAGTCACAGACAGGAAGTGATGTCAGTCACAGACAGGAAGTGATGTCAGTTACATACAGGAAGTAATCTGGTATAAAAACAAGACGTTCCATGTGGCAGGGAAGAGAAGACATTACTGGAAGTAACAGCAGAGGAGGTAATAAGATCTTATTTTCTATTTACACACACGGGACTCACCTCCGCCGATCACTTCCAGCAGTGCCCAGTGAGGCTCTTTGTTCTCGGTGACCCCAAACATGGCACATTGCAGCCACTGAGATTCCCAAGTGATGACAAAGTCTGAGATGAGGTGCATGAATGGGGGGAGGGGGTCTGTACTGAGGTGCCAGTCTGAGGAGGTTATGGGAAGGGGTGGCAGAGAGTTGAGATGAGGAGGATGGATAGGAATGGTTGGGACAGATGAAGGGTCAATAATATGGGCAGCCCTGGAAGGGGCACATAGGTGTTGAGGGGAGATGGGGGGCAGAGGGCTGGGCAGAAACTCCAGAGAGCAGCTGGCAGAGGTAGGAGAGGAGTTGGAGATGTGCAGAGAGCTGATCCTGCCCCTCCCCTCACACATCTCAATGGCCCCACACACACCAAGGTCATATTTTTGTATAAGACAAAAAGGGCGCTGCAGCTGGCATCAGGGACGGGTCCCTCAGAGCCTGCACAGGGCACAGAGTCCACCCAGTATGGAGAACTTGGAGCTTATGTCTGGGGGAGGAGGAGTGGGGGGAGGAGTTGGCTAATGTTTGGGCGGCGCTGTTTTGGGAGCAGATCAGACACAGCAAGGGTGCTCTGCAAAGGCTGAATGTGCTGCACACTGCAACCATAATAGTTCTGCCACTGGTTCTGAGTAAACTAGACTAGGTCTCTGAGGCGGTAGTGGGACTAAAGGACTCTGGGACCCCTGAGGAGGAAGTGTAGATGAAGGACTTTCTGGGCCTCCTAAGAAGTAATAGGACTGAACAACTCTGAGAGGTTAGTGGGGCTGAAGGGCTGTGGGGGCTCTGAAGGGGGGGCTTCAGGGCTCATAGGGGCTCTTGGTCTCTAATGGTCCTCCCACCCCACCTGCACTTACTTTTCTGACCTTCCTAAAGAACTCCTGCCAGAAAATGAAGGAATATAACAAAAAGGGGGTGGAAGGGAACCAAAACATTGTGGTACATAAGGTGCCCACCGGTATTGTACCGCACACTTGTATTAAGCGGGAACATAAAGAAAAATGTGCTCTGTGTCAGAGAGACGACTCAGTGCAAAGTGTCACATGAAGAAATCCTGGGAAATAATACCCGACTAATAGGGATAAATAAATTGATTAGCCAATGATTTGATAAATTATTAATTTAATTTATTAGAAAAGGATCAATTGTTAAAATAACAGTAATTCCACACTTTATACTAAGAAAAGACAAAAGTTCTGGGGACAAAGACACACATAAGACAGCGACAAGACACCACCAACAAAATTCATCAAATAGCGCTATAAATGTAATAGACAGTAAAAGAACATCACCACCAAGCCTAATACATTATAAATTGTATACAGAGACAACGGCCGTTGCAGAATTGAGGTTAATAATGTAAGCAATGTGACATTGCATATAACAGTCCGTGGTAGAAATTGCAGGGTAAAAGAACAAAATGAGTCCAAGGGATTGGAGAAAAGGGGGAGATGAAAACGGGGAGCCGTCTGCAGATATACAAAGTCCAAGAAGCTGTAGATGATGATAACAAGCCGTGTATCCTTTAGACTGAACGTAATCCAAATCAGCAGCTGATTGATCAATAAGGCTGTAGTGATTAATCGGAGCGATTCCACTGAACCAAAATCAATGATCAGAGGTCGGAGCCGGACAATAGTAAAGTTCTAAGTGGAAATAAGACAATAGTTCAGTCACACAGGACTTGATGATGAAAAGAGACCGTTATATGCCATGTCATATTCCTTCCATTATTATCCTCCATTCTGTAACCGCCGTTGTCTCCGTATACAATTTATAATTTATTAATCATTTATCAAATCATTGGCTGATCGATTTATTTATATCTATTAGTCGGGAATTATTTCCCAGGATTTCCTCATGTGACACTTTGCACTGAGTCGTCTCTCTGACATTTCTCTTCAGTAAGTGAAGGAAGCTTCACCTCACCATATCACTGGTCAAGAAGAATGTTCCACAACACAAAATACACCAAGAGAACAAACCCCTCCCCCTGTTGTCCTCCTCCTACCCACACTGAATTGCTATTGGAGAGTACAGAACAGACTCCTCCCCCACAGTTCTGTACTCCACCATCAGAATCCTCCTGCTATCCAATCCGATCCCTTCTCTTACTGCAGAGAGTGACATCACTCCGATCAGTCAGCAGGCTGCCGGAGATTGGAGCCTTGCAGCCGGAGTTCTGCCAATTATCCTGATTAGCCGACAACTCCGACCAAAAGTCAGCAAGTTCCCCTTCCTGGACATCATGATGACCCGACATTGTCCTCACAGCACTGCCTCAGAGCAAACAAGTCAAAGGAAGGATCGTATTTATCATTCCTTGTCTGCAGATCTAAGACTAATCAAAACCAGTTCAGAAACCAAACAAACCCAACAGAGAAAAGAGAATTTCTGATCTGGCAGAACAAGAGGGTCCCAGGAGGCCAAAAAAATAAAAAATCAGACGCTAAACAGTCCAAACTAAATGTGTCCCCATGGGGGGGAGTAGTTCTTGTATGTATGGAAACCCTCCTATTAACCCTTCACATCCACATCTTATTATATTTATTTTTTATTATTATTATTATCCCCTCACAATTACTGCGACCACCTTCCCACTCTATCCTCAACTCCCTAACCCACATCCTCAACCTCTCCCTCTCCTCCGGCACCTTTCCTTCACCGCTGAAACATGCACTGGTTACCCCCATACTCAAAAAACCCTCAATAGACCCCACCTATTTGAACAATTTAAGACCCATCTCCCTGCTCCCGTTTGCCTGCAAGCTCATCGAACGCCTTGTCCATGACTGAATGAGTCGCTACCTCATGGACAACAACCTTCTTGACCCCCAACAGTCCGCCCACAACATTCTACTGAAACTGCCCTACTAAAACTCACCAATGACCTACTAACTGCTAAAACCAACGGGCATTACTCCATACTCATACCCTTAGACCTCTCTGCTGCCTTTGACACAGTTGACCACCTGCTCCTCCTCAGCAAACTCCACTCCCTTGGCCTCTGTGATTCTGCTTTATCCTGGTTCTCCTACCTATCTCAGTGCACTTTCAGTGTCACTTACAACTCCATCTCCTCCGCTCCCCTTCCTCTTTCTGTTGGGGGTACCCCAAAGCTCCATTCTTGGGCCCCTCCTATTCTCACTCTATACCTCTTCCCTGGGCCAGTTGATAACCTCCCATGGCTTCCAATACCACCTCTAAGCCGACAACACCCAGATCTATCTCTCCACTCTTCAACTCACCCCCTCCATCTCCTCACAGATCTCAAACGTACTGAAAGTGGTGTTCCACACAAAAAAATGATTAATATTCCTAAAAAAATTAAAAAAGAAAACATTAGGAATTTTTTTTTTAACTCTTCTCAAAATGGCTGTTGCTAGGGGGTCCCTCGTAGTCTGCCTCCTTCAGTGCCTGGTCTGGTGACATCACTTCCCCTCGGCACAGGAAGGGCTCAGCTCTGCCCCCTCCCTCCTGTCATTTGGGACATGTGACAGGACCCAGATGACTGTGCGGCGAATCATGGTGCGTGGCACCGCTCACGCATGCGCAGTGGGTGTCCGGCTGTGAAGCCACAGCCGGGTGCCCCCAGTTGCAATGCCGGTGTCTTGTAAAATAGTGTCCCCCATCAGATGCTGTCCCCTGCGTACTGCGCATGCGCAGTACACAGGAACACAGAATCCGAAAATTGCCGAGGACGAACGGCGCCTGCGCCGTGAGTTCAGGTTCTATCCCCACTATCCAAGTGGACATAGAGTTAGAATAAAAAAGAGCCGAGCGGAGCGAGGCCGAGCCCGAAGCGTGGCGAGCGAAGCTCGCCCGCGAGGGGCCCTCTAAAATTCTTAACCCTATGTCCGCTTGGATAGTGGGGCTACCTCCTCCACTCACGGCGCAGGCGCCGTTCAACTTCTGAGTTTTTCCGAAGCTTCGGCTGCTCCGTACTGCGCATGCGCAGTACGGAGCGGACAGCATTTGATGGGGACTGTATTAGGCAGAACACCGGCACCGCCGAGTGGAGGGGGGACAAGCGGGGCTTCAGTATTTGTAGCTGCTGACTTTTATTTATTTTTTATTTTTAAGGGGAACTCCTCTTGAATGATCTATCGGTATGGATGTTCTCCCTATGTGCCTCCCTATGTTTACAATTATAACAGTACATGACTCTATATATCAATTGGTTTATATGTAACTGAATTTGGAATATAATTAGTTGTCATAGAGATCTGCCCTGAATGAATTTGTTATTTACAGTATGAATTGATCATGTTGTTGATTTCATCTTTTACAATATTAGAGACCTCTGTCTGATGAATTTGGGTTTTTATAATATGAACTATGATAATATTCTTGTTATTATTTTTTTTTTTTTACAATTAAACCTCCTAGTGCCAATTGATGTCATGTGATGTTTATATGCAGCGTCTTTGTTTTTTTTATATTACTTTAGGTACCGGTCATATTCACTATCACCATATTATCTCCAGGGTGCATGCCTCATATAAAGTCCCACTTGTCTCTGTCTTTTCTGTTTGGTTCAAAGTATCGGGGATGGTCGTGCTTGGTTCTACCCACCTTGCGCTTCATATAAAGTCCCACCTAGCTGTTTGGTTCCTCCAAACTTTTTTTCATATCGGTATGGATGTCACACCACTTTCTCAAACACAATCTTTCTAAAACTGAGCTTCTTATATTTCCTCCTTCACGTTCCCCCCCCGCCCCCCCCCCCCCCCCCCCGGTGACTTCACCAACACAACCATTGGTCCCTCCACACATGGCAGGGTCCTGGGTGTAATCCTTGACTCTGACCTCTCCTTCTCCCCACATCCAATCGCTGGCTAAATCCTGCCGCCTTCCCCTCCGCAACATCTCCAGAATTCCACCTTCCTGACTAATGACACCACAAAGCAACTCGTTCACTCCTTGATTATTTCCTACCTTGATTACTGCAACTCTCTCCTTAATGGCCGACCCTTACACAGGCCCCTCCCCCCTTCAGTCTATTATGAATGCTGCTACTAGACTAATACACCTCACTAATCTATCCGTGACTGCCGCCCCTCTCTGCCAATCCCTTCACTGGCTTCCCCTCCCCCACCGTATAAAATTCAAAATGCTAACCACAACATACAAGGTCATCCACAACACCCCCCCATCTACATCACCAACCTCATCTGCAGATATCTCCCAAATTGTCCCCTCCGCTCCTCCCAGGACCTCCTGCTCTCTAGCTCCCTTGTTACCTCCTCCCATGCTTGTCTTCAGGACTTCTCCAGAGCCTCTCCCATCCTCTGGAACTTCCTGCCCCAGTCTGTCCACTCAGCCCTTACCCTGTCCACCTTTAGGAGAGCCCTGAAAACTAATTAATTTATTCAGAGAAGCCGATCCCACACCCACCTAACTGTCCCCGAGCCACCCCCATCAAATCCTTCCCCGCATCTATTACCTTTTGTATCACCACCCCCTCCCTTTTAGAATGTAAGCTCTACGAGCCGGGCCCTCCTGTACCTTTCGTATTGTACTGTAATTGTGTTGTTTCCCCTATACATTGTAAAGCACTGCGTAAACTGTTGGAGCTATATAAATCTTGAATAATAATATTATTGTGTGACCAACACCATCCAAATAATTCTTACTTTAATTTTCCAAAGTTATCCGTCTACAAGGAGACCTGTATAGATCAAATGACGGCACCAATGAGGATGGAGGAGGACCGGAGTCACATGACTGAGAAGATACTAAACTTCACCCTGGAGATCATCTACCTGCTGACCGGAGAGGTGAGGAGGATTCTGGGAGGTCACATGACATCACTCTTATCTCTATTAATAAAACACAGACCTGACCGGAGAGGTGAGGAGGATTCTGGGAGGTCACATGACATCACTCTTATCTCTATTAATAAAACACAGACCTGACCGGAGAGGTGAGGAGGATGATGGGAGGTGACATGACATCACTCTTATCTCTATTAATAAAACACAGACCTGACCGGAGAGGTGAGGAGGATTCTGGGAGGTCACATGACATCACTCTTATCTCTATTAACCACTTCAGCCCCGGACCAATAAACACCTTAAGGACCAGAGGTCTTTTTCCAATTTCGCACTGCACTGCTTTAACTGGTAATTGCGCGGTCATGCAATATTGCACCCAAACGAAATTTGCGTCCTTTTCTTCCCACAAATAGAGCTTTCTTTTGATGGTATTTGATTGCCTCTGCGATTTTTATTTTTTGCGATATAAATGGAAAAAGAGCGAAAATTTTGAAAAAAAAAGATATTTTCTTCTTTTTGTTATAATAAAAATCGAATAAACTACATTTTAGTCATACATTGAGGGCAAAATTTATTCAGCCACATGTCTTTAGTAAAAAAAATGTCAATAAGCGTATATTTTTTGGTTTGCGCAAAAGTTATAGCGTCTACAAACTAGAGTACATTTTCTGGAATTTACACAGCTTTTAATTTATGATTGCCTATCTCATTTCTTGAGGTGCTAAAATAGCAGGGCAGTACAAACCCCCCCCCCCCCCAAATGACCCCATTTTGGAAAGTAGACACCCCAAGGAAATTGCTGATCGGTATGTTGAGCCCATTGAATATTTATTTTTTTTGTCCTAAGGGATTGAATAATGACAAAAAAAAAAAAAAATTTTACAAAAAGTTGTCACTAAATGATATATTGCTCACACATGCCATGGTTATATGTGGAATTGCACCCCAAAATATATTCCGCTACTTCTCCCGAGTATGGGGATACCACATGTGTGGGACTTTTTGGGAGTCTAGTCGCGCACGGCACCCCGAAAACCAATCACCACCTTCAGGATTTCTAAGGGTGCAAATATTTGATTTCATGCCTCACTACCTATCACAGCTTCGAAGGCCATAAAATGCCAAAATAGCACAAAACCCCCCAAAATGACCCCATTTTGGAAAGTAGACACCCCAAGCTATTTACTGAGAGGCATGTTGAGTCCATGGAATATTTTATATTTTGCCACAAGTTGCGGGAATATTACAAACTTTTTTTATTTTTGCACAAAGTTGTCACTAAATGATATATTGCTCACACATGCTATGGGCATATGTGAAATGACACCCCAAAATACATTCTGCTGCTTCTCCTGAGTACGGGGATACCACATGTGTGGGACTTTTTGGGAGCCTAGCCGTGTACGGGACCCTGAAATCCAAGCACCGCCTTCAGGATTTCTAAGGGTGCAAATATTTGATTTCACTCCTCACTACCTATCACAGTTTTGAAGGCCATAAAATGCCAAGATGGCACAAAACCCCCCCAAATGACCCCATTTTGGAAAGTAGACACCCTAAGCTATTTGCTGAGGGCCATGTTGAGACCATTGAATATTTTTTTTTTTTGTCCCAAGGGATTGAATAATGACAAAAAATAAAATTTTTTTTTTTTTTTTTACAAAAAGTTGTCACTAAATTATATATTGCTCACACATGCCATGGTTATATGTGGAATTGCACCCCAAAATATATTCCGCTACTTCTCCCGAGTACGGGGATACCACATGTGTGGGACTTTTTGGGAGCCTAGCCACGTACGGGACCCCGAAAACCAAGCACTGCCTTCCGGATTTAAATATAAAATGCTACCAAAAAACCTGTTAGCGATGGCAGGGATCAGGCCTGACTCTGCGATCGCTGCAGTTATGTGTTTAGTGTTTTGTAAGTGACAGTGATCGATCGATACTGCACTTGGGTGGGCTGGGCAGAGGGGCAAAACGCAGGTGCCAGCAGGTATCTGGGCTGATCCCGCTAACAATGCGTTTTTTTGGAACCCTAAACTGCTGGGTACGCTAGTACAGATCTGATCAGATATTGATCTATTCAGATTCTATACCACTACGGGAGGTGTATGCTTTGCGTGTGGGTGTTAGCGGCACTGGCACTAACCTAGCGCTGCCTGGGGCGACGCAGACCCTGACCCTAAAACCTAATTGATATCACCCGCCGGGTGACCAGGGGGTTAAACCTTTATTGGGTAATGAATGGTGGGTGCCCTGATGCTATAAAAAACAAACTAACCAGAGTCACCCGTAACACTTATACGGTGATCAGTGGTGAAAGGGTTAACTAGGGGCAATCAGGGGGTTCAAATTTTTATTAGGTAGTATATGGGGGTCCCTGGCGCTATATAAAAACCTGACGGGGAACCTAAATAACTAACTGGCTAACCAGCGTCACCAGTGACACTTATACTGTGATCGCTGGTGAAAGGGTTAACTAGGGGCAATCAGGGGGTTAAAACCATTATTGGGTAGTATATGGGGGTACCTAGCGCTATAAAAACCTGGCGGTGAACCTAAAAAAAATAACTAGCTACCTAGCGACAGTAGCGACACTAATGCAGCGATCAGAAAAATGATCGCTTAGTGACATTGGCAAAAGGGGGTGAAAGGGTTAACTAGCGGCATTCAGGGGGTTAAAACCATTATTGGGTAGTATATCGGGGTACCCAGCGCTATAAAAACCTGGCGGTGAACCTAAAAAAATAACTAGCTACCTAGCGACACATGCAGCGATCAGAAAAATTATCGCTTAGTGACACTGGCAAAAGGGGGTGAAAGGGTTAACTCTAGGGGCAATCAGGGGGTTAAAATCTTTATTGGGGGGTGATAGGGGGCTACCCTGGACCTAACACTAACTGTCCTGACAGTTTTTACTGTTATAACTGATCAGTAAAGAAATGAACACTGCAATCAGTGACACTGTGACTGGGGGGGGGGGGTTTGTGTGCCTGTGTGTACCTACATGTCAGTGTAGTGTTTTGGTGCACTTACTTTGTGTCTTCTCCTCGTAGTCCGGTCAAAAAGACCGCACCGAGGAGAATGACATCACTTCCTCCTTCCTGTGTAAACAATACACAGTGGGAGGAAGCTTCTCATTGGCCAGGAGCGATCCAGAGGGGGTGGCCAGAAACCAACGGCCATCCCCTCATCACGAATCGCTCCTGGAGGGAAACGGACCGCCGTATCCAGCGGGAGGGGGTCCGATCGGACCCCCCCACCCGCTGGAAAGCAGGCACGTACATCTACGTGCTTGTGCCTGCCTGTGCCATTGTAATGACGTACAATGGCAATACGGCGGTCCTTAAGTGGTTAATAAAACACAGACCTGACCGGAGAGGTGAGGGGGATTCTGGGAGGTCACATGACATCACTCTTATCTCTATTAATAAAACACAGACCTGACCGGAGAGGTGAGGAGGATTCTGGGAGATCACATGACATCACTCTTATCTCTATTAATAAAACACAGACCTGACCGGAGAGGTGAGGAGGATTCTGGGATTCTAACATGATATTCCTATTGGTTCTCCAATACAGAGATTTCCTCTTGTGAAGTCAGGTGATCATATGACCATCACAGTGCCTCCATGTGACTCCCTAAAACCTGAGAGACACAACATGGAGAAGATTCTAGAAGTCACCAAGAAGATGATGGAGCTGCTGACAGGAGAGGTGAGGAGGATTCTGGGAATTGTGGGACATTATCCAGTAACAGACAAGGGATGTGTCTGGATGGTGACTGTATCATTGTGTGTGTCAGGTTCCTATAAGGTGTCAGGATGTCACTGTCTATTTCTCCATGGAGGAGTGGGAGTATTTAGAAGGACACAAGGATCTCTACAAGGACGTCATGATGGACAATCAGCCGCCCCTCACATCACCGGGTAAGAGGAGACTTTATTGTAAAGGAGAGAGCAGTACGGAGGCTCCACCTAGATCCCCATCATCTGATAAACACATAGAAACAATGTATTCAGTCAGTGTGTGTGTTTCCTACAGATGGATCCAGTAATGGGAACCCACCAGAGAGATGTCCCCGTCCTCTGTATTCCCGGGATTCCACACAGGAAGATCACACCATCCCCCACCATCATCAGGTAGATGAGTGACAATTATTGGTAGTTCTGATTTATACACAGCATGATTGTTACAATGAATGTTTTATTATATATTCAGAGTGGAAACCTCGGGGATAATAATATTGATGTTAAAGAAGAGTATAAAGAGGAGGATGAGGAGTATGGAGTGATGGAGGAGTTTTCAGAAGGACACAAGGATATGATGGAGCCACCAAATACCAGGAACCCACCAGAGAGATGTCCCCGTCCTCTGTATTCCCGGGATTCCACACAGGAAGATCACACCATCCCCCACTGTTACCTCAAGGTTGGTGGGATGGAGCATCTAGAACATGGACTCCTAGAGATGATGTGTGGATTTTCTATGTGATGTCACAATAATAAATCTTCTATCTTACAGATGATATTCTCTCTCATTTTCTTGGTTTAGAGTGGAGATCCAATGGATATAG
Source organism: Lithobates pipiens (assembly GCA_037367395.1). Classification (NCBI taxonomy): domain Eukaryota; kingdom Metazoa; phylum Chordata; class Amphibia; order Anura; family Ranidae; genus Lithobates; species Lithobates pipiens. Next base: position 122,993 of record JAZDVW010001978.1, on the reverse strand, counting down.
AATTTGAGGTGAAATCAGAAGAAGAAGAGAGGTATGTGAGGGATGATCAGCAGTCTATGGAGGAGGATGGAATAACGGGGACATTTATAGAGGAGGACACTCCTACAGAGATCAGCACAGGTGGGTCATTAACACTAAATACATTCCTCCACCCATACTGCTCACTGATTGGTCCAGAGTAGGGCGGGGGCTGGGTGATATCAGCCTGTAATCCCCTGGTCACTTTCTTGAGCTGTGTTCCCCGTCCTGTATTCCTGGATTTCTCTCAAATAATCGAAAAAAGAAAAAGCAGTAACACCCCAATAAAGGGTCAGAGGGCGCTGATCACCCCTAGTGTATAAAAAACAAAGAAAAAAAAGAGTATCCCCTGAATGGGGTTTTTTGACAGCATATATTACCTGTAAAAGCTAATAGATATATATAGTAGAAATAACTACTGACATATGGCAGATGGTTTGTAGTACAAATATTTATTAACCACTTCAGGACCGCCGTATTGCCAATGTACGTCAGCACAATGGCACAGGCAGGCACAATCACGTAGATGTACGTGATTGCCTTCCAGCGGGTGGGGGGTCCGATCTGACCCCCTCCCGCTGGTTACGGCAGTCCGGTTCGCTCCAGGAGCGCTCCGTGATGAGGGGATGGCCGTTGGTTTTCGGCCACCCCCTGTGGATCGCTCCTGGCCAATGAGAAGCTTCCTCCCACTGTGTATTGTTTACACAGGAAGGAGGAAGTGATGTCATTCTCCTCGGGGCGGTCTTTTCGACCGGACTACGAGGAGAAGACTAATAGTAAGTGTGCACCAACACTACACTGACATGTAGGTACACACAGGCACACAAACCCCCCCCCCCCCCCCGATCGCCGCCCCCCCCCCCCCAGTCACAGTGTCACTGATTGCATTGATCATTTCTTTACTGATCAATGCATTCAGTGTCAGTTGTGACAGTAAAAACTGTCAGGACAGTTAGTGTTAGGTCCAGGGTAGCCCCCTATCACCCCCCAATAAAGATTTAACCCCCTGATTGCCCCTAGAGTTAACCCTTTCACCCCCTTTTGCCAGTGTCACTAAGCGATCATTTTTCTGATCGCTGCATGTGTCGCTAGGTAGCTAGTTATTTTTTTAGGTTCACCGCCAGGTTTTTATAGTGCTAGGTACCCCGATATACTACCCAATAATGGTTTTAACCCCCTGATTGCCGCTAGTTAACCCTTTAACCCCCTTTTGCCAGTGTCACTAAGCGATCATTTTTCTGATCGCTGCATCAGTGTCGCTAGTGTCGCTAGGTAGCTAGTTATTTTTTTAGGTTCACCGCCAGGTTTTTATAGCGCTAGGTACCCCGATATACTACCCAATAATGGTTTTAACCCCCTGATTGCTGCTAGTTAACCCTTTCACCCCCTTTCACCAGCGATCACAGTATAAGTGTCACTGGTGACGCTGGTTAGCCAGTTAGTTATTTAGGTTCCCCGTCAGGTTTTTATATAGCGCCAGGGACCCCCATATACTACCTAATAAAAATTTGAACCCCCTGATTGCCCCTAGTTAACCCTTTCACCACTGATCACCGTATAAGTGTTACGGGTGACTCTGGTTAGTTTGTTTTTTATAGCATCAGGGCACCCACCATTTATTACCCAATAAAGGTTTAACCCCCTGATCACCCGGCGGGTGATATCAATTAGGTTTTAGGGTCAGGGTCGCCCCAGGCAGCGCTAGGTTAGTGCCAGTACCGCTAACACCCACACGCAAAGCATACACCTCCCGTAGTGGTATAGAATCTGAACAGATCAATATCTGATCTGATCAGATCTATACTAGCGTCCCCAGCAGTTTAGGGTTCCAAAAAAACGCATTGTTAGCGGGATCAGCCCAGATACCTGCTAGCACCTGCGTTTTGCCCCTCTGCCCAGCCCACCCAAGTTCAGTATCGATCGATCACTGTCACTTACAAAACACATAACTGCAGCGATCGCAGAGTCAGGCCTGATCCCTGCCATCGCTAACAGGTTTTTTGGTAGCATTTTATATTTAAATCCGGAAGGCAGTGCTTGGTTTTCGGGGTCCCGTACGTGGCTAGGCTCCCAAAAAGTCCCCCACATGTGGTATCCCCGTACTCGGGAGAAGCAGCAGAATTTATTTTGGGGTGTAATTTGACTTCTGCCCATAGCATGTGTGAGCAATATATCATTTAGTGACAACTTTGTGCAAAAAAAAAAAAGTTTGTAATATTCCCGCAACTTGTGACAAAATATAAAATATTCCATGGACTCAACATGCCTCTCAGTAAATAGCTTGGGGTGTCTACTTTCCAAAATGGGGTCATTTGGGGGGTTTTGTGCTATTTTGGCATTTTATGGCCTTCGAAACTGTGATAGGTAGTGAGGAGTTAAATCAAAAATTTGCACCCTTAGAAATCCTGAAGGTGGTGATTGGTTTTCGGGGTGCCGTGCGCGACTAGACTCGCAAAAAGTCCCACACATGTGGTATCCCCATACTCGGGAGAAGTAGCGGAATATATTTTGGGGTGCAATTCCACATATAACCATGGCATGTGTGAGCAATATATCATTTAGTGACAACTTTTTGTAAAAAAAATTTTTTTTTTTTTTTTTTTTTTTTTTGTCATTATTCAATCCCTTAGGACAAAAAAAATAAATATTCAATGGGCTCAACATATCGATCAGCAATTTCCTTGGGGTGTCTACTTTCCAAAATGGGGTCATTTGGGGGGGATTTGTACTGCCCTGCCATTTTAGCACCTCAAGAAATGAGATCGGCAGTCATAAATTAAAAGCTGTGTAAATTCCAGAAAATGTACTCTATAACTGTAAGCTATAACTTTTGCGCAAACCAAAAAATATACGCTTATTGACATTTTTTTTTACTAAAGACATGTGGCTGAATAAATTTTGCCCTCAATGTATGACTAAAATTTAGTTTATTCGATTTTTCTTATAACAAAAAGAAGAAAATATCTTTTTTTTTCAAAATTTTCGCTCTTTTTTCCATTTATATCGCAAAAAAAAAAAATCGCAGAGGCAATCAAATACCATCAAAAGAAAGCTCTATTTGTGGGAAGAAAAGGACGCAAATTTCGTTTGGGTGCAATATTGCATGACCGCGCAATTACCAGTTAAAGCAGCGCAGTGCGAAATTGGAAAAAGACCTCTGGTCCTTAAGGTGTTTATTGGTCCGGGGCTGAAGTGGTTAATAAAAAAAAGGATTAAACAGGTGACACAGTGGTCAAGGACTGAGCTCCGAGTGGTTAAATAGTATAAGAGTACATATGCGGACAAAGTTCAATTGTATCATATAAACCCTTATATATCTGCATATACAGTAAAAAAAATAGATAATATTAGCCCTTTACGCGTTTCGACCCTCTCAGGGGTCTTCTTCAGAAGGTTTTATCTATTATAAAAGAAAAGACAGACATGAATATATATCCATACATTGTACATTATAGTATACCAGAAATAATCTGCTGTAGGCAGAGTATATATCTAATATTATACAATTAACTATCAATTAGTATACATCCCAAGTAAATACCTATAAGATCCACAGGGGAGATCCTCTTTAAAAGACAACAGTAAACTCCACCACTTCTCTCAAATCCTTCATAGATGTGCCCAGACTCGTATAGGTGGAATTAGTCGCAATGCCCTAACATCAGGAGAGGGCAGGGAAACCGAGTCCAAAAAACGGGATGGCTTGCAAGGGATCACATCCCTAATTTCACCTCCAATATGTAATATGGAGGGGAATATAAGCGTAGGCAGCCAAAGGTCAAAGGGGACATCCTACAGTGGGATAAAATATAAAAAAAAATAATAAAAAGTATGTAAAAAAAAAAAATAAATAAAAAAAAAAAAAAAATATATATATATATATATATATATATATATATATATATATATATATATATATATATATATATATATATATATATATAATATAAGCAGTACGCTAATTAGGTACTGCCCACTCTATAAGAAGAGACAGGGACTCCACCCGGATAGTGTGTAAGAGGAAGGGGAACTGGGAAACTTATACATAAGTGTTGAAAGTGAAGAGTGCTGATATATAGAGTGATACATGAAGGTAAGCAGGTAGTGAAAAAAGCTTATAAGTGTGAATACACAGTGAAAAACAGAAACCATAGTCAATGAGATAAAAGCACAGTCCACCACATGCAAAGTTCAACACAAGCCAAAAAAGTGACTACAGTGAGTGTAAAAGTAAAACTGTGTGTATATACCTATATGTGGCTTCAAGAGAATGCACGTTTGTTAGCAAAGCCCAGGAAGGGCAGTGTTATGAGATAAGTAAACGGGGGTTTGCAAGCTTTACAAAATACCCCCTCATAATCTTATATTGTCGTAAAACATAAGAAACCTTTGTCTGCAAATGAATAAGAAATGATAATAACAGTGAGCTCTTTTTTTTTTCTCTCTCCGATAATCTTCCTTCTCTGTGCTGCCGACACAATTTATGTCTCTAGACTGGATTTATGGAGATTCTGGGGATCAGCTGGCAGAAAAATGTTCATTTTCCCCATAGATGTTACTAGATCTAGGCACCTGGGGTATGTGATGTGTGTCTTCTGCCCCATACCCGGGTATGACAAGATCTCTGACAGAACAATCCCCCCAGGATTACTTGTTGTCTGCTGGCTGTGCCGGGTGGAGGGATATGTCTGTATAGTCTCAGACCCAAGTCACTGAGTGCAGTCTCAGGAGATGGGAGGCAGCGGTGTGGGACCTCTGCAACTTGTCTCATGTAATCATTTCATCTTCCACTGATTACTGAATACCAATATTATGAGTCCTGACCCTTACACTGTATACTTTATATTCTACATTACATACTCCTGACCCCTGCACTATATACTCTATGTTGTACATTACATCATTCTGATACTATATAGTCCTATCTGTTGTATCTTATACAATATGTTGTACATTACATAGTCCTGACTTCTGCTCTCTCCCCTCCCCCCACTGCTATATATATATATATATATATATATATATATATATATATATATATATATATATATATATATATATATATATATATATATATATATATATATATATATATACACATTTCATACCAGCTGGACATTTTATATCTGATGATGTGATTGGAGCACAGACTTTTACATGGTGATAATAATGTGATAACATCCTCAGACTTTGGAACCTTAAACAGAAAGTGATAATGGGGGAGGAGTCAATAACCCAATGATGGGGGTCTTCAGGATCAGTCCAGTCTTCATCTTGGTTGTTCTCCCCCCATCCTCACTCTCTGACCTCTGGTGGGGCTCAGCCCCGCTGTTATTCATGACTAAATCATGGACTAAATAAGGAAGTGCAGGACTTCTTGTGTTGGGAAGATGGCAATGAGTGATAGAGGGGGAGGGGACACTCGTCCTATAATCCCCTCATCACTGTCACTCCTATAAAAGACAGTTCTCGTTGTTTCCTCCCGCTCTGACTAAGGTCCATGAATAAAGAAATGATCTGGTAGGAGATCAGAGGACCCATTTACTAGTTACCTTGAGGGGGGAATTGTAAGATTCTCAGAGACAAAGCTGCCTGATGTGGGCGGAGTCCTGGTTTAGGGGAACCAATCAGCTGATGTCTAGTAATAATCTTTGTATTTCTATTTTAGTAGATGGACGGGAGATGAGGAAAACCTCAGAGGATTGTCTCACTTTGTCTCCAGACTGTAAAGTAGAAGATGAGGACATCACACAGTATAGTCCAGGAGAAAACCCGACTACCTCAAATGTCCATCCGGCACCACACAGTGTAGATGGACCATCGTATTCCTCTTATCCTGAGGAACCTCAGACTGTGCGGGACGGGGCCGTCCTTCTAACAGAGAAGAGCTTTTCCTGTACTGAGTGCGGGAAGTGTTTCCGTTATAAATCTTATCTTAATAGGCATAAAAGATCTCACACGGGGGAGAAGCCGTATTCCTGTCCTGTGTGTGGGAAATGTTTTTTACAAACGTCCCATCTTGCCACACATCAGAGATCTCACACAGGGGAGAAGCCGTATTCCTGTCCTGAGTGCGGGAAATGTTTTTCACGGAAGTCCAGTCTTTCCACACATCAGAGATTTCACACGGGGGAGAAGCCATATTCCTGTCCTGAGTGCGGGAAATGTTTTTCAGTGAAGTCTCGTCTTTACTCACACCAGAGATCTCACATGGGGGAGAAGCCGTATTCCTGTCCTGAGTGTGGGAAATGTTTTTCACGGAAGTCTCATCTTTCCAGACATCAGAGATCTCACGCGGGGGAGAAGCCGTATTCCTGTCCTGAGTGAGGAAATTGTTCCTCACTGAAGTCCTGTCTTCCTGTACATCGGGGACCCCACACAACCCTCGAGGTGTATTAGTGCCTTGAATGTGGGAAATGTCTTCTATATGAATGTTGCTGGACATCACAACTCTCATGTGGGGAAGAAGCACACCCTGATATACACCTCAGATATACTCCATCATGCCCAGTCATGTCTGTGAATGTCGGAGTTTTACAATGCCTCATGGGACGTGTAAATCCGCAACAGCTGGAGGGCCGTAGTTTGAAGATTCCTGGCATGATGGGAATTGTACTTCCTGAACAACTGGAGGGCCGTAGTTTGAAGACCCCTGCCCTAGCCAATATAGGGTGGGAAAGAAAAGACAAATTTGCCAGATTCCATGATTCACCGCACTTTAACTTCACAAAGAAGCTGATAACACCGACTGTTCCCAATAAAGAACGAGCATAAAGTACATCTCATTTAAAATGATGAGCAAAAGTCTTACAAGAACTCCAGCTAGCGGACCTGCATATGTCTTCAACCAGGACTTTTGCCACGGATGCCCATGAGGCTCCCATCCCTCTAGTGGAGTGAGTTCTTATACACTGCGGAGGAGCAAGGCCCTGTTGTGTGTAAACCAAGGAAATAACCTTTGTGATCCAGGTAGCCAGAACTCTTGATGAAGCTGCCTCCCCTTTCCTAGGTCTGCAAGGGAAGATAAATCGGCTCTCAGACTTGCGTGTCTGCTGAGCCCGCTGTAGATATATTGACTAGACATGTGCAATTACTTTAGTTCCCAATTCGTTTTTTAAAGAATTTTGAAAAATCCGTTAATTCTGAAATTTCCAAACTTCTGAATTTGTCAAATTTCCGAATTTTACATTTTTGGATTTCCGAAATACGAATATCCGAATTTTGAATTTCATAATTTAGAATTTTCGAATTCCGAATTTTCAGTAATTCAAAAATGAGAAAATCCGAAAATCTGAAAAAAGAAAGAAAATCTGTAAAATTCGAAAAAAATAACTATTGAATTATTTCCTTTCAAATTTGGCTTTTTTGAATGTAACGAATACGAATTTTTCTGAAATAACGAATTATCTGAAATAATGAATGCCGCATCTAAACGAATGGAACATAACAATATAATAATAATGAAGCAATTTTGTTATTACTATTTATTATTAATTTGTTCCATTCCATTTGTTTAGATGTGGAATTCGTTATTGCAGATAATTCGTAACTTTAGATAAATTTGTATTCGTTACATTCACAAACAGCCAAATTTGAAAGGAAATTCCAATACCTATAATTTAATTGATTATTATATCAAATTTTACTGATTTTCTTTCTTTTTTTAGGATTTTCTAATTTTTTAATTTTACAAATTTTCTAATTCCAGAAATCGCAAAATTCGAATTTTGGAAATTTTGAAATCCGAATTTTCGAATTTCCAAAAAAAGCAAAAAAAAACGAATGAAATGAAAACGAACACATTTGTTGTCAGTGCACACGTCTAATATTGACATTAGGCTGACCATGTCCAGTGGTCTTAGATCTAGATGGTTTGTCTGGTGGCTGTGTGAAACAAGGTAGCACCACCTCCCGGTCTATGTGAAATGTTGAGATTTCTTTAGTGGCCAGGCCCGATGAGGGACACAGGATTGCCCTATCTGGATAAATGATGCAAAATGTCTCTCTGCAGGATAGGGCAGCCGACTCTGACACCCTCCTGGCTCTTGTAATGGCTGTAAGAAAGACTCATTTGATTGTTAAAAACCAGAGTGGACCAGACTTAGTGGGACCAAAGGGGGGCTGCAATAGGGATTTTAGTACCGTGTCTAAGTCCCAGGATGGAAAAAATGTACAGGACAATTGTGGTAAAAGGAGAAGATTGTATGTCCACATCCATGAATACAGACCACTGGACCAAACCAACTTCTTAGTGGGATTTTGAAGGGCATAAACAACAACTACATGTATAAAATATCCACAAAGCTTTATTATAACTAATTAAAATGATACAAAGTATAAAATAGTTGATGTGATTACAAAACAATTGTTGATGAATGTGAGCGGATAATCATATGATTCCGTCAGCCAGCTCATTAAGGGGACAGATTGGGGGAGGGTAACATCTGTCCCCTTAATCAGGTGGCTGACAGAATCGTATGGTTCACGATTCGCTTCCCTTTGCGATTTGCACCAATGTGGACCTTCAGGAGATGAACATTAGAAGATGCACATTAGTGCAAATCGTGAAGGGTAGGGTCCTATAGCGTGAATGTCAGGCCACCACAACATTGTACCAGGTGGCGGCATATGATGTGAGGTAATCGGTCATCCATTTTATTTGTTTTAGTTGTTTTTATGCATTTGGATTTTATCCTGATGTTGTAGCTGTATGTCCAAGTATTGCAATAAATACTACACTATGGAGCACCTTTTTTGTTTATTTCTCATGGTACTTTGGGTCATATAAATGGAGCTGAAGGCTGGTGAGCGGTGACTGCACACTCATTTCTATGTATTGTCACTACACTCACCTGGGTGCGATTATCGCTTCTATTTTGCAGTATTACACTATATTCCTTTATTTTATGGATTTACGATTGGAGTCCTAAATATGGAGGATTACTAAGAAGAAACATCTGTCCCCCGAGGGCGATGCTGTTTATGCGTGTTCCCTGCACTTTATGGAGCAGTCAATATTTCTGGTAATCTCTGATCTTATATCCCAATAAGACACGGATTGGGAACGCATTTAGCAGTACAAAGTCCATGGTGATTATCAAAAATACTCTATACAGTATAAATGTAACCTTCTCTATAGAATGGGCTCTCCAACCAGAGGTGGCATAATACCAACCACCAAACCTTATGGTAAAATCCACACAGATATGGTGGATGGCTATATCCTTCAGGAAGAATCGTCCAAACTGTAATAATGAGGCTATCTGGGTTTACCAGAATCTTGGAAGAGCATAGTCCTTGGGTCCACTGGGCTGGCCAGAACACCACTAGTACAAAGAGTACCCCCACTGACCACCAATGCTGGGCTGGAGTTATACTTTATTCTCACTGACACCAACATTGGGGCTTATTTTATCTCACTGACACCAACAATGGTACTTATTTTATCTCACTGACACCAACAATGGGACTTATTTTATCTCACTGACACCAACAATGAGTTTTATTTTCCTACTGACACCAATGATGGAGATTATTTTATCTCACTGAAACCAATGACGGGGCATATTATATTTTACTGAAGCCAAAGATTGGCTTTTATCTCACAGACACCAATGATGAGACTGTTTTTCTATCTCATGGATGTGCCGGGCAGTGATACACACATACAGATCCCTGTCTGCCAGATACAATGACTTCCACACACTGACAATATTCTGCATTAGGGAGGAGCTCCATGTCTGAACAGAAGATTGGATGAACTCTGGCTCCTCACACATTCTTCTGAACATCGAATGTTTACAGTATTTGGTGCGGACAAATGTGACGGCTTCTGGCTGTCACTGGTTTCTAGGGAAGCAACGGCTGCCTGCAACAGCTGTGTCCTTAGCAACCACCGACTTCACCCTGCCCATACCTTTACATGGCTATGTAGGGAAATAGGGGGGGTCTAGATCATGACATCATTGTCTGAATATGACCATATTTGAGAAATGATGTCACCACTATCCCTGCCCCTTCCTTTATATATCTGATGACAGCTCAGGACACGATCAGTCAGCGTGTGTTACCGTCAGAGATCGCTCCTGTGTGGCAGGTCATGGGGGTTATTGGGGAGTCAATGGGAGGGTTGGCATCATGATTGATGATGGAGTTATAATAAGAGACGTTTTTTTTAAATAAAGGACATTGGGTGTCTTTATTTCTATTTTTTTTAATGAATGTACACCAAATGCATTCATATGGGGGGACTGGGCACTTCCAGATTGATAAGCCCCCCAGACCCCCACAGCCGCTAGGCCAGAGTTGTGAGGATGAGGCCCTTGTCCTTATCAGCATGGGGACGAGGTGCTTTACTATAAGGAGTCCCCCCAGGCAAGGCCCCCCATGTTGAGGGCATATGGCCTGGTATGGTTCAGAAGAAGGGGTGGAGCCACATGCTCGTCCCTCCCCTTTTCCTGGGCAGCCAGGCTACATGCTTGGATTATGGATCTAGTATGGAGGCACCTACATTTTTTGTGTGAGTCCCTCCTTGAATTCCATCTTACACTCAGAGGGTCTGGTATGTATTTAGGGGTCTCTATACATTTTTTTAATTCTTGCTGTAAGATGGGCTACAGAAAAACCAACCTTTACAAGAAAAATTAATCAGTTTAATTTGCCAGAAAATGTGACGTTACACACGAGGTAGTACTATACCCTGGCTAAGTTACACAAATTCTTCCCCGCTGTTTCCGAGAACTGCTTCAGAGGTTACCCTGAGAGGGGGACCCACCTGCACATTTTTTGGAGTTGTATAGCTCTAAGGGACCTTTGGTTACCGCCAAGGTGGCAGAGATTACTGGGGTTTTGATCACCCTGAGTACCTGTCCCAGTCCATCTGAGTACCTGAATACCTGTCACAGTTCACCTGAGTACCCGAGTACCTGTCACAGTCCATCCGAGTACCTGTCATAGCCCATCAGAGTACCTGAGTACCTGTCACAGCCCATCAGAGTACCCGAGTACCTGTCCCAGTCCATCAGAGTACCTGAGTACCTGTCCCAGTCCATCCGAGTACCTGTCCCAGTCTATCTGAGTACCCGTGTACTTGTCCATGTCCATCTGAGTACCCGAATACCTGTCACAGTTCATCTGAGTACCCGAGTACATATCACAGTCCATATGAGTACCTGAGTGCCTATCACCGCCCTTCAGAGTACCCAAATATCAGCCACCAGGCCATCAGAGTACACGAATACCTGTCACCAGGCCATCAGAGTACTCAAGTACCTATTACCAGCCCATCAGAGTACCCAAGTACCTATTTGCAGCCCATGCCTCATAGAATATACGTTGGGGTGTTTTCCTTCCAAAATGGGGTCATTTTGGGGGTAATTCCATTGTTCTGATGCTCCAGGGCCTTCAAAAGTGTGATAGGTAGGAACAAAATGAGATATGTAGTTTATGCTCCTAGAACGCCTGAAGGTACTACTTCAATGTTCGGCCTCTGTATGTGGCCAGGCTGTGTAAAAGTCTCACACATGTGGTATCGCCATACTTAGGAGGAGTAGCAGAATGTGTTTTGAGGTGTAATTTTTACTATATACATGCTATGTGTTAGAAATATCTTATGAATTGACAACTTTGTGTAAAAAAAAATGCGTTTAAATTTTTTTTCCACATATTCCAAAAACTTCTGTAAAAAAATGAACCATTCAAAAGACTTATTATGCCTCATAGATTATACATTGGGGTGTTTGCTTTCCAAAATGGGGTCATTTTATGGGCAATTCCATTGTCCTGGTACTCCAGGGCCTTCAAAAGTGTAATAGGTGGCTGTGAAATGAGATGTCATTTTTGCTCGTAGAATGCCTGAAGGTACTACTTCAATGTTGGTCCTTTGTATGTGGCCAGGTTGTGTAAAAGTCTCACATGTGGTATCGCCGTACTTGGGAAGAGTAGCAGAATGTATTTTGTGGTGTAATTTGTTGTATGCATATGCTGTGTGTGAGAAATAATCTGATAATATGACAATTTTGTAAAAAAAATCATAAAAAAAAAAATCTTCATTTTGCAAAGAATTGTGGGAAAAAATTACAACTTAAAAAAACTCACCATGCTACTTACTTAATACCTTGGAATATCTACTTTCTAAAATGGGGTAATTTGGGGGTATTTGTACTTTCTTGACTTGTTATTGTCTCAAGAAATGAGATTCACCTGATGTACTGAAGGCCTGATCAGATCTCATCAATTTTCAGTGATTGGCACCATAGTTTGTAAACTCTATAACTTTCACAAAGACCAAATATTATACACTAATGTGGGTTATTTTTACCAAAGATATGTAGCATTTTGGCCAAAATGTATGAAGCAAAATTACTAATTAGCAAAAAATGTATGACAGAAACAAAGAAAAATGCATTTTTTTCACAAAAGTTAGTGATTAAATACCACTAAAAGAAAGCTCTATTTGTGTGGAAAAAAAGGATGCAAGTTTCATATGGGTACATTGTTGCACGACTGAGTAATTGTCATTCAAAGTGTGAGAGTGCTGAAAGCTGAAAATTGTTCTGGTCCGGAAGGGGGTGTAAGTGGACTGTATTGAGGTGGTTAATATTGTTGCTTTGAATAACTTATACCCTTCAGTGGGTTCTGTACTCCCCAGTGTATGAATATGATCTTAGGTATTAGTATGAAGACATGTCTGATGAAGGAAACTAATGGGGTCTACTTATAGAAAATTCATGGGATGAATGTGACAATCACTCATCCAGCCATTACAAATTCTGGCCATAATGTAACAAAGTGATTTCCTATGATGGTCAGCTCCATCTAGTGACCATAGTGGGGTATTTTTTTCCTGAAATACCTCAATAAAAATAGCACAATACCTCATTATGACCACTAGATGGAGCCAAGGAAATCAGTGTATGAAATAAAAATACATCCAACATTCATCACAGCCGGGTGAATGTCGGTCATAATCATTCAACTGTTTTTTTAATAATTAAAAAAAGAGGAAGATTTGGCTACTATAAATGTATCACATCCATAATATTTATCATTTCAAACAGAACCTTGTATGTCGGACTTTATTGGTACAAAAAAGGCAGAACACAAAAATTACAAAAAATATAAATCTTTCTTACAAATATTAAAATGATGTGTTAAAACCACATGGGAACAAATTCCTCAAACATTAGGTTATATATATATATATATATATATATATATATATAAATAATGACTCATTTATCTTTGCTGAATTGTCCAAAAAGTCGGCACATTTCACATCAATAAGCTTCTTCAGGACCTTTTATGCCTTGGCAGCAAAGAAAATCAGCCTAACTAAAAAACATACAGAATACAAATACATAGCAATCTCATAGTTTTGTAACGTTGTAAATCGTCATCTGTGCCACTTACACAACACTTGGGGGACATAGCAAGGAGATGGTGATAAATGAGTCAAAGATTAGTGGGATAATAGACATGTGCATGACAAAAAGTTAAGTAAAAAAAAAACATGTACAAAATAAAAGTTACACCCAAGCAAATAAAATGAAGTCACCAATTCACAGGTGCACACACATTTAAAGTTTGACATGTTGGGTATCTACTTACTCAATACAACCCTCGGCTTTTATATTGTAAAAAAATGGTTCATTTATTGTATTTTGTTTTGCCTAAGATTAAGATAAATGTCTTTTTTACAAAAACAATTGTGCTTCCTAGACTTTTTCAGTAATATCATGTGACATAACAATATGGAACTACTGCCATTATATTCTCCAGGGTGTCTGCTTTCAAACAATATATAATGTTTTGGGGGTTTTATATAATCTTCAAGCCTAAAATTATTTTTCATATGTGGGCAAAAAACACAAAAACGGCTCTGGCAGTGAAAGAGTTAAAGGAAACATTCCCCTTCGGGAAGATGTTACTTGTTCCTGTTCCTGCAGCGGCTCAGTGATCCGAGTCCTCTGTGTGACAGCAGTGTGGGGAGAAGTTCCCCGTACCGGCTGTCACTTTATGAAAAGAGCGCGGCCGTGCCATTCATTAACAGAGTTCTGTCCTTTGCCGATATCGGCTTGTGAGCTCTCTGGTAGATGATTGGTTCTTCCTGTCACTGTAACTGCCTTCCCGTATAATGTACAGGCAGACAGATTACACGGACAGTCTGCAGGAGTCCTGCATAGCACCAGCCATCACCACATCATGGCTGCAATGCTTTCCAGGATCCTAAAAAAAAATATTGTAAATTAAAAAATGTTTTACCTGCAGAAAATGTGAATTTATTATTTTTTATAAAAGGTGAACTTTTCCTTTAACAGAGCGGACACCGGAGCGTGATTTGTCTGCTCAGCATGCGCTTGTACTGAGCACCCAAGTTAAAAAATACCCCGACATTCCTAAAAGCACCTCAGATTTATATACGGTTTTGGTTAAAATTATCTTTTATTTTATCAGGACAAGGAGATTGTCATAAGAAATTAATAGATGAGACCCCGATTTGGTCCCTTGGACGAGTCGTTTTTAAAAAAAAATGTTCACACCCCTGGAACTGTCTCTTATATAATGAAGATCAGCCATGGAGTATATCTGAGGTGTATATCAGGGTGTGCTTCTTCCCCACATGAGAGCTGTGATGTTCAGCAACATTCATATAGAAGACATTTCCGGCACTCAAGGCACTAATACACCTCGAGGGTTGTGTGGGATCCCTGATGTACAGGAAGACAGGACTTCAGGGAGGAGCAATCCCTCACTCAGGACAGGAATATGGCTTCTCCTCCATGTGAGATCTCTGATGTGAGTAAAGATTGGACTTCACTGAAAAACATTTCCCACACTCAGGACAGGAATATGGCTTCTCCCCTGTGTGAGATCTCTGATGTGTGTGAAGATAGAACTTCCGTGAAAAACATTTCCCACACTCAGGACAGGAATACGGCTTCTCCCCTGTGTGAGATCTCTGATGTTTGTGAAGATAGGACTTCTGTGAAAAACATTTCCCGCACTCAGGACAGGAATACGGCTTCTGCCCCATGTGAGTTCTCTGATGTGTGTAAAGATTGGACTTCTGTGAAAAACATTTCCCGCACTCAGGACAGGAATACGGCTTCTCCCCTGTGTGAGATCTCTTATGTGTATAAAGATTGGACTTCACTGAAAAACATTTCCCACACTCAGGACAGGAATATGGCTTCACCCCCGTGTGAGATCTCTGATGTGCGTAAAGATTGGACTTGACTGAAAAACATTTCCCGCACTCAGGACAGGAGTACGGCTTCTCCCCCGTGTGAGATCTCTGATGTATGGAAAGATGGGACTTCTGTGAAAAACATTTCCCGCACATAGGACAGGAATACGGCTTCTCTCCTGTGTGAGATCTGTTATGCACATTAAGTTTGGATTCAGAAGGGAAACACTTCCCGCACTCAGTACAGGAAAAGCTCTTCTCTGTAGGAAGGACGGCCCCGTCCCTCACAGTCTGAGGTTCCTCAGGATAAGAGGAATACGATGGTCCGGCACCGTCCCGCACAGTCTGAGGTTCCTCAGGATAAGAGGAATACGATGGTCCATCTACACTGTGTGGTGCCGGATGGACATTTGAGGTAGTCGGGTTTTCTCCTGGACTATACTGTGTGATGTCCTCATCTTCTACTTTACAGTCTGGAGACAAAGTGAGACAATCCTCTGAGGTTTTCCTCATCTCCCGTCCATCTACTAAAATAGAAATACAAAGATTATTACTAGACATGAGCTGATTGGTTCCCCTAAACCAGGACTCCGCCCACATCAGGCAGCTTTGTCTCTGAGGAACTTACAATTCCCCCCTCAAGGTAACTAGTAAATGGGTCCTCTGATCTCCTACCAGATCATTTCTTTATTCATGGACCTTAGTCAGAGAGTGAGGAAACAATGAGTGTTCTGTCTCTCCAATCTAAGCATTAAAATTGTTATCTCTGTAAATTACAGTTGTGTTGAGATATCGGTAAAGCAATCTTTGTTTATTCAGCTGACAGTGACTCGATCCAGATGACACCTTGAAGATCTTGTGATGTTTAACCACTTCCCATCCCACGTATCATCATATGACGTCCGCAAGGTGGCTCTCTCATCCTGGGTGGGCGTCATATGATGTCCTTGGCTTCCCGCATAGGGGCACACGTGCCTGCCACGTCACCAAGGAACTGATGCATGTGCCCAGCGGCCACGATGTCCGCCGGGCACACGCGATCACTCGTGACAGAGCAGGAACGTGGATCTGTGTATATAAACACACAGATCCACATCCTGTCAGGGGAAAGGAGACAGATCATGTGTTCCTAGTACATAGGAACACCGATCGTCTCCTCCCCTAGTTAGTCCCGCCCCCCACAGTTAAAACACACAGTCAGGGAACACATTTAACTCCTTGATCTCCCCTAGTGTTATTTACACAGTAATCAGTGGCTATTGATAGCACTGATTGTTGTATAAATGTCAATGGTTTCTAAAAAGGTGTCAAAAGTGTTCGATCTGTTCACCACAATGTCGCAGTCACAATAAAAAAAAAATCGCAGATCACCACCATTACTAGTAAAAAATAAATAAATAAAAATGGCATAAACCAATAATCCATTTTGTAGGCACTATAACGTTTGCGAAAACCAATATACGCTTATTGCATTTTTTAAAAAATGTTAAAAAGAATAAATATCGGCCTAAACTGAGGAAAAAAATATTATATATATATTTTTTTTTAAATTGGGATATTTATTATAGCAAAAAGTAACAAATATTGTGTTTTTTTTTTTTAAATTGTCACTCTCTTTTTGTTTATAGCACAAAAAATAAAAATCAAATACCACCAAAAGAAAGCTCTATGTGTGGGAAAAAGGGACATCAATTATGTTTGAGCTCAACATCACATGACAGCACAAATGTCAGTTAAATTAATGCAGTGCCCTATCGAAAAAAATGGCCCAGTCGGGAGGGGGGGGGGTAAATTTTTCCGGGGCTGATTGGTTACCTTCTACTTTCCCTACTTTTCCATCGTTACTTAGCATAGTCTTTGTAATAAGACCCATAGGCCTATAGTTGTGATGGAAGAAAACCATCTGGCCTTCAAGAAGAAGCTCAAGACCCATCTCTTCTGAAGACCCAGACGGACACTGGCGGCAAAAGCGCCTTGAGGCGAGTTAGTTTGCATATGTAGCGCTATACAAGTTATTCATTCATTCATTCAGAATCTGTCTATTTTAAGAGAACTATGTCTCCCACTTGTAGGTTGGATTTGCTAGTTTGTCATTTACTGCGACTTTGAAGTTTAGAATGGTACTCCATCTTCCAGCGGTTCCAAAACACAATAGCAAAAAGGTTGAACCTGTTTCCATTGATGCTTGTAAACGTTAGAGTAATCAACTTCCTCTGTGGGTATCCCAATATTTTGGGTTAATAAAAATGACTGGAGTGAGCAATACTGGAGACACTGGATCTGGGGACACAAGGACCAGTGGTCTTGCATTGGTTATAGTAAACAAGAAGAGTGACTAAGATTTCATGGGTAAGCTGGGAAGTTTTCTGGTCCAGTAGCATAGAGTCACAGATTTTTCTTACAACTCCAATCATGCGTTCCCAAGAGCCTCCCATGTAAGAGGAATGAGGTGGGTTGAATTCCCATTTACACTTTACTATCTTTACTTCTCCTGTAAAATTAGCCCCACAGTCAGATCTAAGTAACTTTACAGGTCTTCGCACAGAAACACATCTTATGAAGGCATTAATGAAACAGGAAGAGACCATTGATTCTATCACTTTGATGTGCACTGTCTAACTAACAAAGCAATAATGTGATGATGTCCTGGAATAATGAGGGGATTTTTTTCTCCACTGAACGAATTAGATCTTCCAATGTGACCACCAACTCGAAATAACTTGTGATCAATTATTGGATTTATTTTGTACAGAGGGCTATCCTTAGAGGTTGAGTTCCTTTGATATGTTAACAATCTCTCGTGAGTACACTTTATGTTGGACACATTGGATGATAACACTTTCTGCTTGAGCGACTTCCTCAATTGTGGAGGGGCCTTTACAGATGTCCCGTTTGTGACACTCCTTTTCAGTACTAGAGCAGTTTGCAAATTGATGAGCATTATGAATAAGATGTGCAATGGCTCATAGAACAAAGGACCACTTAGAGAAGTGTTCAAGACAGGGAGGACTCGGCCTTACCTTGCTTTCACAGGTGTTGAGTAGTTTTACAGTAACAGCTCCGATTTCCTTATCAGATTCTGGATAAACCAGTTCAAAGGGTAGAATTTGTAGAAATTAAAATGAGTTTATCATTCAAGAGTACTGGTGGAGATAGCCATGATGTGTCCATAAATGCAGTGGTGGGTACTGCATGACTGCCGCAATTAGCAGGGTTGAGGTTAGTGGGAACATAGTTCCATTGTTCAGGCATAGAGAACTTCCTAATGCGTTCCACTCTGTTACCAACATACACATAGAACTGTCATATTTGATTGTGTATATACCCTAGCACTATTTTGTTGTCTGTATAAAAGTCAAAAAGGGTCTATTTCAACATCTATTTCAAACTTAGCAATTTTCACTGCTAACACAGCTGCACAAAGTTCAAGCCTTGGAATAGTCTGGTGTGAGCTTGGCCTTGCCCATGATAAATCCTACACCTACAGTACTTCACAATTGGGATTCGTAGTTCGAAGTTAGGCCATGGCAGCAATGGCTTTGTTGGATGCATCGGAGAAGACAATGGTTTCTCTTCCGGTGGCATGCTTTAACGATGCTAAGGTGTAAGAGCATTGTATCTGGAGTTGTTCTAATGCTTTTAGAGACCGTTTCCAGGATTCCCACCTTTGTAGTTTCTCCTCGGGTAAGGGGAAATCCCAGCCTGAGCTTTCAGAAGTAAGTGGTCTCAGCAGTATCTTAGTCTGAATGGTGAGAGGTGTTATGAAATCCAACGGATCATAAATGCCGTTCACTGTAGACAAAACTCCTCGCTTTGTGAAGGGCTTGTCACAGACTGATGCTTGAAATGTGAATGTGTCTTGCTTAACATTCCAAAGCAATCCATGACTGCTTTGTGTAATTGAAAGGTCAGAGCCTATTTGGAATTTCTTGACACTGATAGCAATGTCATGAGCAGGAAAGGCTCTCATGATCTTGTCGCTGTTGGAGATGATTTTGTGAAGTCTAATGTTTGCAATGGCAAGCATGTTCTGGGTTCTAGTGAGAAGGTCAATAGCCTCTTCCATAGTTACATAGTTAGTCAGGTTGAAAAAAGACACAAGTCCATCCAGTTCAACCTTAAAAACAAATAAGTAAAATAAAAAATAATCGTACAATCCAGATACCCAATTTTATGCCCACAATTGATCCAGAGGAAGGCGAAAAAAACCCAGCAGAGCATGCTCCAATTTGCTACAGCAGGGGAAAAAAATTCCTTCCTGATCCCCCAAGAGGCGATCGGATTTTCCCTGGATCAACTTTACCTATGTTAGTACCTAGTTATATTATGTACCATCAGGAAAGTATCCAGGCCTTTCTTAAAGCAATCTACTGAACTGGCCAGAACCACCTCTGGCGGGAGTCTATTCCACATTTTCACAGCTCTAACTGTGAAGAAACCTTTCCGTACTTGAAGATGAAATCTCTTTTCCTCTAGACGTAAAGAGTGCCCCCGTGTCCTCTGGGTTGACCGTACAGAGAACAACTCAACACCAAGTTCACTATATGGACCCCTAATGTATTTGAACATGTTGATCATATCCCCCCTTAATCTCCTCTTCTCAAGAGTGAATAAATTTAGTTCCTCTAATCTCTCCTCATAGCTGAGTTCTTCCATGCCTCTTATCAGTTTGGTTGCCCTTCTCTGCACTTTTTCCAGTTCCTCGATATCCTTTTTGAGAACTGGTGCCCAAAACTGAACGGCATATTCCAGATGAGGTCTTACTAATGATTTGAACAGGGGCAAAATTATATCTCTCTCTCTGGAGTCCATACCTCTCTTAATACAAGAAAGGACTTTGCTCGCTTTGGAAACAGCAGCTTGGCATTGCATGTTGTTATTGAGCTTATGGTCTACCAAAACCCCCAGATCCTTCTCCACTATGGATTCCCCCAGTTGTACTCCCCCTAGCATGTATGATGCATGCATATTCTTAGGCCCCAAGTGCATAACTTTACATTTATCAACATTAAACCTCATCTGCCACATAGTCGCCCAATTAGACAGTGTATTGAGGTCGGCTTGTAAATTGGAGACATCCTGTAAGGACGTTATTCCACTGCATATCTTGGTGTCATCTGCAAAGACAGAAATATTACTTTTGATCCCAGACCCAATATCATTTATAAAGATGTTAAAAAGTAAGGGTCCCAGCACTGAACCTTGGGGTACACCACTGATAACCTTAGACCATTCAGAGTAAGAGTCATTAACCACTACTCTCTGAATTCTGTCTTTTAGCCAATTTTCTATCCATTTACAAACTGATATTTCCAAACCTGTAGACTTTACCTTACACATGAGCCGTGTGTGCGGAACTGTATCGAACGCTTTTGCAAAATCCAAGTATACTCCGTAGGCAGAGATTTGAGTCCATCGTCTACATAGAAATTACTTTTGATGAACTGTCGTCCATCAGATCCAAATTCTCTCTCACCCTCTGGCCATTTTCCTCACTCCATAAATTGCTACTGCAGGAGAAGGACTGTTACCGAAAACATGTACCTTTATCCTGTAGTCTATGACTTCATCAATTACATCATTACTGCAGTAGCTTCGAAAACCTGAGGAAGTTTCTGAAGGTTTCACGGAAGATGAAACAGTGGAACGTTTGCTGAATGTCAGCCGTAACAGCAATTGGCTCTTGTCTGAAGCAAAGTAAAACTCCTATAAGATTGTTGTTCATATTAGGCCCAGTCAGAAGATTGTCATTGAGGGAGACACCTTTATGACGAGCACTGGAGTCGAAGACCACCCTAATCTGATCAGGCTTACAAGGATGATAGACACTAAAGCATGGTAGGTACCAACAGTCTTCTCCTTCCTCAAGAGGAGGTGCAGGCTCAGAATGATCTCTCTCAAACACCTTCTACATAAAGTCCACAAAGTGCTTTTTTCTTCTCAGGCTTCTGGTTCAAACTGCACTTTAAAGAAACAAACCATGATTCTGCATGGTCTCTGTTTGGTAGTCTCTTTTTTGGGGCGTGAAATGGTAGAGGTGCTACCCAACTGTTGGAATTCTCTTGGTAGAACTCTTTACTCATGGTTTTCAATAATTCTTTGTCTTCCATGGTAGCTGCCAACTCATTGTCTTTAGTGGTTATTTTGAACACTGTGTTGCCAATGTTCTCATCCCAGAAATTAAGAGCTTATAGTCTTGTATGATATGCCGTTGTGCACCTTTTTTAAACAGTCTTTCTTTCACATTATTTTGATGTGGTCATTGTGTAGAACAAGTACTCTTTCCGTTTGAAAGTATGTGTGTTTTAAAGGAAGAGACTGAGTAAGACCTTCTGCCTTTGTCTTGACAGACATTGCCTATGATGACCCAGCCTAGAGCCAAACACTGAGCATATGGGGCATCATGTGGAAGTTGATATGCTGACAAACCTTACGCACCCTTAAGATGTCTCGGTTGAGTAACAGCAGGATATCAGCACTTTCGTTGAGGGCTGCCATTTGGTCAGCTATGTTCTTCAAGTGAGAATTGTGAAAGGCAGCTTCAGGAGTAGGGATCTCCTCTTTGTTGCTTGGAATCTAGTTGCAGGGATAGTGGGCAATGATATTTCCACATTGTCATTCCGGGGAGCAACTACAAAACCACTGGCTCTCCTACCTAAGACTTCTGTAGCGCTGGCACAAGTGCTTAGGTTATAAGGTAGAGCATCTCCTGTTATCTTCAACAGCTCTTGCAAGAGATCTGTTGCTCTGATCATCCAGATTAGTAAACAGTCTTATGGCCTCTTCAGGCTCACCTTCATGGTTATGCAGTAATCCTTCTCTGTCTGCTTACCTTTTCCTCATGTGTTCAGACTGAGAAGCCAGCCTCTGCCACCTGGTTGTTTTTATAACCTCTCCTCTAAGCATGGCTCCACCCCAGGCCTTATCAGGGAACCCTATATTAACCTGTGCACTGCTAGTCAGCGGTGCTGATCAACCATTGTGTGTTTGGCTTCCTGTTTCCTGCTTGCCGTGTGCTCTTCATTTGTCTCTGTTACTGACCTTGGCATGTTCTCGACTATTCCTGTCTGCTCGTAACCCTGACCCTTTGGCGTATCCTCGACTATACCTGTTTTCCTGTGACCCTGTCTGCTAGTTGCCCTGACCTCTCCTTTATTTCTTTACTGTCCTTGTTGTTCCAGCCTACTTCTTCGTTCTCCTGTAGTCTACCGTGAGCTGAGACCCTAGGGGCCACGACCTGGAGCCAGACTGCAGCACAGTCCATCCTCACTAATAGAGGCTCTGGTGAACACCTGCTGGCTCTTAGACTCTGCACCCTGGGGAATCTATGCTCTAGCTTCAACTGGGATCTGTGTTAATGATCCAGTAGACCTGCTTCCTTAACCTCCCTGGGTACAATCAGCAGAAGTCCGTCCTAGGGTCCACTATCTTTCTTTCTGAAGCTGATACATTTCCTAAGTGGATGTGGTTTGTTATGTTTTTGACATTGGCAATTTGGATTCTCAATTGTCTTGTTTTGATCGGTCTTTTCAAGAACTGTAGCAAGCCCAGGTAGAACATTAGTCCTTTTCACTGACAATGGAGCTCTATGGTCTCTGTGTGTTCATAGGTTTTGGAGAGGGTGAACAGAGAGGGTTACAGTCACCAAAGGGGTCATTCTTAGTGTCTGTAATTCTTTTCATGAACTCACAGAAGTAGCAAAATGGAGGAAAGGCAACTTGATGTTTTTTTCTTATACTTTGATTCAAACGGTGCCCATTTTTCCTGAATGCCATATGGTAGCTTGAGAATAATAGTGTTGATGACACAAGGGGTGTCAAGGTAACTGAGACCAGGTAAGTTGATGTCAACTTTAGGAAGTTGAAGTTTTAATACAACATCGCTGAGTTAAACTTTAAATTGTCTCTAGAAGAGATCTTTGGGAAGCTTTGCAAGCTTTTGAATAAGGCCTCTTCAAT
Organism: Lithobates pipiens; assembly: GCA_037367395.1. Taxonomy (NCBI): domain Eukaryota; kingdom Metazoa; phylum Chordata; class Amphibia; order Anura; family Ranidae; genus Lithobates; species Lithobates pipiens. The sequence goes on along the minus strand of JAZDVW010001978.1, from coordinate 99,830 downwards.
GGCCCCTGGACTGCCAAAGGTATGTTCAAGTCTGTCCCAAGCAGAATAAAGGCCTGCAGCAGGGTTATCAATATGAACTGCTTTGAGCCTCTTGATGCAATCAGCAGACTGGGGACCTAGCCATCTGAGGAGCAGATCTAATTCCTCTGTGACATTGATGTCTATGTCACTCATTGTGGCCTTAAAGGTGGATTTCAAACCTCTCATTTTCTGGCTTGTCATCAAACGTGGTGAGGCCTGTCTTAGTGAGGTCAATATGAGGAGCATGTATTTAGCCAACTGTGACACATTTGTGTTCTCAGACTTTAGATGCATGACTGCAGGTGGAACAGAGTTAGTTGTGATGGCTGGTGCAATGATGTTGAGTGACTTGGGAACATAAATTGGTGCTAAGGCATTCAATGCTGCAACTGGCTTAAAGTTCATTGATATGTTGGTTTGCAGCTGTGGAGTAGTGCACTTGCTAGGAGGTACTTTGTTAGTGCCAGAGTAAGGTGGACAGTCTATTATATGCATACTAGTGTCTGCTGCTTGCTGGAAGATATAAAGGCAAATCATCTTGAGGTACAGCAGATGCAGAGCCCTCAATTGAGTGTGTTGGCTGCTGTGAGAGGGAGTTGATGTTCTGGAGAAGTATGTGAAGAATCTGAGGCATAAGATACAAATGAGTGTCTGCAACTGTTGTCTCTTTTGCTTTAGCTAGCAGCTTGTTCTAAGACCTTTAACCTTGCCTGTGCATGCTCATATTGTTTTTCCAAAACTTCCATTTCTGCTTTCTGGCTTGCAGCTTGAGCTTCCATCTCTGCTTTCTGGCGCGCAGCTTGAGCTTCCATCTCTGCTTTCTGGCGCGCAGCTTGAGCTTCCATCTCTGCTTTCTGGCGCGCAGCATGAGCTTCCATCTCTGCTTTCTGGCCTGCAGCTTGAGCTTCCATCTCTGCTTTCTGGCGCGCAGCTTGAGCTTCCATCTCTGCTTTCTGGCGAGCAGCTTGAGCTTTCATCTCTGCTTTCTGGCGTGCAACTTGAGCTTTGATTTCTGCTTTCTATTGGGCAAAAGCTGACTGAATTTTAGAAGCTTCAGCATCTGCACAGTCTTTTGAGCTGTTGACTGAGCTTGATTGTAGGGATCAGGAAGATCTTGTGGAGTGTCTAGTAGATGCAGAGCGATAAGATCTGGATTTTTTAAGCTATGTTATTCTCAATTCTGCCTTTGTATGCACCACTAAATTATGTCTTTCAAGATTGAGCTCCTCAAATCCCTTTAATTCTTCCAATGACCTTTGAGTGTTGTACCGCTTTAAGGAGATCAGTATATTTAACACAGTCTTTGATAACTCTCATAAGCAACATTCAATTTCTTGATAGTGCCCTCTAGTTGTAATGGCTCATGAGATTGTTGTGAGAGAGCAGACATGCATTCAAAGAGGAAGTAAAGGTTATTTTTTTTAAATGCAACCTGCAAGGCAAAGGCATAATGAGCTAGTATGCATAGCATACTAGCTCATTATGAATAACTTACCTGAGAATGAAGCCCCCGAAGCAGTCCTCCTCCTTCATCTTAGCCGCTGCCGTGTATCCCAGAGTGACTTTCGGGTCTTGCTGCTCCGGCGCCGCGATGACATCACTCCCGCGCATGCGCACGGGAGCCGACCCAAGCGGCATATCGCCATGATCTCTGGCATGCTCAGTGAGCCTGCGTGCTGATGTCTATGGCGCATGCGCCATAGACAGCGGTGCCTGTCTTTTTGTAAATATCTCCTAAACCGTATAGGTTTAAGATATATTTCTTGGACCTACTGGTAAGCCTTAATCTAGGCTTACCTGTAGGTCAAAGTAGTTTGTAAGAGTTTACAACCACTTTAACAGTATTAGACCATAAGTCATTGATATTAGACAGTAGTTCTTCCTTGTCACCTTTAAGATTCTCTAATGCCCCATACACACGGTCAGATTTTCCAACAGAAAATGTGGGATCGGACTGTGTTGTTGGAAATTCCGAACGTGTGTGGGCTCCATCTGACTTTTTCCATCTGATTTTCCGACGCACTTAGTTTGAGAGCAGGCTCTAAACTTTACAACAACAAAATCCGATCGTTTAAATTCCGATCGTGTGTAGACAATTCTGACGGACAAAGTGTCACGCATGCTCAGAATAGACTAAGACAAAATCTATTGGCTACTGGCCAGTTTATATTCCTGACGTATGTGTTTGAAGTCACCTCGTTCCGAACTATCAGATTTTCTGACAACTTTGTGCGACCATGTGTATGCAAGACAATTTTGGCCCAAAATCCGTCGGGGAATTTTTTTTACTGATTTTGTGGTCGGAATGTCCGACCATGTGTATGGGGCATTACACTTTCAAGTTTGGTTTTGTTAAGCGTTTTTCTCTTTTGTTTGATTCAGGGTTTAATTCCTGATCTGGTAGGAGTTCTGATTCTGGTTGTCTTAGTTTCCCCAGATTGCATATTAATTTGCTTAAACATTGTGAGAGGTTTAATAGTAAAGTCCTTCCAGCAGCAATGTATGATTTTGCTGTGCCTGAGCTCAGGTTTCCAAGGCTACAGTTACAGAAAGGTTTGCTTTGACTTTCTTATAATATTTCACAGACAAAAATCCATATGCTAATGCATACAGAGGCATTGTATAAACTGTTTGTATAGCACAGTTGTATGAACATTCACAGCAGTAATATTGTCCTGTGGCTGATGACTGCTATGCTGAGATTTGCTTGCAGACACATACAGGATTGTGTAGTAATGGTTTCACTGTCTGTTAGCTCCTATTTCCAGTGACCATATAACATCTCACTGCTTAGCCAGAGATAGCAAGGATCCTATGAAAGACATTTCACTGATCTTTCTAATGATCTTTTGACTGTTCTGCCTCTCCAATCTAAGCATTGAAAGTGTGATCTCTGTAACTTACAGTTGTGTTGAGATATCGATAACCCAATCTTAGCTGAATAAACAGACAGTGACAATCCAGACGACATCTTGAATACCTTGTGAAGTATAATCTATAAACTGAGGATCTTACAACGATAAACATCTGATAGATCAAAATATCATAATGTGATCCACTCCATGAGACATGAGGCTGAGATGCATTGCTGGGAGAATGAACAAAGGGTGGAGCTAACTACACATGATAAATCTGAGCTACAGTAAGGAGAGGAACCAGCGACATAATAATATATATAACATTTAAAGGCATATCGCAAAGCATGTGAAAAGTGACAAGAACTGTCTTTTATAGGAGTGACAGTGGTGAGGAGATTATAGGACGAGTGTCCCCTCCCCCTCTATCACTCATTGCCATCTTCCCAACACAAGAGGTCCTGCACTTCCTTATTTAGTCCATGATTTAGTCATGAATAACAGCGGGGCTGAGCCCCACCAGAGGTCTGAGAGTGAGGATGGGGGGAGAACCACCAAGATGAAGACTGGACTGATCCTGAAGACCCCCATCATTGGGTTATTGACTCTCCCTTATCACTTTCTGTTTAAGGTTCCAAAGTTTGAGGATGTCATCACATTTGTATCAATATGTAAAGGTCTATGCTCCAATCAAATCATCGGACATAAAACGTCCATCTGGTAGAAAATGGGTGTAACAAAAGAGAATACATATTATGTGTATATATAGCAGTGGGTGGAGGGGAGAGAGCAGAAGTCAGGACTATGTAATGTATACCATATTGTATAAAATACAACAGATAGGACTATATAGTATCAGAATGATGTAATGTACAACATAGAGTATATAGTGCAGGGGTCAGGAGTATGTAATGTACAATATGAATTTTACAGTGTAAGGGTCAGACAATCAGTGCTAGTCTAAATGCTCACATGAGACAAGTTGCATAGGACCCAACCCACGCTCTCCCATCCCCTGCGACTGAACACATTGTTTCTATGTGTTTATCAGATGATGGGGGATCTAGGTGGAGCCTCCGTACTGCTCTCTCCTTTACAATAAAGTCTCCTCTTACCCGGTGATGTGAGGGGTGGCGGATTATCCATCATGACATCATTGTAGATATCCTTGTGTCCTTCTAAATACTCCCAGTCCTCCATGGAGAAATAGATAGTGACATCCTGACATCTTATAGGAACCTGACACACACAATGATACAGTCACCATCCAGACACATCCCTTGTCTGTTACTGGATAATGTCCCAGAATTCCCAGAATCCTCCTCACCTCTCCTGTCAGCAGCTCCGTCATCTTCTTGGTGACTTCTGGAATCTTCTTTGTATTTCTCTATTCTATCAGGGAGGTGGAGGCAATGTGATGGGCATAGGATCACTGGATGTCATAGGAGGAATACTCTAGATTTGAACACAGATAGTAAAATCAAACAATATCCCAAGAATCCTCCTCACCACTCCATTACAATAAATGTAAATATATTTAAAAAAAAAATCGAAGTTACTTACCGGTAACATTTTTTCCAGGAGTCTTTCAGGACAGCACACTTGAGAAACCTTGGCTCCTCCCTTCTCAGGAAACACCGCCTCCACCAGATCTTAAAAACGACTCCTTCCCTCCAGCCCTTCAGCTTTTGCACGAGCACCTCTGGCCAGACTAGGGAGGCATAAGGATACATCATAAAAAATTACACATACCTGATGCTCTCATGTCCTAATGGTAAGATCTTATTTTGGGTGGGTACCGGTGCTGTCCTGAAAGACTCCTGGAAAAACGTTTCCGGTAAGTAACTTCTATTTTCCCTCTTTCGTCTTTCAGGACAGCACACTTGAGAGGATAAGCGAGCACTTACCCTAGGGTGGGACTACGGCTTGTAGGACTTTACGTCCAAAGGCCTGATCCTGGGCAGACAATAAGTCCAGTCTGTAGTGCTTAACGAGAGTCTTAAACTTGACCTCGTTGCTGCTCTGCAGATCTGCTCGGGTGTAGCACCAGCCCACTCTGCTTGTGACGTTGCCATAGTCCTAGTGAAATGGGTCCTAATACCTTCCGGGACCTCCACACCCTTTGCTATGTATGCCTGACAGATTGCCAACCTTATCCACCTGGCTATAGTATTTCTAGAGGCTTTAGGCCCCTTCCTAGCCCCTGAAAAAGAGACAAAAAAATGAATCAGACTTCCTGAATTTCTCCGTAATCTCCAGGTATTTGAACACACACCTTCTGGCATCTAACTTGTGAAAGACATGCTCCTGTTCCCTCACAGGATTTGAACAAAAAGTGGGAAAACTCATTTTCTGAATTTTGAAGCTACCTTTGGCAAAAAGGCCAGATCGGTTTTTAAAAATAATCCGATCCAGAAAAACCTGAAGGAAAGACGCCCTCCTTGAGAGGGCTTCTAGCTCACTAACCCTTCTTACGGTAGCGATTGCTACCAAAAAAACTGTCTTGAGGGTTACAATTTTTACCATACAAGAACTGATAGGTTCAAAAGGATCCTCTGTAAGAGCCTGCAATACTAAAGATAGATCCCAAACTGGAAAGGGATGGAAACTGACTGGTCTCTGTCTACTTAAACCTTTAAAGAACCTGGAAACCCAAGGATTCGCTGCCAGTTGCTCTTCAAGAAAAACACTTAAAGCAGAAACCTGTCCTTTAACAGTACTGAGAGCCAGCCCCTTATCTGCCCCCCCTCTGTAGGAACTCCAGCACGGCTACTGGACTACAAACGTTAAAGGAGCTCTCCGCACACCAAGAATTGGATTTTTTCCATACTTTCAAATAAATCCTGCGTGTCTCTTCCTTTCTAGAACTCTTTTGGAGAACCCCTTGTTTCTCAGAATCTCCTCTTCAGTTGCCAGGCTGCCAGACTCCAACTCTCCACCTGAGGGCAGCAGATTGGGCCTTAAAAGAGTAGGTCTTCCCTGACCGAAAGTATCCAAGGTGGTTCCACCGCCAGCTTCTTTAGAATAGAAAACCAAGGCCTCCTGGGCAGTGTGGAGCTTTCAAGATTAGGGTTGTGTCCTCTAACTGGAATTTCCTCAGAACTTCCGGCAATAGCACAGGAGGAGGATAGGCATAGGACTTGGCAAAAGGCCATCTCTGAGAAAGAGCATCTCCTATTGCTCCGTCCCCCCGATTCAGAATAGAGGAGTTTTTGCGTTTTCTCTTGACGCAAAAAGATCCACACACGGGATTCCCCACTTCTGGACAATCATCTTGTAGATTCCCAGATTCAGGACCCAGTCGTCGCTCCCAGGTTCCTCCTGCTAAGGAAGTCTACCTCTGATTTAGCTCTCCTTTCAGGTTTACTGCTGATAGAGAGAGCACTGTGACCTCTGCCCAGCTGAATATTGCTTCCGTTAGAGAGCAAAGGGAACTGCTTCTTGTGCCCCCCTGTCAATTGATGTAAGCAACTGCTGAAAAATTGTCCAAACGGGCCTGAAGATGATGTCCCTGGAGTTCCTGCTGGAAAAACCTGAAAGCCAGGGAGATGGTTTTCAGCTCTCTCCAATTCAAGGACTTCCCCGCATCCTCGAAACTCCAGAATCCTTGGGCCAGACCTTTCTCCAGGTGTGCTCCCAACCTGTGCCGCTTGCGTCCGTTGAGATGACCTTGGACACTCTGTGTGTGTGGGGGGGGGGGGGCTGAGAACTGCAGTCTGTACCCCCTCCTTACAATGCCTAGTATAAATGGATTAGAGGTAACAGACTCCCACTTTTCTGAAAAAAGCCCCCAGTCTTCCTCCCACCAGGCTTAGCCTGTCATTTGGACTTTTGGGACTGCTCAGGAGGGCGAAAAATCACTCCCCCACGCCCTCTGCCCTTGTTGGTCCCGATTTTTTTCTGGGACTCTGTCCTCGGAAGGTTAAACTTCCTTTGCGGGCGAGTCTTCTTTTTAGATTTTTCCCCCACTTTTTTCTTTAAGGGAAAAGCCTTCTTTTTATCCGCTGTTCGATCAAGGACAGCCTCCAAGTCTGGACTGAACAGTAAATCCCCTTTGAAGGGAATTCCACAAAGCTTGATCTTTGAAACATTGTCCCCTTGCCATGTTTTTAACCAAATTGCCCTTCTGGCTGAATTAGCCAAGGCAGAGTATCTAGCAGACATGCGGAGCGACTCTGCTGACGCATCCGCTATGTATGCGACTCCTTTTAAAAGCATTGGGAAGGAGGAAAGAATTGTTTCCTTTGCGGTCCCCACCTTAATATGAGCTTTTATATGAGGCAACCAATGCTTCATGTTACGTGCCACCACTGTGACAGCCATGGCAGGCTTAAGATTGCTTAAGAAGAATCCCAAGATTTCTTGAGGAGAGAATCCATCCTCTTGTCAATAGGTTCTGCTAGCATACCTATATCTTCAAAGGCCCGATCTGTCTTTCTGGATACCTGAGAAAAGGCTGCATCCAGTCTAGGAGATTTGTTCCACACAGCAACTTCATCCTCTGAAAAAGGGAATCTGCGTTTCAATGCTCTAGAAAAGAAAGGCTTCCTCTCTGGGTCTCGCTATTCCTTCCTAATGGTGTCTACCAGAACCTCATGGACCGGGAAGACCCTTTCCTTCAGTTCTCCGAGACCTTCATACACCTGGTCATGGAGAGACCGGGATTTTTTCTCCTCTTGGATACCTAGTGTAGTGTGAATAGCTCCCAGGAGCTCTTCCACTTCCTCCAGGGAGAGCTTGTATCGGGAGGATCTGGAGGACTCACCATTCACCTTCTCTCCCTCTGACTCTAAAGAGTCTGAGGATTCACTGTCAGGATCATCCTCTAATGTCGTTCTGTTACCCCCAAGTAACCCTTCATTAGCAGAGGGACCTGCTAAGGGGCCAGGTGTGACATCTTGCTGCGTTGGCAGAGGACTAGCTGGGGGTTGCATAGGCTGAAAATGATCAAACAAAGCCTTAAAAGATTGAAAAGTGCTGGAAAGCTCTTCAACAGAAGCCACCAGACCAGAATTTTGTTCCTCAGCATGATCCCTAACTAAGCCCTCAATGCAATTACTGCATAACACTTTCCCCCAAGATTCCCCTAACACACTTCTACATAAGGGGCACTTCTTCTTGGACCCCTGTGAGAGCTTAGATTTTTCCATGGACTTGTCCTGCAACGACAAGAAAACCCCACCAGCATCAGCCCCTACCAGCAAAAAAAATCAACACCAGACCGACACCAGAAGTGCACCCCCCAGGACCGACCACCACCAGGGTCCCAGACGTGCAACTCCTCCCCTCAAACCAATGAGGGGGGTTCACCCGTGGCGCTAAGTGGGAAAATAGTAAGGGAACACCCTAGGGTTCCACTTACCTTAGAATGGCTGGTGCTGGCATCACCTGGAACCGTCAGTCTCGGACATCCCTTCGGCCAGAACGATCGGTTTGCCACCAAAACTGCTCCTCTTAGCTGTCACTACAGCCTGAATGGGGCACACACCAGCCTTCGCGCGGTTCGTTTTAGTGTCCCACGACCGGAACCAGAAGTCGTGGCTGAACCGGAAGTGACCTCCCCTGTCGGAAATCACATCGCCCGTCATCCAACCCAGCCTTGAGCTCCATGCTGGCCGCACTAACGGGGGGGAGACTCGGACACTCCAGTAAACATCTTCCCCAGGCAGCGCCAAAAGGAACGTCCCAGGCCTCTGCTTTCCCCAAGGGAGGATGGGACGCGCCAAACACTGCAGGTAACAAAGTCCCCAACCCTGCTGCTGTGTATGAGAGACCTCAATCTCTCCGCACATCCCTTCAGCCAGAACGATCGATTCGCCTTCAGGATAACACCGGCCTCAGCCTCCCCAGCTGAATTAAGCCCAGGTTCCTAGCGATGTCTCCTCGCCGGAGGAAACACCAAAACTGAAGGGCTGGAGAGAAGGAGTGGTTTTTAAGATCTTGTGGAGGTGGTGTTTCCTGAGAAGGGAGGAGCCGAGGTCTCTCAAGTGTGCTGTCCTGAAAGATGAAAGAGGGAAAAAATAATAGAATAAATAAAAATAAAAAAATACAATAATTTTTTTTTTCTAAAAAATTAAATTTAAGATACATTACAGTCTAAATGATTTAATTTGAGTTCAGGGATGTGCTAGTTCCCAGCAGGTTATATAGAAAGTGGGCTACGCATTTCACAGTGATTACGCTTCATCAGGGCCTTGATGATAGCAGGGATGTAAACGTTGTGTGAATTCTACAAACAGACTGTTATTGAACGTACCATATATCATATAATTAATGTAAATACATAATGATGCAATCAACACAGATATGTTAATCCATTTGTCTTTACCCTGTTCTGTTCGCACCAGAACCTCCGAACAGACCTAAACTTCGTGTGAACTTTAGAACCCTATTAAAGTCTATGGGACTCGAACGTTCAAAATATAAAGTGCTAATTTTAAAGGTTAATATGCAAGTTACTGTCCTAAAAAGTGTTTGGGGACCCGGGTCCTGCCCCAGGGGACATGGATCAATGCAAAAAAAGTTTTAAAAATGGCCGTTTTTTCAGGAGCAGTGATTTAAATAATGATTAAAGTGAAACAATAAAAGTGTAATATTCCTTTAACCACTAGAGATCCGCGCTATAGCCAAATGATGGCTACAGAGCGGACCTCCATTGACGTCGTCCCGTGCACGAGCGGCCTGCTCGCCCCCTGAGGGGAGCGCGTGGAGCGCTCTGTGATCGGCGAGTCTATGAGACTCACCTGATCATGGATCCGAGCAAGGGGTCGATCCCGACCCCTTACCACGTGATCAGCTGTCAGCCAATGACAGCTGACCATGTGACACAACAGAGCCGGTAATCGGCTATTATTCCTCCTCGCGCTGACAGCGCGAGGAGAAAAAAAAGAGCCTATCACCGGCGGCCATGATCGGGACATCAATCCCGATCACGGCCAGCCCTGCCAGTGCCCACCTGCCAGTGCCACCTCATTAATAAGTGCCCGCGTCAGTGCCACCCGGCAGTGCCCACAGTGCCACCCAGTAGTGCCCACAATCTGCCTCAACAACGGTGCTGCACCCCAGTGCCACATATCCGTGCCCATCAGTGTCATCTACCAGTGCCCATCAGTGCCGCCCATCAGTGCCACCTATCAGTCCCCATCAGTCCCATCTATCAGTGGTACCTATCAGTGCCCCTTAGTGCCACCCATCCGTGCCCATCTTTGCCCATCAGTGCCCATCAGTACCGCCTTATATGTGCCTATCGGTGCCACCTTATCTGTGCCTATTAGTACTGCCTTAACTATGCCTATCAGTGCCCACCAGTGCAGCCTATCAGTGCCGCCTCATCAGCGCACTTCAATGAAGGAGAAAAATGACCTGTTTGCAAAATTTTATAACAAACTATAAAACATGATTTTATTTTATTTTTTTGCATCTTTTTTTGTTTAGCAAAAAATAAAACTCCCAGCTGTGATTAAATACCACCAAAAGAAAGCTCTATTTGTGGGAAAAAAAATGATAAAAATGTCATTTGGGTACAGTGTTGTATGCCCACGCAATTGTCATTCAAAGTGCATCAGCGCTGAAAGCTGAAAATTGGTCTGGGCAGGAGGGGGGTTTAAGTGCCCAGTAAGCAAGTGGTTAAATGTCAGACCTGGGGGGTGTCTATAGTATGCCTGTGAAGGGGCGCATGTTTCCCGTGCTTAGAACTGTCCCTGCACAAAGTGTCATTTCTGCAGGAAAAAAGTCTTTTAAAATCACTCACGGCTATAATGAATTGTCGGCTTCTGTAACACTCAATGAGTGTTCTCTGTATTATGGGAGCCGACAATTCATTCATTGATATAAAAAAAAAAGCGTGGGGTTCCCCTAAATTCAATTACCAGGCCCTTCAGGTCTGGTATGGATATTAAGGGGAACCCCGCATCAAAGTTAAAAAAAAAAAAAATGACGTGGGGTCCCCTAAAAATCCATACCAGATCCTTTATCCGAGCACACAACCTGGCAGGCCGCAGGAAAAGAGGGGGGGACGAGAGAGTGCCCCCCCCTGAACCGTACCAGGCCACATGCCCTCAACATTGGGAGGATGCTTTGGGGGTCTGTGACCCCTCAAAGCATCATGTCCCCATGTTGATGGGGACAAGGGCCTCATCCCCACAATCCTGGCCAGTGGTTGTGGGGGTCTGCAGGCGGGGGTTTATCAGAATCTGGAAGCCCCCTTTGACAAGGGGACCCCCAGATCCCGCCCCCCTGTTTGAAATGGTAAGGGGGTACAAAAGTACCCCTACCATTTCACAAAGAAAGTGTAAAAAATGGTTAAATAAGACAAACACACTTTTGAAAAATTCCTTTATTAAAAATAAAAAAAAGATTCCAGCGGTGGTAATCCACTCTTGCTATCCAGTGACGGACGATCATCTCTCCGGGGTCCAGCGATGGCTGATCTCATCCAGTGACGGGTGATTTTCAGTCCAGCGCAGTCCATCCATGCATCCGTCTTCTGTCTCCACTGGGGAGACACTGCGGGGATCCCAGCGCCTGACGTTTCTTATATTAGGAGGGCGGGGCCACCCGTCACCTGACCCCGCCCACTCTGACGCTAGCGAGGGAAGCCAGGGGTTTCCATCAAAGCCCCCCCAAAACCCCTCCTTCTCCGCTCTGTTTACACACACATGGAGGAGGGGGATGTGCTGATCGAGGTCTGTACAAAGTTTTCTATGCTCTGTAGATGGGCAGGGAGGAGGGGGAGAGTGGCTGGGAAGGAGAAAAACATAAAAAAAAGTGTAGTGATTGGGGGGTTAAGAGGATATGTGTTGGGGTTTGCACTTTGGCAAATCAGACCACCAAGTGCCCCCCCCAGAAAATATCTGATCCCCTTGCACTAACCCTCTCCTCTCTTAAAGCACCCCCCAGCACAACATATCTAACCCCCACCTTCTTGCACTCTCCCCTCACAAAACACCCCCAGCACATATCAGACCCTCAAGCGCCCCCCAGCACATATCTGACCCCCCTGCACTATCCCTCTCCCCTCACAAAGCACCCCTCAGCATATATCTGACCCCCACCCCCTCGCACTAGCCCTCTCCCCTCACAAAGCACCCCCCCAGCACATATCTGACCCCCCTGCACTATCCCTCTCCCCTCATAAAGCACCCCCTCAGCACATATCTAACCCCCACCCCCTCGCACTAGCCCTCTCCCCTCACAAAGCACCCCCCAGCACATATCTGACCCCCCCTCCTCTTAAAGCATTCCCCCAGCACATATCTGACCCCCACCCCCATCTTACACTAGCCCTCTCCACTCCCAAAGCGCCTCAACACATATTAGACCCCTAAACTCCTCCAAGCACATATCTAACCCCCTTGCACTAGCCCTCTCTACTCACAAAACACCCCCGAAGCACATATCAGACCCCTAAGCAACCCCCAGCACATATCCAACCCACCCCTGCACTAGCCCTCTCCACTCTTAAAGTGCCCCCCAGCACATTTCACTTCCCCAAGCACCCCCCAGCACATATCTGACCCCTGCATTTTGTGCATTATTTATTTCTGCCCCCACTTTCCATGCAGAGCACTCACAATTTGGCCACATGCACCGTTGACCATGGCGCGGTAGTCGTGCCACAATATTGCTCTCTTTCGGGCCACCAAAAGTGTCATAGGTCTTTTACAATCTTATAGCGTATATGCAAAAAAATGCCACCACTAAAGTCTTCAGGCTTGACTTGAAGAAAAGGTGGCAAACTACTGCAGATGTAGAGAAAATCTGTGTAAGAGGATATGGAGGATCTAGGATGGAGGAGGACCTGGGGGTCTTAGTAGATGATAGGCTCAGCCAGGGCTCGACAAACCCGAGGCGCCAGCTCGCCAATGTGACCAGAAATCGCAACCTGGCGCCTAAGCAGCCACCAGCCCACTCACTATTGATGCCCCAGACATGCAGTGCATGAACACTGACTGCCGTCCTCCTTCCTCCTCCACACTCAGCGGCGCCGCGCTAAGTCTGTGAAACTGACAAGCAACGGAGAGAGGAGGATCTGTCAGATTTCAGCTTGATGTCGGGGTGGGCGGGACCCGGCCGGGGTGGGCGGGACCCGGCAGGGTGGGACCCAGCAGTTATCGAACACCAGGCAATGGGATCTGGGCGGGCCGCTACGTGTATGTGGCCCGCCCCTTTTCTTAAGCAGCCCAATCGTTGGCTGATGTTAGATAGCTGCTGAGTCCCGCCCACCCGGCCAGGCCCCGCCCACCCTGGCCGGGTCCCACCCATTCCGACATTAAGCTCAATTCTGACAGCTCCTCTGTTACATTTCAGTAACAGAGTGCTCCGTGTGAAACCTGCCAGTGCCACCTGCCAGCGCCAACCAGTGCCATCTGCCAGTGCCACCTGCCACCATCAACCAGTGCCACCTGCCACCAATCAGTGCCACCTGCTACTGCCAACCAGTGCCACCGCCAATCAATACCACTTGCAACCACCAACCAGTGACAATCAGTGCCACCTGCCACTACCAATCAGTGCCACCTGCCAGTGCCACCATCAGTCAGTGCCACCTGCCAGTGCCGAGTGTCACCGTCAATCAGTGCCACCTGCCATCGCCAATCAATGCCACCGCCAACCAGTGCCACCTGCCACCGCTAATCAGTGCAACCTGCCACCGCCTACCAGTGCCACCTGCCACCACCAATCAGTGCCACCTGCCAGTGCCACTGCCAATCAGTGCCAACTAGTGCCACCGCCAACCAGTGCCAACTAGTGCCGCCGCCAACCAGTGCCGCCGCCAATCAGTGCCATCTGCCAGTGACAACTAGTGCCAGCGCCAACCAGGGCCACCTGCCTCTTCCAAACCAGTGCCACCTGGCAATCAGTGCCACCTGCCAGTGCCAATAGTGCCACCTGCCAGTGCCAAACCAGTGTCACCTGCCAATGCCAAACCAGTGTCACCTGCCAATGCCATTTGGCAGTTCCACATGCCTGCCAGTGGCAACCAGTGTCAGCCAGTGCCACCTGCCACCGCCAATCAGTGCCACCTGCCACCGCCAACCAGTGCCACTGCCAATCAATGCCACCTGCCACTACCAATCAGTGCAACGTGCCACCTGCCAGTGCCACCACCAATCAGTACCACCACCAATCAGTGCCAACTAGTGCCACCGCCAACCAGTGCCACCTGCCAACACCAACCAGTGCCACCTGCCAGTGACAACTAGTGCCACCGCCAACCAGTGCCACTTGCCAACACCAACCAGTGCCACCGCCAATCAGTGCCATCTGCCAGTGACAACTAGTGCCATCACCAACCAGGGCCACCTGCCACTTCCAAACCAGTGCCACCTGCCAATCAGTGCCACGTGCCACCGCCAGTGCCAATAGTGCCACCTGCCAGTTCCAAACCAGTGTCACCTGCCAGTGCCATCTGGCAGTTCCACGTGCCTGCCAGTGGCAACCAGTGCCACCTGCCAGTGCCAGCCTTACTCTTTCTGGTCAGTCCATAACCCTGATGTAACAGCGTTTCATTGGAGTTATTGACTGGGTGCTCCATTGTGAGTTAGGGATAGGCGGTGAAAATTAGTGGCCATACCCCGGGAGCTGACAATCCATACCACTCTAAAAAAAAAAAATGGCTCCTAACTTTTTTAACTGGCTCCTAAATTCAAAGCAAATTTGTCAACCCCTGGGCTCAGCAATGGCATGCAATGCAAGCTGCTGCTAACAAAGCAAACAGAATATTGGTATTAAAAAGGGATCAACTCCAGAGATAAAAGGATAATTCTCCCCTCTACAAGATTCTGGTCCAGCTGCACCTGGAGTATACTGTCCAGTTCTGGGCACCAGTCCTCAGGAAGGATGTACTGGAAATGGAGCGACTACAAAGAAGGGCAACAAAGCTAATAAAGTGTCTGGAGGATATTAGTTATGAGGAAAGGTTGTGAGCTCGGAACTTATTTTCTCTGGAGAAGAGACGCTTGAGAGGGGATATGATTTCATTATATAAATACCGGACTGGTGACCCCACAATATATAAATACTGGACTGGTGACCCCACAATATATAAATACTGGACTGGTGACCCCACAATTTATAAATACCGGACTGATGACCCCACAATATATACATACCGGACTGCTGACCCCACAATATATAAATACCGGACTGGTGACCCCACAATATATAAATACCGGACTGGTGACCCTACAATATATAAATACCAGACTGGTGACCCCACAATATATACATACCGGACTGGTGACCCCACAATATATACATACCGGACTGGTGACCCCACAATATATACATACCGGACTGGTGACCCCACAATATATAAATACCGGACCGGTGACCCCACAATATATAAATACCGGACTGGTGACCCCACAATATATAAATACCAGACTGGTGACCCCACAATATATAAATACTGGACTGGTGACCCCACAATATATAAATACCGGACCGGTGACCCCACAATATATAAATACCGGACTGGTGACCCCACAATATATAAATACCAGACTGGTGACCCCACAATATATAAATACCGGACTGGTGACCCCACAATATATACATACCGGACTGGTGATCCCACAATATATAAATACCGGACTGGTGACCCCACAATAGGGAGAAAACTTTTTCATGGAAGGGAGTTTAACAAGACATGTGGTCACTCATTAAAATTAGAAGAAAAGAGGTTTAACCTTAAACTACATAGATGGTTCTTTACTGTAAGAGCGGAAAGGATATGGAATTCCCTTCCACAGGCCGTGGTCTCAGGAGGGGGCATTGATAGTTTCAAGAAACTATTAGATAATCACCTGAACGACAGCAACATACAGGATATACAATGTAATACTGACATACAGTATAATCACACACATAGGTTGGACTTGATGGACTTTTTTCGACCTCACTTACTATGTAACTATATGAGGAGAGATGAGGAGGAGATCCAGGAATCAGGATAAAGGTCAGGACAAGCAACAGACGAGCGCATCCAAGAGATGAAGCCGGGGTCACTACACAGAAAATCAATCCAAGGAAACAACAGGCAGGACGAGGAATAGCAAGAAGGAGCTCAGAGACAAATGAGAATATTGCTCAGCCAATGGGAGATGATCTCAGCATGACTTACATAATGAAGGAGGTGAGGGGGAGGGGAGGAAGTCCCTTATGGTAACCATAGAGACATGGAAATTCTGCTGGTTCAGCAGGGATCGGTCACATTTCCATCCATGTGTGGTCACTGCCGGATAAAAGTCACTCCATCAGCGGCTGCAGCCAATAGCTTCATCACTGATCTGTGTATTCTGAGAGCGGAGGAGTGCCCCCCATTGTCAGAATACAATAGTGCAGCGGGGAGGATTCCCCCATCCCCCTCCAATGTGTGGATGGGGGAATCACTTCCGTTTTTTCCTCTCATCCCGCTGGATGAACGATAAAACTGAACCATGTATGGCCAGCTATGGAAGGAAGATATGAGACATTTCCTGATCTGTAAAGCTGAGGACCAGGAAATGTCTCACTGTCTGTGATTAGCGCTGTGCAGTGTCGGCTTTCTGGCGGGATCAGGAATGTGGGATTTCCAACACACCGGAGGAGCCCATCACTATTCATCATCAACTGATCCCCCTGAAGAGGGTAATCTACATATTACCTCCTCTGTCACCAGATCCTGCAAGGTGTCCTCTAACACATGGAACTTCCTCTCTCTAGCTGACTTTACTTCCTGTTGTTCCTCATATCACTTCCTGTTTGTATTCCATAGAGACTTCCTGTCTGAGTAGAAGTGAGATCGCCACCTTGTGGAGATCAGGGGAACATTCATATATAAAGTGCTAGGGGCGCAAATAATATTCTCTGTGGATCTACTGCTTCCACTTTACACCTACTTCACTGATCTTATTGTGTTTATCAATAAATTAAGTAAACTGATCCATGTGCAAATTCATACACAACATAAAGTACTTTGTGCTCAGGATGATGTTCCCTGTAGATCTCCTGCCTCCCACTTTGCATCCACTTCTTTAATCTTATATTTGCTGCTATAATAAATAAACTGAAAATCTGTGCAAATTCATGTCAATATTTTGTGCTCAACATAGTGTTCTCTGCAAGTCCACTGCTTCCACTTTGCAACTATTTAAATAAACTGATTTTGCTAAAAAAAATCCAAAAATCAATAAAAATCACCAGTAATGGGGCGCCCTCACCATCACGTGTGTAAGAGGGGAAAGAAGGCGTGGCTACACTACAGCTGCCACAGTTTGGGGCACCGAGAACTTTACACCTTATCAACTTTTCATTGATTGGTGGATTTTTTTTGAGCTAAATAGTATAATAATAATAAGAAGAAGAAGTTAATTGAAGTAGATGCAAAGTGGAAGCGGTGGACTTGCAAAGAACACTATATTGAGCACAAAATATTATATGATTACGTGAACTTGCACAGATTTTTAGTTTATTTTATATAGCAGCAAAAATATTATAAGATGAATGAAGTAGGTGCAAAGTGGAAGCAGTGGATCTGCAGTGAACAGCATCTTGAGCACAAAGCCCTTTATGTTGTATATGAATTTGCACATGGATCAGTTTACTTCATTTATTGATAAACACCATAAGATCAGTGAAGTAGGTGTAAAGTGGAAGCAGTAGATCTGCAGAGAATATTATTTGAGCCCCTAGCACTTTATATATGAATGTCTCCACATATTTTAGTGTATTTGTGATGATTTATGTACACACACAATAGGACAGCGCTGTGACACATAATGCTCTTCTAGTTGATAAAGGGAATACTTACCTTTGTTACAGCAGCAGTCCGGTATAAGTTATTTCTGTAGGTATTTGAGTTGTTACACATAGCGCGGGTTTTATTCTATTTATATTGGTGACATAATTGCCCAAATCTGGGGACCAGGAGCCATTTCCACCCTTTACTCTCGGCTAGGGATCTTTGTATCCATATAACAGATGTTCTACATGACTAAATCTGACATCAATTTTACTGCAAAATCAAAGGGGCCAAAATGTCTCCCCCCCGAGCAGTAATATATTTCTATCCCCCTTGGTGGGAGTGGAGATAACCCATCTATAAGGATATACAGTACATACACGCACAGCACAAGGCCGGGTTCACACTACCAGACATTTCTCAGGGCTGCAGTTCCTCTGATCTCCACAAGATGGTGATCTCACTACTACCCAGACAGGAAGTCTCTAGGGAAGACAGGAAGTGATGTCTGCTACAGACAGGAAGTTCCGGGTGAGAGGTGAGTTGGGAGGAATTTGACAGAAGACATTGCTGGAAGACGCAGCAGAGGAGGTAATAAGATCTTATTTTCTATTTACACCCAGTAAATGTCCGTCCTCTTCCTCCATAGTCACTGTGACGTCTTTTATCTCCAGCAGATGATGATACACACATATATAGTGTAGGAACCTAGATTAACCCCTTCAGGGGGGATCAGTTGATGATGAATATATCTTCCTTTCAAATCTGGCCATACATGGTTCAGTTTTATCGTTCATCCAGCGGGATGAGAGGAAAAATCTGAAGTGATTCCCACATCCACACATTGGAGGGGGATGGGGGAATCCTCCCCGCTGCACTATTGTATTCTGACAATGGGGGGCGCTCCTCCGCTCTCAGAATACACAGATCAGTGATGAAGCTATTGGCTGCAGCCGCTGATGGAGTGACTTTTATCCGGCAGTGACCACACATGGATGGAAATGTGACTGATCCCTGCTGAACCAGCTGAATTTCCATGTCTCTATGGTCACCATAAGTGACTTCCTCCCCTCCCCCTCATCTCCTTCATTATGTAAGTCATGCTGAGATCATCTCCCATTGGCTGAGCAATATTCTCATTTGTCTCTGAGCTCCTTCTTGCTATTCCTCGTCCTGCCTGTTGTTTCCTTGGATTGATTTTCTGTGTAGTGACCCCGGCTTCATCTCTTGGATGCGCTCGTCTGTTGCTTGTCCTGACCTTTATCCTGATTCCTGGATCTCCTCCTCATCTCACACCCAACATAGAGAATGGAATTTGTGATCCAGGAGGCCACATTTTACGAGACTCCCGAACCCCAAGAATCATAGTGAACACTAAACTGTCCAGATTAAATATTTCCCCACTGGAGACCATAGTGCTTAACACCACTTCAGCCCGGAAGGATTTACCCCCCTTAATGACCAGGCCATTTTTTGCGATTCGGCACTGCGCTGCTTTAACTGACAGTTGCGCGGTCGTGCGACGTTGCACCCAAACATAATTGATGTCCTTTTTTCCCCACAAATAGAATTTTATTTTGGTGGCATTTGATCACCTCTGCGCCTTTTTTATATTTTTTTCACAAAGAGCGACAATTTTGAAAAAACAAAACATTTTTCTTTTACTTTTTGCTATAATACATATCCCCATAAAATATAAAAAACAAATGTATTCCTCAGTTTAGGCCGATATGTATTCTTCTACATAGTTTTGGTAAAAAAAAATATATATTATATTATATTATAATATATATATATATATATATATATATAGGGGATAGATTTCAGGACCTTTTATTTATTTTTTATTGATTTTACTACTAATGGCGGTGATCTGCAATTTCTGATGGGACTGCAAGATTGCGGCGGACAAATCTGACCCCAAATGACACTTGTTGGGGAGCAGTGACATTATTACGTTGATCAGAGCTATAAAAATGTACTGATCGATGTAAAAATGACACTGGCAGGGAAGGGGTTAACACTAGGGGGTGATCAAGGGGTTAATATAAAGTGTATAATAACAATCTAAAAGTGCAACAATTATAACAAATAAAAATGATAAAGAAACGTTGACAGCTGCTGTGACACTCGCAGTGATCCACCACACACATTTTACACAGTTCTATTCCCTGTGCCTGTCTGGGTTTCCTCCCACACTACAAAGACATGTTGGTATTAGATGTTGTCTAAATTGGTCCTAGTGTATGAATGTGAGTTGGGGACATTAGATTGTAAGCTCCTTGAGGGTAGGGATCGATGTGAATGTACAATGTATATGTAAAGCGCTGCGTAAATTGATGGCGCTATATAAGTACCTTAAGTAATAATAATAAATAATAGTGCAGAGCTGTATAACTTATATGTCATTTTTTGAAACACCAATAAATAAAATGGAAATAACTAAATGCAATATTCCCTACAGTGTATTCTTATGTACGTAATTTAAAGCACAGTGCAAGCAGTCCATATATATAAGATTTCATGTGTTATATAACATCAGTGTTTTTTTTTTTTTAACATATTTTTATTAATCAAAAAGGAAAAAATTTTGACAATGCATATCAGTCGAACAGTAAGACAATATCATGGTAAAGAGATATATACGAGAGAATATACCACAAAACAAAAGAAGGGGAGTATTACACCCCGACGACCCGAAGGGTCACAATATCATGCGGTTTAGTCTTTAATAAAGAGGAAAGTGAAGAAGGAAGATGAGAAGAAGGGGAGAAAGAGAAGAAAAGAAAGAAGAGATAGAATAGGGGGGGGAAGAGGGGATGAGGAACGGTACCCAGGGAGGCAAGGACCCTCTCACATTCACATTGCGGAAGGGTAGCGAGAAAAACATGGAGAGGAGAAACAGTATCATCTAAACACAAGACCCCTACATGTAGGACGGTAGAAGAGCACTAGTACTAGTACAAACAGAAACCTGAGTCGAGGAAGGGTCATGGAGATGCAGAGGGGGGAGTAAAGGGTTGCATGTCCTCCAGTGCAGACGAGACAGGGTCGAACATATCCTGTGGTAGTTGAGCCAATAATAGAGCGGAGTCCTGTGAAGGAGAAGAGTTGGTGTGTGAGGACGTCAGCTTGAGTTTCCCCAAGGTGTTGCCGATATTGCGGTGTAGGTACCAGCTTGTATAGCGAAAGGGATGAACAAGGGAATTAATCTCCTCTAAGTTAAAGGATTGCTCGATATAGTCCCTCCATCTGGCAAAGAAGCGAGGAGTGGAAACAAAGTGGGATGAGATAACATCAAGACGTTCTATGTGGAACAGCGAGAGGAGGGTTTGTTTAACGCCCGTTAGACTCGGTGGAGTTGTGGAAATCCAGCAATTCATAATAGTCCTGCGAGCTGCCAACAGGCAGAGGTGAGTCCAATGGGTAAGGGTAGCCGGACAAGGAGAGTTTAGCGACAGAGGTGGAGGGTCACAGCTGAACAGGCATGTCAGCGGGTCCTTAGGCACAGGTGTCTTGGTAATGTGTCGGATATAAACCAGGACTGAGTCCCAAAATGCTGATATGGAGGAGCAGTCCCAAAAACGGTGCAGTAAGGTGGGGCGATCTAAGGAGCACCATGGGCATTTGGCTTGCGAGGGATCCTCAGAGTTGGTGCGGAAGGGGTAGTAAGCTCTATGAGCGATCTTAAATTGAGTTTCCCTCCATTTCTCCGAGATAACAAGTTTGTGAACAAGTCTGTATCCTTGCAGGATTCTTTCCGGTAGGTTCATGTCATTAAATATAGAGGCCCATTGCTTGTAGGGGGCAATGTGGTACTTGTCCGCCTGGTAGCTGATTAGGTGGGAGTAGAGGGTAGAGATGGAGTAATCACCTTGTTGAAGCACAGCCTCCAGTTGTGATTTGCGGAGGCAATCCGGGCGTAACCCTCCTATCGATTTCAGGTAACTCAACAGTTGGTGGTGATGAAACACATGGTGAGAAGGAAGTGAGAATTCCTGAGAGAGGGTTTGGAAGGATTTGAGTGTTCCACGCCCAGGCTCGTATAGGGAGGCCACTTTGAGTAGACCCCGTTTCCCCCAGTGAGCAAAGGCAGAGTGAATGGTAGAGGGTGGAAACATAGGGTTGCCTTGAATAGGTAGATGAGCGGAAATATTAGTAGGTAATCCCAAGAGCCTCCTAATTTCCCTCCAAGCCACCACTGTGTCCCGAATAAGGATGTTGTACTTAAGATGGGTTGGTAGAGCGTGAATATTGGAATGAAGGACCGCAGAAAGCGTGTACGGATGTACCAACGCCTTCTCAAGGCGATGATTGGAGTATCTTGATTTTCCCGCTATCCAGCCAAGGCCCTGTCTCAATAGGCACGAGAGATTATAGAAACGGAGATTGGGCAGGCCTGCACCCCCGTCAGGCTTCGGAAGACATAATTTCTGAAGGGCAATGCGAGGTTTCTTATTGGCTCAGAGAAAAGTGGACAGGGCTCTGTGTATCTTCTGCACATCAGAGTGTTTAAGAAGAAGTGGGATGGTTTGCATCGGGTAGAGTAGCCTCGCAAAGGAGACCATCTTGAAGAGATGACATCTTCCAAAGAGTGATAACGGCAGGCCTGCCCAAGCTTCCAACTCCTGCACAATCTTAGAAATTAAGGGTGGGTAATTGAGGGTATAAAGAGAAGAGGGCTCCCGACCTATGCATACTCCCAGGTAGGTAATATGGTGTCGTGCCATTGCAAAGGGTGAAGATGATTGCCAGGACATAGCTTTTCGCAAATTTAGGGAGAGGATCTCACTCTTATCAAAATTAATTCTAAACCCCGAGCATAGGCGATACTCTGCGAATAGGTCACGAAGTTTATCAAAATCAGCCGGAGGGTTGGACGAGAAAAGTAAAATATCGTCCGCAAAAAGCGCAGATTGAAGGTTCTGGTCCCCAAACATAATTCCGCTGACACCGTCAGGGGAGTTTAAAAGTCTAGAAAGGGGTTCGATCGCTAGATTAAACAAAAGGGGGGACAAGGGACACCCTTGTCTCGTCCCTTTGGTAAGAGGGATAGTGGGTGAAACAAAGTCCGGAGTAACTAGTCTGGCAGTCAGGGCATCGTACATTTGACATAGGAAGTGCGTAACCGGACCCGAAAAGCCAAAGGCTTGTAATACTTTAAATAGCCAGGCAAAATTAATGTTATCAAAAGCCTTTTCGGCGTCAATGGATATGATGGCTAAATCTTGTTCTGGGCATAGTTTCGCTCTTTCCAATGCCAGGAGCACTTTGCGGATATTTAAAGTCGCTGATCTGCCAGTCGTGAATCCTGATTGGGCCTGGTGCAGAAGAGTGGGGAGAATGGTGGCTAGGCGTGAAGCTATAATTTTGGATAGTATCTTAACATCAACATTTATAAGGGAAATGGGCCTATAAGAACCTGGGTATAAGGGGTCTTTGCCAGGTTTGGGAATTAACTTAATGTGGGCCTGGGAACCCGTAGGGGGGTAGGACCCACCGTCCCATAGGGCGGTGAACACTTTGGAGAGAGTAGCGGGTATAAAGTCTCGAGTAAGTTTATAGAATTCAGTAGAATATCCATCGGGGCCTGGTGCTTTAGAAGGGGACATCAATTTTATCGTAGACCTAATGTCATCGATGGTGATAGGGGCATTGATAGCGTCTAATTGTGGTCCAGTCAATTGTGGTAAGCTTACCCTTGAAAGTAGCTGGTCAGCAACTGAGTGGTCAATGGGGTCTTCCGCGTATAGGGATGTGTAGTATTCGGGCAAAAGTTTGCTAATCGTCTTAGAGGAGTTGGCAATGGATCCATCGGGGTGTTTCAGGGCATGGATATGGGTGGGCCTTTTGAAGCCCGCACATAGCCGGGATAAAAGCTTGCCCGCTTTATTGCCATATTTGTGAAGTCGCATGGTCAAAAAGGAGGATGCAATCTGC
Organism: Lithobates pipiens; assembly: GCA_037367395.1. Lineage (NCBI taxonomy): Eukaryota > Metazoa > Chordata > Amphibia > Anura > Ranidae > Lithobates > Lithobates pipiens. Next base: position 76,289 of record JAZDVW010001978.1, on the reverse strand, counting down.
TCCTGCCTTTCCGCCCAAAGGTCAAAGTTCTGCTTGGCTAACTGCCATGCCGTGACATTAGCCTGCGTGCGATTACGAAGGAGATCAAGATGCATGGAGTGAAGTCTTTCGCTGGCTTGTATATAGTGTTGCTTTGAGTGTCTCTTATATTGTGTCACATAAGCTATGATTCTACCTCGGATGAAGGCTTTTCCAGCCTCCCAGAAGAGATTCGGAGTGGTGATATGTTCACCATTCGTTTCTGAATATTCGGTCCAACTAGTAAGTAGCATCTGTTTGAAATCTTCGTTATCAGCCAGATAGGAGGGGAAGCGCCATACGGGCGAGGATGAGGGAGGTTTCACATTTAGTAGGCTAACCGTCACAGGGCAGTGATCAGAGATGGCCATGTCTTTGATGTCAGGATCGCTCACCAACGGTAGGAGAGCAGGGGACGCAAAGACATAGTCAAGACGCGAAAATGACTTGTGGGGGGTGAATAGAAAGTGAATTCACGTTCCGTAGGATGAGACAATCGCCAGATATCAGTGAAATTTAGTGATGATAACGTACGGGCAAGGGGAGTGGCGTCAGTGTCAGTGAGGGCCGAAGGTGTAGGTGTACGAGAGTCTCGGTAGGTTCTATCCTCAGAGGGGCACATAACAGAGTTGAAGTCCCCACCTATCAGGTGGAGTGCTTCAGACGCTTGGGAGATCCAGGCTCCCAGTTCCTGGAAAAACGACGAGTCGGGGGAGTTGGGCGCATATATGTTAGTTATAGCAATGTCCTTAGAGGCTAGGGTAAGGTGCAGGGTGACCATATGACCACAGGAGTCTATACGAACATTACGAGTGGTATACTGCAGATGTTTATGAAGCAGAATAACCACCCCCGCTTTGCGACCTGCGGCCGGGGAACCCAGAACTTCGCCAACCCAAAGTTTGCGAAGGCGTGAAAGATCTCCGTCGGTCAGGTGGGTCTCTTGTAGGAACGCCACATCGGCCTTCAACCGTTTCAGATGACGGAGGACTTTCATGCGTTTGGAAGGTGACCAAAGGCCCTTAACATTCCATGATACTACATTAAATTGGTCTTTAGAGGTGTCAGCCATAGGGATCAGCAGGGGTGGTAGTAGGTGGCAAAACAGCTATTAAATCAATATTGAGATAGACAGAAATAATACAGGGAGCGCGCATAGGTAGGGGAGCCCCCAAGGGTAACCAAGTACAAGAGGAGGGAAAAGAAGAAAGGAAAGCAAGAGCAGGAAAAAGAAGAGAAAAGAAAAGGGGACAGAACCAGACAGTATGTATTACAACATAACAGTTTTGGTGTATACACCATAAAGTAGCCGTAGCCCACTTCACCTTTTTCCACACGGGATGCATCTAAGGTACAAGACTCCCAGCGGGTGCACGCATCCCCTGGGAGAGGCTGAATATACGTCCTCGGGGAGGGGTGAAGGGAGGAGGGGGGACAAAGGAAGGGAGAGAATGCAAAGCAGTACCTCAGATGGTAAGGGGGGGGGAGGACTGGGGGGGTAGGCGAGGGGGGGGAGACCTCAGAGTTTTAAAGGGGCAACATGAGAACGGCATGTCAAAAATGGGATAACCAATCGTGTAGGTGAAATAGGCGGGCTAATACCAGGAACTAAAACAACACATCATGAACAGGTTCGACAATAAGGACAATAGCCCCTGCATTGAACAAATAAAAGAGAAACGTTAAATATAAAACAAAACAGCAGTGTGGAGGCACAGTCTCATTGGCAAGCATCCCAACAAGAGCAGTGGCAGAAAGTACCAGCAATTGGAAGTACTTTCTAACATTACCAATATCCAGGCAAGGAGCCCGGAGGGAGGAAAGGATAAGTTCAGCGGAGCTCAGAACGCGGACGCTGGGTGGTGGAGCGACTGCACTTATATGGTGGTTTGGAGGGGCTCAGCTGTGTAGCAGTGGGGGCCTGGGTATCGGTAGCCAGACCAGCAGAGGGACTCTTCGTCAAGGGGTCATGCGTGGTATCCATGTCCGCGGGGTAGTTGAGAAATCGCTCCGCTTCAGAGGGCGAGTTGAAAGTGCGGCGGGTGCCATTGGGAAAAGTAACGTGCAGAATCGCCGGATAGGCCAAAGTGAACTTGACATGGAGAGAGGCACAGATTGGTGAAAATTCTTTTCTCAGTCTCATGACTTCAGCAGAGTAGTCAGCGAACAGAAGCAAATTAACCCCATCAACAGTAAGGGTGCGTTGGGAGCGGAACTTCTGCAGGATAGCATGTTTATCCGCATAGTTCAAGTATCTAGCAATGACCGCTCTAGGTTTGTTGCGCTGTTCTGAGAGCTGGCCTAGGCGGTGCGCTCGTTCCACAACGCACGGGGTAGAAAGGCCCAGTTGAGCAGGGATAGCGACCATGCAGAGGTCTATAAGTTGTCCTGTGGAGACCGATTCGGGTAGTCCTACTATTCTCAAGTTATTCCTCCTCGCCCGATTCTCAAAATCGTCCAATTTAATCCATAGGTCCCTGGTAGAACGTGTGAGGCAAGCAAGAGCAGCAGCCTGAGCAGTGGTGTCATCCTCCATGAGGGAGATCCGCTCTTCAGCCTGTGTAAGGCGCTGCGCCTGGGCCTGTAATTCACTGCGGTACTGTTCCATAGCCTTTTGTATCGCTGAATCTATAGAGGATGTCAGCGTGGGCGTCAGTAGGGCTACCACAGCCTGGGCTATGTCGGCTGAAGGAATCACTTCCACGCCTGGGATCAGAGGACATGCTTGCGATGGCTCAGCGGGGCTGTGTGTCAGCGCCATATTGACCGAGGATTCGGCCGCGTCCGCCGTCGCGGGCATCGTGGCGGTTAGTGATCGGTGCCCGGGCCACTCTACAAATCGGTCCATCAAGGGCTCGAGATCTTCCCCAGACAGCAGGATGGATCCCCGAGGCGGGTGGCTGCTTTGTAGCCGATTAATAGGGGGTATGCGGCAGGAGCTGAGTCCGCTTACCTCCTCCTCATGTGGCGCCGGAACCGGGAGTATAACATCAGTGTTGATAGAGAAGTAGTTTATATCAAACAGTGTGTGAGACCATCCCCCGCCATGCTCATCCGTCCTCCCTGGGACCAGTATCATGTGCACACCACCACCAGACACATTCAGTGTGTGAGACCATCCCCCGCTGCAGGGCCGTCTTTTTGCATGGGCACACTGTTCAGTTGCCCAGGGGCCCCACCTGTCCAACGACTCCAGCCAGGGCCGGGCTGGCCTACCGGGATACCGGGAAATTTCCTAGTAGGCCATCTGCCTTGGCTCCGCTCTTTCCATCTCTCCTCCTTCTTCTGTGTTTTACGGAGCTGGCTGGATCTGTGTTCGGCGGCCGCACTGTAACAAGGTCCCGCCTCCCTAGCTTGTGTAATAGTAGATTGAATCGGTGTTCTGCCTATCACACAAGCCTGTCTAGGGGGTGGGACCTTGTTACAGCACGGCTGCCAAACAAAGATCCAGCCAACTCCATGATACACAGGAGGAGATGCCCGCTGTGTTTGTGTTACCAGGCAATGGTGAGTCTGTATTAATTGGCACAGTGATGCTGCATTCATGGGCACAGTGATGCTGCAATGGTGGGCACAGTGAGGCTGCAATGGTGGGTACAGTGCGGCTGCAATGGTGGGCACAGTGAGGCTGCAATGGTGGGCACAGTGAGGCTGCAATGGTGGGCACAGTGAGGCTGCAATGATGGGCACAGTGAGGCTGCATTCATGGGTACAGTGAGGCTGAAATGATGGGCACGGTGATACTGCAATGGTGGGCACAGTGAGGCTGCATTCATGGGCACAGTAAAGCTTCATTTGATGGGAAATCATGCATGATTGTGTAGACAGGGCCCCAGTGCATTGTATTGCCCGGGGGCCTATAATGCTCTTAAGATGGCACTGCCCTGCTGTGCTCATACTTCGTCACTGGGACCAGTATCATCTGCACACCACCACCAGCCAGATTGCTGGCTCACCTCACAGATAAGTATAAAAAACTCAAATAATGGTCACTCTTTTGCTTCTTCACGATCTCTCTCATCCACGCCAAAACAGCCGATCCTCCTACACTCTCCCCGCTGGGTGCTTGTGCTGATAACTTCACATAGATTTCATTCAGGAAACTCTCTCCTTCTCTCTCCGCCTACAGCTCAGCTCCGCTTCTCTCAAATCCGTTATTGACATGTAATCACAAACATAGACTCCATAGTGCTCTCTGCTTGTTACTTTATGAAAACAGCCCCAAAACAGGCACACTTACAAGATCAAAGATTTAAAACAGCATATGTCTTAACTATGTTCCCTTAGCGTGTTCTAACTGTAGGGGGGATGGGCTACCACTGACATGACAGAAATCGCTTTTCCCGATCACTGGATGCAATATATCGCTGACATGTCACTAGGCAGAACGGGGAATGCCTTCTTTACATTCTGCCTGTGTACAAGGCAATCGTGGATCACTGGCAGAGATTGAATCCACCCGACCCGCGGACACACTCCCACAATGTGCAGGAACGACGATTTGCTCAGGAGAGCCACTCATGACTAAATCATGGACTAAATAAGGAAGGTCAGGACTTCTTGTGTTGGGAAGATGGCAATGAGTGATAGAGGGGGAGGGGACACTCGTCCTATAATCCCCTCATCACTGTCACTCCTATAAAAGACAGTTCTCGTTGTTTCCTCCTCTCTGACTAAGGTCCATGAATAAAGAAATGATCTGGTAGGAGATCAGAGGACCCATTTACTAGTTACCTTGAGGGGGGAATTGTAAGATCCTCAGAGACAAAGCTGCCTGATGTGGGCGGAGTCCTGGTTTAGGGGAACCAATCAGCTGATGTCTAGTAATAATCTTTGTATTTCTATTTTAGTAGATGGACGGGAGATGAGGAAAACCTCAGAGGATTGTCTCACTTTGTCTCCAGACTGTAAAGTAGAAGATGAGGACATCACACAGTATAGTCCAGGAGAAAACCCGACTACCTCAAATGTCCATCCGGCACCACACAGTGTAGATGGACCATCGTATTCCTCTTATCCTGAGGAACCTCAGACTGTGAGGGACGGTGCCGGACCATCGTATTCCTCTTATCCCGAGGAACCTCAGACTGTGAGGGACGGGGCCGTCCTTCCAACAGAGAAGAGCTTTTCCTGTACTGAGTGCGGGAAGTGTTTCCATACTAAATCCCATGTTATTGTGCATATAAGATCTCATACAGGGGAGAAGCCGTATTCCTGTCCTGAGTGTGGGAAATGTTTTTCAGTGAAGTCCGATCTTTACAAACATCAGAGATCTCACACAGGGGAGAAGCCGTATTCCTGTCCTGAGTGCGGGAAATGTTTTTCACAGAAGTCCAGTCTTTACAAACATCAGAGATCTCACACAGGGGAGAAGCCGTATTCCTGTCCTGAGTGTGAGAAATGTTTTTCAGATAAGTCCAATCTTACAACACATCAGAGATCTCACACGGGGGAGAAGCCGTATTCCTGTCCTGAGTGCGGGAAATGTTTTTCACAGAAGTCCGATCTTTACAAACATCAGAGATCTCACACGGGGGAGAAGCCGCATTCCTGTCCTGAGTGCGGGAAATGTTTTTCACAGAAGTCCAATCTTTACATGCATCAGAGCTCTCACACGGGGGAGAAGCCGCATTCCTGTCCTGAGTGCGGGAAATGTTTTTCACAGAAGTCCAATCTTTACATGCATCAGAGCTCTCACACGGGGGAGAAGCCGTATTCCTGTCCTGTGTGCAGGAAATGTTTTTCACAGAAATCCAGTCTCTCCGCACATCAGAGATCTCACACAGGGGAGAAGCCGCATTTCTGTCCTGAGTGAGGGAAATGTTCCTCATTGAAGTCCTGTCTTCCTGTACATCAGGGACCCCACATAGCCCTCGAGGTGTATTAGTGCCTTGAGTGTGGGAAATGTCTTCTATATGAATGTTTCTGGACATCACAGCTCTCATGTGGGGAAGAAGCACACCCTGATATACACCTCAGATATACTCCATGGCTGATCTCCATCATGGAAGAAACAGTTTCAGGGTTGTGGACATTTTTTGAAAAAAACAACTTGTTGAAGGGACTAAATCAGGGTCCCAATCTCCTCGTCCCTTTTGACAATCTCCTCCTTCCTCATCTACCAGAGAGCTCATCAGAGGTGTGGGAGTTCATTGAAAACTACAAGCCGACATCGGCAAAGGACAGAACTCTGTGAATGAATGGCACGGCCGCGCTCTTTTCATAAAGTGACAGCCGGTACGGGGAACTTCTCCCCGCACTGCTGTCACACAGAGGACTCGGATCGCTGAGCCACTGCAGGAACATGTAATATTTTCCCGAAGGTGAACGTTTCCTTTAACCCTTTCAATGCCATAGATCTTTTTGTATTATTATTTTTAGGGATGAGCCGAACACCCTCCAGTTCAATTCGCAGCAGAACATGCGAACAGGCAAAAAATTTGCCAGAATTAACAAACCCCGTTAAAGTCTATGAGACACGAACATGAATAATTAAAAGTGCTGATTTTAAAGGCTTATATGCAAGTTCTTTCCATAAAAAGTGTTTGGGGACCCGGGTCCTGTCCCAGGGGACATGTATCAATCCAAAACATTTTTTTTTATAACGAGCAGTGATTTTCAATGCTTAATGTGAAACAATAAAAATGAAATATTCTATTAAATATCGTGCCTGGGGGGTGTCTATAGTATGCTTGTAAAGTGGTCCATGAGAGGCTCCCGCCGACTGACGCATCTTCTCTGTGACAGCTTTTATATAACTGAGGGTGGGGCCACCTATGACGTAACCGGATGACCCCACCCCCCTCTGACACCATGGGGGGTTCGGTTAGGTTTTTCGCCGATTTCAGCTCATCGGCAGGGCGATAGAAGATGAATGGACATCATGGAATATTTTTTTTTCATAAAAGGACTTGTCCCAAGCTGTCTCTTGTCTTTTTTACCATTTTGACACTTTTTTGTGAAATTTTAGGAGTACTTGTACCCCATTACCAATTCACACAGGGCGGGAGGCCGGGATGTGGGGGTCCCTTTTGTTAAAGGGGGCCTCTAGTTTCCGATAAGCCCCCCACCCGAAGACCCCCACAAACACCGGGCAAGTGTTGTGGGGTTGAGGCCCTTGTCCCCTTCAACATGGGGACAAGGTGCTTTGAGTGGGCTACCACAAAGCACCCTCCCCATGTTGAGAGCATGTGGCCAGGTATGGTTCAGGAGGGGGGGCGCTCTCTTGTCCCCCCTCTTTTCCTGCGTCCTGCCAGGTTGCATGCTCAGATAAGGGTCTGGTATGGATTTTGGGGGGACCTCTACGCCTTTTTGTTTATTTGGCGCAGGGTTCCCCTTAATTTCCATATAAGACCTGAAGGGCCTGGTATGGATTTTAGAGGGCACCACATACAATTTTTTAAAAAATTTGGTTCTGGGTTCCCCTTAATATTCATACCAGTCCCAAAGGGTCTGGTAATGGACTGGGGGGATCACATGCTCTTATTTTCAATGAGTTTTATCTATATTGCCGGGACCGAAATTCATTACAGCCACAATCAGTTTTAAATTACTTTTTTTGTTTAAGAAATGTCATTTTGCTGTGGTATTGTACTAAACACGGGAAAACTGCGCCACTTTACAAGCATACTATAGACAAAGCCCAGGCACAATATTTAAAGGAATATTTCATTTTTATTTCACTTTAAGCATTGAAAAAATCACTGCTCCCGAAAAAACGCCCATTTAAAAAAAATTTGCATTGATACATGTCCCCTGGGGCAGGACCCGGGTCCCCAAACACTTTTTATGACAATAACTTGCATATAAGCCCCATAGACTTTAACGGTGTTCCCGCAGCTTTTGAAATTGCCACGAACACCACATATTGTTCGCTGTTTGGCAAACACCCAATGTTTAAACATTGGACTCATCCCTAATTATTTTTTTGCCCAAATGTTTAACCCCTTCAATAATGGACACTTTCACCCCTTTCCTGCCTCGGCCAATTTTCATCTGTCAGCGCTCTCACACTTTGAATGAGAATTGCGCGGTAATGTAACACTGTACCCATATGACATTTTTACCACAAATAGAGCTTTCTTTTGGTGGTATTTGATCACCTCTGGGGTTTTTATTTCTTGTGTTACAAATTAAAAAAGACAAAAAATCTGAAAAAATTATTCTATATTTTATGTTAAAAAATAAACAAAATAAAAAAAGTAAGTTTTCTCCTTCACTGATGAGGAGGCACTAATATGCAGCACTGATAAGCATCCCTGATAGGCACTGATTGGCATCACCGGTGGGGCACTTGTGATCATCACTGGTGATCATAACTGATGGGCCTGTACTGATAATCAATGCTGAATATCAGTGCAGATCCCCCTGTCAGGAGAACCGCTGATTGGCTCTCCTCTACTCTCACCTTCTTAGCGTGAATAAAGGAAAGCCGATAACCGACACTTCTTGGTTACGATGTGATTAGCTTTGATTGGACACAGCTGATCACATGGTAAAGAGCCTACATCATAGGCTCTTTACCGAGATTGGAGATGTCATGTGTCAGAGTGACACACCAACGATCGCAGCGCGCCCGATCGGCTTATTCATCTGGACGCCATATGACGTCCCATCAGGAACCTCCGCCTGGCCATCTTTCTGCAATGGGCCGGGAGGGAAGGAGTTAAAAAAATCATTTTAGGCCTGAAGATTATATGAAACCCCAAAACATGATATATTTTCTGAAAGCAGACACCCTAGAGAATAATATAGTGGCAGTTTCATTTTTTTTAGTCACATGACATTATTGCAAAAGTCTAAGAAATGCAAAATTTCAGTAAAAAAACACACTAAAGTCCATTTCAGAGGGAACAAAAGCACAATAAATTACCCAGTTTTTTGGTAAAATACAAAAGCCGAGGTTGCGCCGAGTAAATAGATACCCAACATGTCAATCCTTAAATCTGTGTGCACCTGTGAAATGGTGACAGACTTCAGTACCCTATATTTTCTATAGGCAAGGCTTTAAAAGCCCCCTATAGCTCACCAGTTTAGTGTTACAGGGGAGGTCTGGTGATAGAATTATTGCTCTCATTCCGGCAATATGTAACCTGTGTATCACAATCAATGTTTTCAGGCATCCCCAATGTGTGAGTTTGTGTTTGTACATGTGTATATGTGGGGGTGGGGGCTCAGAGTTATTATTTTTTGTCAGAACTATGGAGGTTAAAAGAATTAATCTAGAAGGCCAAAATCAGTTTTTACATGTTTTGTGGTTTCATAAGCAACCTAGGAAACATCTTGTTCCTATATACAGTGTCTGACAAAAGTAAGTACACCCCCTCAGTCACATTTTTGTAAATATTTTATTCTTTCTTTTCATGTGACAACACTGAAGAAATGACACTTGTCTACAATGTAAAGTAGTGAATGTACAGCTTGTATAACAGTGTAAATTTCCTGTCCCCTCAAAATAACTAAAAAAACAGCTATTAATGTCTAAACCACTGGCAACAAAAGTGAGTACACCCCTAAGTGAAAATGTCCAGATTGGGCCCAATTAGCCATTTTCCCTCCCTGGTGTCATGTGACTCGTTAGTGCTACAAAGTCTCAGGTGTGAATGGGGAGCAGGTGTGTTAAATTTGGTGTTATCGCTCTCACTCTCTCATACTGGTCACTGGAACTCCAACATGGCACCTCATGGCAAAGAACTCTCTGTGGATCTGAAAAAAAAAATGTTGCTCTACATAAAGATGGCCTAGGCCATGGGTCTTCAAACTATGGCCCTCCAGTTGTTCAGGAACTAAAATTCCCATCATGCCTAGTCATGTCTGTGAATGTCAGAGTTTTACAATGCCTCATGGGATGTGTACTTTCGCAACAGCAGGAGGGCTGTAGTTTGAGGATCCCTGGCCTAGGCTATAAGAAGATTGCCAAGACCCTGAAACTGAGCTGCAGCATGGTGGTCAAGACCATACCAGACTGCTGGTTGGAAGCTAAACAGTGGGGACCTTGAGTGGAGAGTGAACAAGTTTTGTTGTTGATTGCTGGGCTGAATTTTTAGGTTCTTTTTGGGGCTTTTCCATATATCTTTTTAACACCCTTTTCTGACACTTTTTAAACAGCTTTTTTTTCTTTGCTTCAGCCTACTAATTAAGGGGAGTGGTTAATTGGTGACAGGTGCTTGAGGCCTATATAACCTTCTGTAGAACTCGCAGGCTCACCTTTGAGTTTGCTGGAACTCTGTTCAAGTGGAACTGGGCTAAGTGGTGAGTTAAAAACCGGAGTTAGTAGAACTGGACTAAGGGGTGAGTTAAAAACCGGACTTAGTAGAACTGGACTAAGTGGTGAGTTAAAAAACACAGTTTAAAACAGGAGGTTATAACGGGGGTCATAGTACCTGTGTAGTGTGAGTACCTGAGTGTTTGAGTAGTTACATAGTTAGTCAGGTTGAAAAAAGACACAAGTGCATCCAGTTCAACCACAAAAAAAGAGTAGTGTGTGTGGATTATTACTACTTGTTGTCAGGTCACCTGAGACCAGGTGACAGATGCACTCAGGGCCGGTGCTAGACTATTTTGCACCCTAGGCAAGACCAGCTACTTGCGCCCCCCCCCCCCCCCCCCCTCAAAAAAAAAATTCAAAAAGAAAAATGTGATGGCTTTGTGCAGTGTCATTAAATAATAGCACAATACACTCTTTGATCACAGATCCCAGTGTGTATTGTGTGACAATCTGTCACAATTTTTTTTTTATAATGCCACTTTTTAATTACTTCACTGTGTGCCATTATAAAAAATATATTAGCGGCGGAACCCCAGGGCCCGATTGCAAGGGCGACCTGCGGTGGCCTGATCGTTCGGCCTGGATTAGGAGCATCATAGGCCTGGTGCTGAGGATTTTGGTGGGCCCTGGATTATGAAGCCCCTTGCCCTGTATGCTACATTCAAATTTTCTCTACAGCCCCGCCTTAACCACCACTTGTGCCTAGGCATTCTTTCCATTACCACCCACTGCACCTGGGATCCCTTTCCTCATTATCTACTATGCCTGTAGCCTCCCTTGCCTGACCACCCACTGCACCTACAGCCCTCTTCCCTAACCACCCAACATGCCTGGGCCCCCCATCCCTCACTATCCACCATGCCTAGGTACACCTTCCCTTACCACCTACTGTGCCTGTAGCCCCCTTTATTGCAGAAATACTACAGGAGATGGTCAGAGACTGCAAAACATACTACAGGAGAGGGTCAGAGACTGCAGACATAGTACAGGAGATGATCAGAGATTGCAGACATACTACAGGAGATGGTCCGAGACTGCAGACATACTACAGGAGATGGTCCGAGACTGCAGACATACTACAGGAGATGATCCGAGACTGCAGACATACTACAGGAGATGGTCAGAGAATGCAGACATACTACAGGAGATGGTCAGAGACTGCAGACATACTACAGGAGATGGTCAGAGACTGCAGACATACTACAGGAGATGGGCAGAGACTGCAGACATACTACAGAAGATGGGCAGAGACTGCAGACATACTACAGGAGATGGTCAGAGACTGCAGACATACTACAGGAGATGGTCAGAGACTGCACACATACTACAGGAGATGGTCAGAGACTGCACACATGGTACAGGAGATGGTCAGAGACTGCACACATACTACAGGAGATGGTCAGAGACTGCACACATGGTACAGGAGATGGTCAGAGACTGCACACATGGTACAGGAGATGGTCAGAGACTGCACACATGGTACAGGAGATGGTCACAGACTGCACACATGGTACAGGAGATGGTCACAGACTGCAGACATGGTACAGGAGATGGTCACAGACTGCAGACATGGTACAGGAGATGGTCACAGACTGCAGACATGGTACAGGAGATGGTCACAGACTGCAGACATGGTACAGGAGATGGTCACAGACTGCAGACATGGTACAGGAGATGGTCACAGACTGCAGACATGGTACAGGAGATGGTCACAGACTGCAGACATGGTACAGGAGATGGTCACAGACTGCAGACATGGTACAGGAGATGGTCACAGACTGCAGACATGGTACAGGAGATGGTCACAGACTGCAGACATGGTACAGGAGATGGTCAGAGACTGCAGACATGGTACAGGAGATGGTCACAGACTGCACACATGGTACAGGAGATGGTCAGAGACTGCACACATGGTACAAGAGATGGTCAGAGACTGCACACATGGTACAGGAGATGGTCAGAGACTGCACACATGGTACAGGAGATGGTCAGAGACTGCACACATGGTACAGGAGATGGTCAGAGACTGCACACATGGTACAGGAGATGGTCAGAGACTGCAGACATGGTACAGGAGATGGTCACAGACTGCAGACATAGTACACGAGATGATCAGAGACTGCAGACATAGTACAGGAGAGGGTTAAAGACTGCAGACATAGTACAGGAGAGGGTTAAAGACTGCAGACATAGTACAGGAGAGGGTTAAAGACTGCAGACATAGTACAAGTGTGTCCTAGCAGTGTGGAAAAACATTGATCACTGCAAACAGGGGTTTACAAGATATAACTATTAGTGGCAAAAAAAAAAAACACATATTTTTAACAGTCATTTCTCAAGCACAGGAGGACAGTAAATAGTTAACATGTCTGTGAAGCTCCCAGCTTGACCAGCTAATTCCTTCAAAGATAACAAGGAAAGTTAGATAAATCAGGGGTGGCTGACACCAACTCTGGCACAAATAACTATAGAAACAGCTTAAGTTTGAAGGTCTTGCAGAAGTCTAATCATCAGTCACTGTGGTGTGCAAATACAAACACAGATAAAAAGCCGTGTGAGAAGATAGAGGGGAAGTCATCCTGATCATTGTCTAATCTACACACAGGACAGGAGAACACACCGATTATTACACTTCTGCATTAAAAGTGAGTGTGTGACATGATCATACCTTCTTCTTTCTCAGGTATGTCGGATCCTCTGCATCTCATCCTGCTCTGGTCACTGGCATCTTCTGATCAAATGTGGCGGGCTGGGCAATCTGATTGGCTAATGGGGTGGTGGGAGGCGGAGCAACGTAGAAGTCATGCCCTCCCAATCAGAAGAGCAGCGCTATTGGCTGCCTGACACACTGGTCTGTCCCTCTCCCTCCATCATGTGAAAGCAGTGGGATGGAGAGGGGGAAGCTGAACACCGCTCTGCTTAATAACACCCGCCCGCTGCACTGAGCGCCTTGCTGTCCCGGGGCCCCTCTATCAACAGCCCTGCTGGGAGCCTGGGGAGCGACAAGGAGGAAGAGATGAGGCAAGGGTCAGCAGCGCCCCTAGGTGGCAGTGCGCCCTAGGCGGCCGCCTAATCCGCCTAGTGGTTGCACCGGCCCTGGATGCACTCCGTAGGAGTTGGAAGTGCACCGCTAGGTAGTGGACCTTAGGACTGACTGCTGCGGATTGTACCCAGGGAGATTCAGGACACAGGTCTACAGGATCACTAACACATATCCCAACGGAAGCTGGAGCATAGATTCCCCAGGGAGCGGAGTCTAAGGCCGCGTACACACGCAGGGACTGTTCGCCCAACTTTGTCCGCTGAAAAGTGTTTCGGCAAACAGTCCGCTCGTGTGTGGGCTTTCAGCGGACAGTTTCAGCGAACAGTCCGCTGAACAAGGTTTTTCGGAATTTCCGAAAAACTGTCCGCTGAAACCTTGTTTCAGCGAACAGTTCCCTCGTGTGTAGGCTTGTTCGACAAACTAAGTTCCGCGCATGCTCAGAAAGGCTTTACACGCCGAAAGTTATAATGCAGTGTATAGGACGTCGTATTTTTCGTCCCGTCGTACGTGCCGTTCACGTCATCGCGCACGGTTTCAGCAAACTGTTCGTACGTCGTGTGTGGCCATGTCCGTCCATGCTAATTTTGAGCGGACTGTTTGCCGAAACTGTTTGACGGACAAAGTTGGGCGAACAGTCCCCGCGTGTGTACACGGCCTAAGAGCCAGCGGGTGTTCGTCAGAGCCTCCAGTGGTGAGGATGGACTACGCTGCAGTCTGGCTCCAGGTCGCGGCCCCTAGGGTCTCACAGTAGACTACTGGAGAAGGAAGCAGCAGGCTGGAACGACAAGGATAGTAAGGGGATACAGTAGGGGTCAGGGCAACTAGCAGACAGGAGCAACAGAGTACACACCAAGTGTTCAGGGTCACAGGCAGACAGGGATGGTCAGGGACATGCAAAAGGTCAAGGTCACAAGCAGACAGGAATAGTTGAGAACACGCCAAGGTCGGTAACAGAGTCAAACATAGAGCACACGGCAAGCAGGAACCAGGACACCAAACACACAATGAATACACAATGGTTGATCAGCCCAGATGGCTTGCAGTGCACAGGTTAATATAGGGTTCCCTGATAGGGCCTGGGGTGGCGCCATGCTTAGAGGAGAGGTTATAAAAACCACCAGGTGGAAGTGGCTAGCCTCTTAGTCTGAACACATGAGGGGAGGTAAGCAAACACAGGAAGATCACTGCATAACCATGACACTTGTGTATTGTGAGTGCACGTAGTTCTGCGAACCTAGAGTGGGTGACTGGGGACAAAGAGAAGGCTAATTTATAAAATACTTTCTTCAACTCTGTGTATACAAAGGAGCATGGGGGAGCTCAGGTCCATAATAGGGGTGGTAGTGACACAGCCCCAAATCCACAATGGCTCAAAAGTGATATGGTCCAGAAATATTTGGACAGAATAAAGGTGGATAAAGCACCTGGACCTGATGGCATCCACCCACGGATCCTAAAAGAATTGAGCTCCGTAATTTCAAAGCCATTGTATCTAATTTTTAGGGACTCATTAATGACAGGAATAGTACCACTGGATTGGCACAGGGCCAATGTGGTGCCTATATTAAAAAAGGGAACAAAGTCTTTACCAAGTAACTATAGACTTGTTAGTTTAACTTCTATAGTTGGGAAGATACTGGAGAGATTAATAAAAGACCACATAGAAGAGTTCTTGCAGGATAAAAATATTTTAAGCAACAGACAGCATGGATTCATGAAAGACAGAAGTTGTCAGACAAACCTGATTTCTTTTTATGAGGTGGTAAATAAAACCTTCGACAGAGGGGTGGCAGTGGACATGGTATACTTGGACAGAGGGGTGGCAGTGGACGTGGTATACTTGGACAGAGGGGTAACTGTGAACGTGGTATATTTGGACAGAGAGGTGGCGGTGGACATGGTATACTTTGGACAGAGGGGTGGCGGTGGACGTGGTATACTTGAACAGAGGCGTGGTGGTGGACGTGGTATACTTGAACAGAGGCATGGTGGTGGACGTGGTATACTTGGATTTTGTAAAAGCATTGGATACAGTTCCGCACACACGGCTCATGTGTAAGGTAAAGTCTACAGGTTTGGAAATATCAGTTTGTAAATGGATAGAAAACTGGCTAAAAGACAGAATTCAGAGAGTAGTGGTTAATGATTCTTAATTTGAATGGTCTAAGGTTATCAGTGGTGTACCCCAAGGTTCAGTGCTGGGACCCTTACCTAATACCACTCTTGCTACCTATGCTCAACTCTCTCCAATATTTTAAAAACACAAAACACAGCGACCTACCTAACATGAGTGGGCTGGCCACTAGGGGGCAGTAACGCATCCATAACACCAGTACTTGATACTGCAGCAGACAAACAAAAAATACAGTTTCAGCCTTAAAGGGGTTCTGCACTCATAATACAACATTTGCCCATTCTGTTGCCTCTAGTTAATATATCTCATAATGCCACCTGTTTTTTTTTTTTGATTCACCTACCTTTTGTAATCTTCAGTACTTTATTTTAAACCCCTGCGGCGATGGGCGGTCTCTTGCGGGGATCAGCGTAATTTCCTGTTGAAGCCCGCACTGTCTCCTGGGATCTCGTTCGTGTAATCCCAGGAGACATTGCGGCTAATGCACCCGACATCTCGCGAGATTTCGGGTGCTACAGCCGACATCTCGCGTGATTTTGGGTGCTACAGCCGACATCTCGCGAGATTTCGGGTGCTACAGCCGACATCTCGCGTGATTTCGGTAATTACAGCCGAGATCTCGCGAGATCTCGGCTGTAATTACCAAAATCACGCGAGATGTCGGCTGTAGCACCCGAAATCTCGCGAGATGTCGGGTGCATTAGCCGCAATGTCTCCTGGGATTACACGAACGAGATCCCAGGAGACAGTGCGGGCTTCAACAGGAAATTACGCTGATCCCCGCAAGAGACCGCCCATCGCCGCAGGGGTTTAAAATAAAGTACTGAAGATTACAAAAGGTAGGTGAATCAAAAAAAAAAAACAGGTGGCATTATGAGATATATTAACTAGAGGCAACAGAATGGGCAAATGTTGTATTATGAGTGCAGAACCCCTTTAAATAAAGAAAATATGAATATCCCTATTATAAGGGATTGCCCCTACCTTAAACCGCTGTGCTGTCAGCCCCGGGAAGTCGCTGTGTCCTCTGCAATCATTCCCAGGGCTCTGACAACTCTCAAACAATTTAAAAGTGGCGCCTATGATATCATCATCGTCGTCAGACGCAAGGCGCTCGCGCATATGCGCAAAACCAAGCCTTGCATTCATATCAGGTTCGCACGTGCGCATAACGCCTGCGATACCCGTAAATTTGAGAGAGTAGATTGCTGGAACGCGGAAGTGCCATCAAACAGCACGGGAACGGCACAAACAACACAGGAGAAATACAGATACAGGCACAACACAAAAACACTGCTGCCATGCAAATATACAGACTCACCACTTCACCAACGATCAGCTGGCCGAAAGATCCCAGAAACACACACACCAGACCTCCCAGCAGATAATGGCCACCTACAGCAACAGCCAAACAGGCCGTGCGCACTTTAGGTAAGTAAAACCATTTCTTCAGCGCTACTCTGCATTTACACTCCATACCCTGCTTAACAGTCAGGGCCTATCAGAGGAACAAACCTCGTCATTCGGCCAATCGATCGCTGTGAAGTCATCTTCAGGTAGGAGAACCACTTGGTCCTACGGAGGAGGACAAAAAAGGAACATGGATAGCAGCCGGGAGCAAAGATTTATGGGAGAGGGGTCCTATTGGGTAGTTATGGAGGCGGGGCTAACCCACACATATGCTGCTATGGAGCCTGTCAGGAAAGCTCTATTTGTGTGAAGAAAATGATTAAAAATTCATATGGTTACAGTGCTGCATGACCGCGCAATTGTCATTCAAAGTGTGAGAGCGGGAAGGGGGTGGAAGTTCCCGGTATTGAAGGGGTTAAGGACAGCACTTTACCAGAAAGTACAAAACCTGCCAAAAATATCTTCTTGTATTTCTGCAAATCCCCGGCTCAATGAGTAAGAACAACAGAATGGATCAGTATTAGTGATGTCCAGTTCATGAATAAATCGTTCTTTTGAATCGATTCTTTTCAGTGAACTGTTTAGTTTGAAACATTTCACTCTGCACTCAGTACACAGTAGAGCAGGCCTGGTAATACGATCCTAGAGTGAGAGAGCTCCGCCCCTCCCTGCAACCAATCAGCTGACTCACAGCACAGTGACACTCAGGAACTGGATACAAACTTAAAGGGGTTGTAAAGTAAAATTTTTTATTTTTTTAAAATAACAAACATGTCATACTTACCTCCACTGTGCAGCTCGTTTTGCACAGAGTGGCCCCGAACCTGCTCTTCTGGGGTCCCTCGGCGGCTGTCTCAGCTTCCTCCCGCAGGTGCTTCTCACGTTAATGCGAGCTCCCTCGCATTGGTGAGAAGCACTGCGGGCGCGCTCCCGTGATACACCCGGCGGCTATAGCCGCTCGCTGTATCACAAGGCCCCGCCCCCGGCGCGCTGCGTCATTGGATGTGATTGACAGCAGCGCGAGCCAATGGCTGCGCTGCTTTCAATCCATCCACTCCAGCCAATCAGCGGCCAGGCTGAGCGGCGAAGAGGACGGCGGGGGCGAGCGCGGGATTTTCGAGGGGTCAGGTAAGTAAAACGGGGGGACTGGGGGCGCCGGCAGTGTGAGATGTTTTTTCACCTTAATGCATAGAATGCATTAAGGTGAAAAAACATTTACCTTTACAACCCCTTTAAAACAAGAGTCAGGAGTACACAGTACACCGAGATAAAGAATCGTACAAGTTATCGAGTTAAAGAATCAGATCAGTATTTAGAACACAGTACACTGAAAGAACCACGAGTCACCACCAGTAAAACAATACACTAAACCAATGAGGTGTCAGCAGTGATCAGGTGGTACGGACAGCCTGAGGCCCTTTCACACTTGTGCGACTTGTCCTGCGACTTGAGACTGCAAAGTCACATGACAAGTCACATGACAAGTCACACCCCGTGATTTCCAACCAGTTCAGTTCATATCTGGGCCACTTCAAAGTCGTTTTTGTACTACTTTTGTCCGACTTTGATGCGACTTGTGGCAGAGACCTCCAGATTACACAGACATTGCTTGAAGTCGTGGCAAAAATCATGGCAAAAGCACTTGACTGTCAAGTCGCACAAGTGTGAAAATAGCCTTAGCGATTGGATTTTACTACCAGGGCTACTTCACCCATGGTAGTGGTAGTAAAATCTGATCATCATTCCTGCGCATGCGCTGTAAAGACTATGAGAAAATCTGATGGCTGGCAATGTTACCTGGAAAGTTGGCCCATCAGAATGCAGTTCACATGCACAAAAACCCGCTTTTCATTTAGGCTCCATTTCCACTTGTGCAACTTGTCCTGCGACTTTGTACTCTATGATTTCCAATGAGTATTATTCATATCTGTGCGACTTCATAGTAGTTCCTGCACTACTTTGGTCCCACTTTGATGCAACTTGAGATCCATAGACCTCCGGAATACACAGGCATTGCTTTAAAGTCGCATCAAAATTGCGGCAGAATTGTGCAACTTTCAGGCTGCGTTAGCCTGAAAAGCCTGAAAGTTGCACGATTCTGCCTGACTTGAAGCCATGCCTGTGTATTCTGGAGGTTTATGGACCTCAAGTCACATTAAAAAGTGGTGCAGGGACTACTTTGAAGTCGCTGTGACTTGAAGTCGCACAGATATGAATGGTACTCATTGGAAATCAGGTACTTCTTGTCATGTGACTTTGCAGTCCCAAGTCGCAGGACAAGTTGCATAAGTGGAAACAGAACCTCAATGAAAAGTGGGGTTTGTGTGCATGTGAACTGCATTCTGGGGCAACTTCACAGGTAACATTGCTATCCATCAAATTTGCTGAGACCTAGGCTCAGGGCCGGTTCACACTGCAGCATAGTGCAAAATCGCATGCGGTTTGCACTGCAGTGCAAATCACAGGCAATGTCCGTGCAATGCGATTTCAGCCATACAGATAGTATGGTTGAAATCGTATCGTATTCGGACTAAACTCGCACAGGACCCTTTTTTTGGTCCACACCAGAATCGGATCGCATGGCACCCATGTGATCCAATTCATGTCCAAACTGACACTTTGCAGTGCGACATGCGAACTGAAATGGGGGTGTCATTAACATTGTATGACACTCCCCAGCAGTTCGCATATGTCGTTGTGAACTGTCGTGCGAGTCGGGTGCGATGCGGGAACCCGTAGTGGAATCGCAGGGTCCAGCAACGCACAAGTGTGAACCCAGCCTGACACAGCTGTTTGTGTGTCACCAAAAATTCATGACACCGAGCTAATCTGACAACAATAAAACAATTGTCAATTGACAACAATTGTGCTCTGCGCCGATGAACAAAATCAAAGTAAACGTCCCCAGGACCTGCCAACCTTCTGTGTGAATCAGTCTTCTGATTCTAATCATTTAAGAAGGTTTAATCAGAGCTTCGCTTCACTTGCTTGTCAGTAGACTCAGCAAGTGAACTGAAGAATCCATTCATTAAATCCGTTCATTTCAGTGAGCAGTTCGAAATGAACCGATTCATTTTAAAGATCCGAACTTCCCATCACTAATCAGTACATCTGCAGACTGCAGTTACTGGAGTTCCACTCTACACAGAAATCATGTGACCTCCACTTCCTGTAGTATCCTCTGTTTATTGGTTGTTACATTAAAGTTAATCTGAAAATAAAAAAAAGTGGAGTTATAGAGGCCACAAGTTTCCTGTGACAGTGGAGCTCCAGCTGCAGAGATTCACAATGAAGTTCAGGTAAGAAAAAAAGTGGAGTGGAGGCCACATGCTTCCTGTCAACGGTGGAGCTCAGAAGACAGGAAGTGATGTCAGATACAGACAGGAAGTGATGTCAGGTACAGACAGGAAGTTCCGGGTGAGAGGTGAGTCGGGAGGAAGTAGAGAGAAGCCATTACTGGAAGACGCAGCAGAGGTAATAAGATCTTATTTTCTGTTTACACCCAGTAACCCCCCGTCATGTCCGTCCTCTTCCTCCATAGTCACTGTGATGTCTTTTATCTCCAGCAGATGATGATACACACATATATAGTATGGAAACCTAGATTAACCCCTTCAGGGGGGTCAGTTGATGATGAATAGTGATGGGCTCCGATGTGTTGGAAATCCCACATTCCCGATCCCGCCAGGAAGCCGACACTGCACAGCACTAATCACAGACAGTGAGACATTTCCTGCTCCTCAGCTGTACAGATCAGGAAATGTCTCATATCTTCCTTCCATAGCTGGCCATACATGGTTCAGTTTTATTGTTCATCCAGCGGGATGAGAGGAAAAAACAGAAGTGATTCCCCCATCCACACATTGGAGGGGGATGGGGGAATCCTCCCCGCTTCACTATTGTATTCTGACAATGGGGGGCGCTCCTCCACTCTCAGAATACACAGATCAGTGATGAAGCTATTGGCTGCAGCCACTGATGGAGTGACTTTTATCCGGCAGTGACCACACATGGATGGAAATGTGACCGATCCCTGCTGAACCAGCTGAATTTCCATGTCTCTATGGTCACCATAAGTCAGGGCTCAACAAATCCCAGGTCACCATGGGGACTAGGGCCCCTGGGCCCTTGTCAGCCCAGTCTCACTGTTGGTCTGAATAATGTTTCTACCTGAAACCCGGACACATTATTCAGACAGGATTGTGGCCTGGAGCGGGGCCAGGTGGGAGGGTGAGGAGAAAAGGAGGAGGAGATGATGGCACCTGACCTGTGAAGTCAGGGGTGGACTGGACAGGACAGCAGCATGAGAGGACTCATCTCACTGAGCTCCCGCTGCCGATCTTTCTCCTTTCCGCAGCCGCATTACTGTCACCATCGGCTCCTGCTTCCACCCACAGCTGCCTGTGTCCCTGCAGAGCCCTCCGGCAGAACAGAGAGGAAGGAGCGGGACCAAATCTCCAACATGGCACCACCTTGGCACTGCCACAAAGATCCCCACAAGGTGCTGAGAAACAGGACTACAGAGTCCTTACAGGAGTAACCAGGACAAGCCTGCAAAGCAGCCAGCTAAGAGACCAGCCAGGGAGGGACATGCTGCTTTATGTACACAAGATGTCCTCTCCATCCACTCTGCTCTCACACACTGCTGGGGGAGATGTACAGGACATGCAGGAGGACACAGGGGGAGGGGGATTGTATTACTGTCCTGAATTCTGCACACCATGTCCTGCGCTGACCTACACCCTTCACCTCATATTCTGCACCCCGCACGTCACCCACTCACATGAGAGCTTACTTTCACAGATTCCTAACAGATTTCTCTATGATAAAGGTCAAAGTTTACTCTTGAGTTCAGGAGAGGAAGGACACACCCCCTAACAATGATTTGGTTTATACAGGAGCCTCATATAGAGGACCCCTCAAATCTCCCCATCCAAATGTCCCTCCATCCAGAGTCTATATGTTCTATGACATCTCACAGACCTCACAGCTCCTCCTCCCAATGTCCCTCCATCCAGAGTCTATATGTCCTATGACATCACACAGACCTCACAGCTCCTCCTCCCAATGTCCCTCCATCCAGAGTCTATATGTCCTATGACATCACACTGACCTAACAGCTCCTCCTCCCAATGTCCCTCCATCCAGAGTCTATATGTCCTATGACATCACACAGACCTTACAGCTCCTCCTCCCAATGTCCCTCTATCCAATTTTTTTTCTCTGATGTTCTTATTCCCCATACATATGATCAGAAATTCCGTCAGAAAAAAACTTGGATGGTTTTTCTGATGTAATTCCGCTTAAAGTGGTTGTAAACTCTTACAAACCACTTTGGCCTACAGGTGAGCCTAGATTAAGGCTTACCTGTAGGTCCAAGAAATATCTCCTAAACAATTTACAAAAAGACAGGCACCGCTGACTATGGAGCATGCACCATAGGCGCCCAGGTTCACTGGGCATGCCGCTGCTAACGGCGATATGCCGTTAGTGGCGGCTCCCGTACGCATGCAAGGGAGTGACGTCATCGCTGCTCCAGCGCTGTGAGTGGCCGGAGCACCAATACCCGGAAGAAGGGTTCTCTGTGCTACAAGGGAAAGTGGTGACATCTCTGGCTCCGGTCAGGTAAGTGGCACATAATGGGCTACTATGCGATTCTATGCGATGCAATGCGATGCATAGTAGCCCATTATGCTTTACCTTTGCAGGGAGACAAAGAAGAAGTAACACCCATCAGGGTTTACTTCCTCTTTAAGCTTGCCTTGCATACACATGGTCACACAAAAGTTCTCTGAACTTTCGACCATCAAGAACGCGGTGACGTACAACACTACGACGAGCCGAGAAAGTTCAATGCTTCTGAGCATGCATCAAATTATTTCCGAGCATGTGTGATTTGTTGCGCATCCGAATTGCATACAGACGAATGCATTTTCAGATAGGAACTTTTTCCGACTGAAAAAATAGAGACCCTGCTCTCAATCTTTTGCTGGCTGGAATTCTGCCAGCAAAAGTCTGATGGAGCGTACACATGGTCGGAATTTCTGACCAAAAGCTCACATCCAACTTTTGCTGGCAGAATTTCTGATTGTGTGTATGGGGCATTAGGATGTGGGCGGAGTCTTGGGATCCTCACTAGCAAAGTGGGACTGTTGGTCCTGCATTGTATATAATGATGTCAGAATGCCTGCAACAAGGATTTAACCTGCATAGTGTGGGGGTTCTGTGTGGGAAAATTATATCTCACCCTGAAGTGGAGCTTTAATAAAATGGAGACCTGAATGGTGAGGTGAGGAGGATTCTGGGAATATCATTTGATTTTACTATATGTGTTCAGATCTAGAGTTTTCCTCCTGTGAAGTCTGGAGATCATATGACATCACATTGCCTCCACCTCCCTCCCTGATAGAATAGAGAAATACAAAGAAGATTCTAGAAGTCACCAGAGAGATGATGGAGGAGAGGTGAGGAGGATTCTGGGAATTCTGGGACATTATCCAGTAACAGACAAGGGATGTGTCTGGATGGTGACTGTATCATTGTGTGTGTCAGGTTCCTATAAGGTGTCAGGATGTCACTGTCTATTTCTCCATGGAGGAGTGGGAGTATTTAGAAGGACACAAGGATCTCTACAAGGACGTCATGATGGACAATCAGCCGCCCCTCACATCACCGGGTAAGAGGAGACATTATTGTAAAGGAGAGAGCAGTACGGAGGCTCCACCTAGATCCCCCATCATCTGATAAACACATAGAAACAATGTATTCAGTCAGTGTGTGTGTTTCCTACAGATGGATCCAGTAATGGGAACCCACCAGAGAGATGTCCCCGTCCTCTGTATTCCCGGGATTCCACACAGGAAGCTCACACCATCCCCCACCATCATCAGGTAGATGAGGAACAATCACTGATAGTATCATTAGGATCTGTACATTATCTGCATTGTTACCATTGATGTCATTTTTATTATATATTCAGAGTGGAATCCTGAGAGATGATGCTAAAGAAGAGTTTAAAATGGCGGATGAGCAGTATAGGGCGATGAAGGAGTTTTTTGAAGGAAACGCGGATCTGTATAAGGATTTCATGATGGGGCCACATAATACCAGGAACCCACCAGAGAGATGTCCCCGTCCTCTGTATTCCCGGGATTCCACAGAGGAAGGTCACACCATCCCCCACCATCATCAGGTAGATGATTGGCAATTATTGGTAGTTCTGATTTATACACAGCATGATTGTTACAATGAATGTTTTATTATATATTCAGAGTGGAAACCTCGGGGGTGATAATATTGATGCTAAAGAAGAGTATAAAGAGGAGGATGAGGAGTATGGAGTGATGGAGGAGTTTTCAGAAGGACACAAGGATATGATGTATCCACCAAATACCAGGAACCCACCAGAGAGATGTCCCCGTCCTCTGTATTCCCGGGATTCCACACAGGAAGATCACACCATCCCCCACTGTTACACGGTTGGTGGGATGGAGGTTATAAAAGACACTTATAGAGACAATGGGATTAATTTACAAAGCATTTGCACCATGAGTTGCTGCGCACGCCGACACGCAACAGCCGTTTTCGCATTCACAAAGCATTTGTGCCTATAACACAGCGCAATTCCCCATTTACTATGAGCATGCCGGCACACGGCAGCCATGATCTGTGCGCCGCTATAGACCTCTCACATGGCATCTTCAACTCAGAATTAAAAGAAGCTGGAAGTGCGAATATTATGGGGGGTGATGTGAGGAAGTATAGATATGACTGTCCAAGTAACAAATATGCACAAAATAGAACGGAAAAGTAACTTCCTCTGAACAAGCTTGCTGCGCCTGCAAATACACTTGGAACTGCGCTATGTCAATTTATGCACTGCGCATGCGCAAGCGGCATTTGCACCCGTTCAAGTGCTCTGGTTCACTGCGCCGGCAAAATCTTAGTAAATGTCAAGCCACGTAGGTTCATTTGCATAAGTTGAACAGGCGCACCTCTCAACTTGACTTTTTTTTTTTGCGCTGGTTAACTTCTATTGGTTTTTTAAAAGCTATTTGCACACAACTCATGTTAGGATTAAGAAAAAAAAATAAGAAAAAAAAATGCGTGGGGGTCCCCCTCAAAATCCATACCAGACCCTTATCTGAGCACGCAACCTGGCAGGCCGCAGGAAAAGAGGGGGGGCGAGAGAGCACCCCCCTCCTGAACCATACCAGGCCACATGCACTCAACATTGGGAGGATGCTTTGGGGTCCCCCCCAAATCACCATGTCCCCATGTTGATGAGGACAAGGGCCTCATCCCCACAACCCTGGCCGGTGGTTGTGGGGGTCTGCGGGCGGGGGGCTTATCGGAATCTGGAAGCCCCCTTTAACAAGGGGACCAACAGATCCCGGCTTCCCCCCTCTGTGAAATGGTAAGGGGGTACAAAAGTACCCCTACCATTTCACCAAAGAAGTGACAAAAGTGTAAAAAATTACAAGAGACAGTTTTTGACAATTCCTTTATTAAAGTCTTCTTTCATCTTCTTTCTTCTGGTCTTCCTCCTTCATTTCTTCATCCTTCGGTTTCTTCCTCCGATCCTCTTCTTCTTGCTCCGGTGTTCTCGTCCGGCATCTTCCTCCACAGCGTCTAACTTCGTTCTCGGGCCGCTCCGCCCAATGGGAGGTTCCCGCTGTGTGACGCTTCTCTTCTTCTGACAGGTCTTATATAACGGAGGGCGGGGCCACCCGGTGACTCCACCTCCTTAATATCCATGCCAGACCTGAAGTGCCTGGTATGCTCTTGGAGGGCTTTTTTTTTTTTTTTTTTTTTTTTATTAAAGTCGCCTGCCCTGGGGGCACCTTAAAGTCGTGTTGTTGCCCCAAGTCGCACTGTGATCCACACTCAAGTCGTGTCCAAGTTGCCTCCCAAAGTCGCGCTGGAAGTCGTGTTTCCCCTGTGTGAATGGACTGTTAATGATACGGTGTGCGCCATTATGAATTGCGGCGGCATATTATGTGTTGCAAAATACGCTCAGTTGATAATTTATCTGGCGCACAAATGGCGGTATGAACCGGCGCAGCGCATTCATCTTAGTAAATCAACCCCAATGTGTGGATTTTCTATGTGATGTCACAATAATAAATCTTCTATCTTACAGATGATATTCTCTCTCATTTTCTTGGTTTAGAGTGGAGATCCAATGGATATAGAATTTGAGGTGAAATCAGAAGAAGAAGAGAGGTATGTGAGGGATGATCAGCAGTCTATGGAGGAGGATGGAATAACGGGGACATTTATAGAGGAGGACACTCCTACAGAGATCAGCACAGGTGGGTCATTAACACTAAATCCATTCCTCCCCCCATACTGCTCACTGATTGGTCCAGAGTAGGGCGGGGGCTGGGTGATATCAGCCTGTAATCCCCTGGTCACTTTCCTGAGCTGTGTTCCCCGTCCTGTATTCCTGGATTTCTCTCCGATAATCTTCCTTCTCTGTGCTACCGACACAATTTATGTATCTAGACTGGATTTATGGAGATTCTGGGGATCAGCTGGCAGCAAAATGTTCATTTTCCCCATAGATGTTACTAGATCTAGGCACCTGGGGTATGTGATTTGGGTCTTCTGCCCCATACCCGGGTATGACAAGATCTCTGACAGAACAATCCCCCCAGGATTACTTGTTGTGTTGTCTGCTGGCTGTGCCGGGTGGAGGGATATGTCTGTATAGTCTCAGACCCAAGTCACTGAGTGCAGTCTCAGGAGATGGGAGGCAGCGGTGTGGGACCTCTGCAACTTGTCTCATGTAATCATTTCATCTTCCACTGATTACTGAATACCAATATTATGAGTCCTGACCCCTACACTGTATACTTTATATTCTACATTACATACTCCTGACCCTTACACTGTATACTTTATATTCTACATTACATACTCCTGACCCCTGCACTATATACTCTATGGTGTACATTACATCATTCTGATACTATATAGTCCTATCTGTTGTATCTTATACAATATATTGTACATTACATAGTCCTGACTTCTGCTCTCTCCCCTCCCCCCACTGCTATATATACACATAATATGTATTCTCTTTTGTTACACCCATTTCCTACCAGCTGGACATTTTATATCTGATGATGTGATTGGAGCACAGCAGGAACCAATCAGCTGATGTCTAGTAATAATCTTTGTATTTCTATTTTAGTAGATGGACGGGAGATGAGGAAAACCTCAGAGGATTGTCTCACTTTGTCTCCAGACTGTAAAGTAGAAGATGAGGACATCACACAGTATAGTCCAGGAGAAAACTCGACTACCTCAAATGTCCATCCAGCACCATACAGTGTAGATGGACCATCGTATTCCTCTTATCCTGAGGAACCTCAGACTGTGAGGGACGGGGCCGTCCTTCCAACAGAGAAGAGCTTTTCCTGTACTGAGTACGGGAAGTGTTTCCCTTCTAAATCCCATGTTATTGTGCATATAAGATCTCACACAGGAGAGAAGCCGTATTCCTGTCCTGAGTGCGGGAAATGTTTTTCAATGAAGTTCAATCTTTCCAGACATCAAAGATCTCACACAGGGGAGAAGCCATATTCCTGTACTGAGTGCGGGAAATGTTTCCGTTTTAAATCCAATCTTAATGTGCATATAAGATTTCACACAGGAGAGAAGCCGTATTCCTGTCCTGAGTGCGGGAAATGTTTTTCAGTGAAGTCCGATCTTTACACACATCAGAGATCTCACACGGGGGAGAAGCCGCATTCCTGTCCTGAGTGCAGAAAAAGTTTTTCACAGAAGTCCCATCTTGACACACATCAGAAATCTCATACAGGGGAGAAGCCATTTTCCTGTCCTGAGTGTGGGAAATGTTTTTCACGGAAGGCCAGTCTTTCCAGACATCAGAGATCTCACACGGGGGAGAAGCCGTATTCGTGTCCTGAGTGAGGGAATTGTCCCTCACTGAAGTCCTGTCTTCCTGTACATCAGGGATCCCACACAACCCTTGAGGTGTATTAGTGCCTTGAGTGTGGGAAATGTCTTCTATATGAATGTTGCTGGACATCACAGCTCTCATGTGGGGAAGAAGCACACCCTGATATACACCTCAGATATACTCCATGGCTGATCTTCATCATATAATAAACAGTTGATAAGGAGATCAGAGATCACCAAAGACATGGATGAAGTGTTGTACCGTGTCGGCCATTGATAGCAAGAGAAAAATTAAAATGGAGTCATTACCTCTCATTGGCTGAGTACATTTTGTGGTGGAAGATTTCACAGACACTTAGAGGTCTGTTTTTTTAATAAAATAGTTGAATGAATGTGAGTGACATTCACCCGGCTGTGATGAATATTGGATGTATTTTATTTCATACACTGATTTCCTTGGCTCCTTCTAGTGGCCATAATGTGATATTGTGCTATTTTTATTGAGGTATTTCAGGAAAAATACCCCATTATGGTCACTAGATGGAGCTGATGGTCATAGGAAATCACTGAGGTCAATTCTGGCTAGTAGAGCCCTTAATTGTCATTGGTCAGGCATGGTTTGATTGTAATATCTGAGATTGGACTCATGCACTTGTGAGGTAAGTAGACACTGAAGGATAAAAGTACAATGGAGCGCATTGGTAACCAGCCTCTGATGCAGATGACAGAGATGGGTGAAAGCGGTCAGGCCAGCGCGGCCCATCTCTGGACTACATGCCTTTGACCCATATATGATTCTACACACTTTACAAGACAAGGGAGGACCTTCCCCCGGGACCCTGGAGCTGTGGACTTGATGACAAGCTGATAAGTACAGTATAAATCCATTTACTATTCTTTGGAAAGGACTATTACTTTCTGGAAAGGATCACCTCCTCACATTGCTCTTTCATTTGGGGTGTGAGAGCGAGTCCTCATAGGGACTCTGATTGGTACAGTGAGAGGGAGGCCAAGGAGGACCATGTTCTTCTGGTTTTAGTGACCCCCACATCACTTTATTGGACCCCCATATTCATTACTATTCCACTTGTACATCTCCTCCTGACCACTGTTACCCAGCAACGGCCCCCTAATTCTTTACACCTACCTTCCAGATCAATACAATCATCTACTTGTCCACCTTTTTCCAATGCAGATCGGAGAACCAATCATATCATCTCCTAGCTTCCACTTTGTGGTCTGACTTTATCCCTCCTCCCTTTTCCCTCTTTTTTTCATTTTGTAATTTTTACTCTTCAATCCTCATATATTAGTATTGTGTCACCTTTTTTCACATACTAATTAGGTAGGCGGCACGCTGAGGGTCCGGCGTATATTTTTAGTGTATCATAAAAGTTATTTAAACAAACACGAATAAACCAGCTATTGAGTTAAAATGGGAAATACGGCATTTGGCCTTTTATTTATTATTATATATTTATTTATTTTTTCATTTACATCCATATACAAACACACCAATAAAGTGCAACATGCAAATAAATACAGGATACATTTTCCATCCCTTCACCCAACTACTAAAACACATCCCCACCCCCCTCCCTTTCTTCTTCCCCTCTATTCCCATCCTTCCCTGAATCTAAATCTCCTTGTTTTGCCCGGTACTCCTAGTTTTCACCATTTGTGTCCCACTTATAACCTCCGCATATCTCCTGGTTTTCTTCCACCTTCCAGTCTTCCCATCTGTTTATCACTCCCTCTATTTCTTCCTCTCCACTATATCTCACATCTCCCATATTATATGGGGCTTCTACTTTTCCAATCTTTTATTGTAGGACTTTCTATTGCTTGCCAATATCTTGGAATCTGACTTTTAGCCGCATTTAATAAATGGGGTATGAAAGATTCTTTCTATTGTTTTATTGAGCCCGCTGTCCCATGGAATAAGCTCATCCATGGCTCCTCTGAGATTTCCTTTGTAGTCATTTCTTTTATTCGCTGTATTCTCTCCCTCCAATCATTTGTGGGCCGTCCCCCCATAAATGGGCCATTGTTCCCACTATTCTACAACCCCTCCAATAGAATGGCGATTTCTCTGTTTGATACCTGCTTACTTTATCCGGGGTTCTCTACCACCTTGATAGACATTTGTACTTCATCTCCGCTGTGTTGGGATCCACTGCAGAGGTGTGTGCGAATCTCATCATCTTTTCTAATGTAACTTTATTACTTCTAACTCCTAATTCTTCCTCCCATGTTATCATGTATGGCGGGGCCTCCGGCCCATCCGCTGCCAGCAAGATTTTATAGATAGGTCACATCCCATTTTTTTGTGCTTGACGCCAAACCCAAGCGCTCCAGCGGTCTGAGATCTTCCTCCGATCTTATTGCTTGAGGTAGCGTACTGGCAAAATGTTTCAGCTGGAGGTTCCGCCATTCATTAATCCTCATCATTTCTGTCTTGTGTTTTCATTCTTGAAATGTGTATATTTTCCCCTTTGTCATTATATCCTTTAATTGTACATTATCGTGTTTGTAATCAGAGTCTTCAAGTGGGAAATGCAATATTCTTAAGAAACAAGGCCTGAGGTGTGCCATGGCCTAGCTGGTCAGTATGCCTGAAAAGAGGGCATACCCTGAATGTAAGAATAAGAAAAAATACTATGAGTATGTATGACAAAACTGGGGGAAACGGGTGGGTGGGCACCCAGAAAACGCCAACCCTGGCCCTGACAGAGGAGGAGGGTTAAATAGTCTCTCAGACTCCTGCCACAAATACAGGCTGGCCTTAGGCTAGCCTTCCCACTTGTAATCAGAGACTTCAAGTGGGAAATGCAATATTCTTAAGAAACAAGGCCTGAGATGTGCCATGGCCTGGCTGGTCAGTATGCCTGAAAAAGAGGGCAAAAAGACAAAAGTTTAGGTGGAAAAGAGAAGGTAAAGATCCAACCCATAGAATGACGTGTGCCCAGATGGCAACAGTAAGTAACCGGTAAGTATCCGCTGTGACAGGAGAACCCACCGACTCCTGACCTGCTGATGAGAAGGAACCCCCTTTAGAGCCTGAAAAGCTACGCAGAACCCAACTGAAAATCCTGTGAAGGATAGGATGAGCCTGATGCCCAATGTAACCCAGACATGAGAATGAACTGCTTGTGAATGAGAAGATACGTGGGTGAAACGGAGCAAGGGCTGACCCGAGGAACCCCTGCAAGAAGATGGCCGAGAAGACTGAAATACCTCAATGGACACCAGTGAAGTAGCACAGTGAAAAGCCCCCAACCCCTGGCCTACCCATACCTGGTATAAGGAAGTGAGGGGGTGAGTGCAAAAAAGACCAGTGACAGGGGAGAAAAAGCTGGCTGCCTGATGGATGTGATGGAGTAGGCGCCATGGTAATGAGCATCATCAACCTGGAGACACCATGCCAGACACAGGACACTGGTCCCACCGGATATGAACAGGTCATGCTTCAGCCTGAGACCTACCAACCAAGACTGATCCTGAACCGAGGAAGGGGAGTCAGACTCCAACCCAGGGAAATAAGTCCCATGGCATGGTACAGCCATGCCCAAGTGACTGAAGCCCCCCACCTGGAACAGACCGAGGATCAGCAAAGATGACTGGACCGACGTCCCTGAGCAGTACTCCAGGCAAGCTCCTAGACAAGAGATTGGAGCTGAGAGTGGAATTCAGAATCATGACGACGTCTCCCAAACCTACCACCTAAGGACAGTGGCTTGGACACACCCTGAGAGTCTATACATCCCTGGGCAGTAACCAGGGCCTCAACACACCAGGACATCAACTGAAGAAAATTTGCGACTGCTTCTGACCCAAGGGTGAGCCCAGTGGCGAAACAATATCATCACCAATCAGCTAGCCTTCCAACAATGGTCGGGCTGAAGGAAGTGAGTGCAAGCATGGTCGATATCGGTATGGATGCCAAGACGGCCCAACCTAAAAACACAAACTAGATAAATGACAGACAATCAGACATGAGAACAACAACGCCCCTCTGCCTACCTAAGAATGAAACATGAGCAGAAATGTCAAAACCACTGCACATAAATCACCCTGACAACAAACCCCCCCACCCTTGTGTAAGTGGTAAGCGAGCCTGAGTAACCTGCAGCGCAGAGACAGGTAATTAACTGAAAAAAACTCAGGGCTAGTGTACCCGCAGGCCGTGGTGGGTAGTCGTATGGATGTGGTGAATGAACATGCATCGTATGATGTATGGTATACGGGCGAAAAGATTGTGGACAACAATCAGTTAACAAACGATACCTAACAAAGACAAACCTACCAGAGTATGTCATAAGTGAACAACGCCCCTCTGAGAACTCTGAGGCAAAACACTGAGGCTGAAACGCTATGACAGAAATGCTGGGCAGAAACGCTATGACAGAAAATGCTGGGCAGAAATGCTATGACAGAAACGCTATGACAGAAAAAACGTCACGACAGAAACGCTAAAAGTTAATGCTGATGCAGAAACGAAGTGATAGAAATCTAGGGCAGAAACACAATGAAAGCAATACTAAGACCAAAATGCTGAGAGAGAAACGCAATGCCAGAAATCCTGGGGCAGAAACACTATGACAGAAAGCTGAGACAGCAATGTAATGGCAGAAATCCTGGCCAGAAATGCAATGACAAACCACGCTGAGACTTAAATGCAATGACAGCAATCCTGGGGCAGAAATACTATGACCGAAATGCTAAGACTGAAGGCAGAGCCAGAAACACTGAGACTGAACTGCCGAGCCAGAAAAAGCTGGGCAGAACACTGACAGAAATCCTGGGGCAGAACGCTATGACTGAAATCCTGGGTAGAACACTATGATTGAAATCCCGGGGCAGAATGCTATGACAGACATGCTGGCAGAACGCTATGACAGAACTCCAGGGGCAGAACACTATGACAGAATACCTGGGGCAAAAACGCTATGACAGAAATCCAGGGGCAGAAACGCTATAACAGAAATCCAGGGGCAGAAACGCTATGACAGAAATCCAGGGGCAGAAACGCTAAGACAGAAATCCAGGGGCAGAAACGCTATGACAGAAATCCAGGGGCAGAAACGCTATGACAGAAATCCAGGGGCAGAAATGCTATGACAGAAGTCCAGGGGCAAGACGCTATGACAAAAATCCGCAGGCAGAAACGCTATGGCAGACATGCAGGGCAGAATGCTATGACAGGAATCCAGGGGCAGAAACACTATGACCGCCATGCTGGACAGAGAACTATGACAGTAATGCTGGACAGAATGCTATGACAGAAAAAAGCTGGACTAAATGCTATGACCGAAAAACCTGGACAGAACGCTATGACAGAAATGCTGGACAGAACGCTATGACAGAAATGCTGGACAGAACACTATGACAGAAATGCTGGACAGAACGCTATGACAGAAATGCTGGACAGAACACTATGACAGAAATGCTGGACAGAACGCTGTGACAGAAATGCTGGGCAGAACGCTGTGACAGAAATGCTGGGCAGAACGTTATGACAATATGTAACAAAAAATGTAGCGCTGAAATACCAAAAATAAAATATAAATATCACTTAAACCCTATTAATTCAATAACGTAGGGACCTACTGAAAGACAGCACACATTTAGGTGTTGTGCTATCTAGTAGGGAAAAAGAAAAAACACAATCTATGTGTAAACAAGTGCAAAAAGTCAAACTAAAACTAATGCCGCGTACACACGACCAGACTTTTCAACATCAAAAGTATGACGGAATGATTCCGGCAGACCATTCGATCGTGTGTGGGCTGCAGCGGACTTTTTATTTGCAAAAGTCTGAAAGACTTTATAAATGGAATATGTTTCAAATTTTTCCGAACTCCGCCGGACCCAGTTCCTACCGAGAAATCCGCTCGTGTGTATGCTAGTCCGACGGACAAAAACCGATGCGAGGGCAGCTATTGGCTACTGGCTATGAACTTCCTTATTCTAGTCCGGTCATACGTCATCACATTCGAATCCATCGGACTTTGGTGTGATTGTGTGTGGCCAAGTCTGTTCATTCGGAAAGTCCGTCAGAACTCTGTCGAAAGTCTGTCTGACCTAAGTCCGGTCGTGTGTACGTGGCATAAGAGTGCAATAAGTCCAGAAATTCCGTTGACCCAAATCGGGAAAAGCCTTCAGTCAATAACCAAGATTTTTGCAGAAAAAGGTAGGTACTCTTACCGGAGGTGATGGACACAAAGTACTCTACAGTAAATGTGTCATACAGGCTTCTATGCGTCACAAATGATTCATGTACGCTGGATCTTAGGTCACCCTCAAGGCAGCCAAGTATCCTCTCGGTTAGCCAAGATATTTTTGATATTTCAGCACTACATTTATTGTTACATATTGTTATTTGGACTTGGTTTGTTTGTATGTTAGCTGCTGGTTTGTGTGCTTTCACAATTTTCATTATTTTTGTAGGGAGCACAGTGTTTTCCCCCTTTTGCTTTGTATTCACATTTTTGACTAATTATTCACTGCAGCACCGAACATCTTTTTAGATGGATATTTTTGAGTATAGAAGTAACCAGACTCTGAATACTGAGAATGTTTTTACTGTCAATAACAGTGATTCTGAGTTGGGTGGGTTGTTTTTAAGGCTGAGAAATATCATGACCAGCGAAGTACACCTAGAGTGGGACATCGCTTTCCTTGAGCAATATCAGAAGGAAAAAATGGTACCACTGGGTCTGAGGTGGGATGTCCATCCCCAACTGGGAGATGAGAATTTAGAACCTTGGTTTTATATATATATATATATATATATATATGCTTTTTGATATATTTTTGCATTTTCTTCATCAAAAAGTTCAATTCAGTTGTTGAGTTATGTTTTTAACTTTGCCCTGTTATACATTGCTATAATGAGTCATTTCCTGGGGCTGCAGTTTCTCTGAACTCCACAAGATGGTGATCTTACTTCTACCCAGACAGGAAGTCTCTATGGAATACAGACAGGAAGTGATGTCATGGACACACAGGAAGTTCCGGGTGAGAGGTGAGTCGGGAAGTAGCGAGGAGACATTGCTGGAAGTGGCAGAAGGCGAGGTAATAAGATCTTATTTTCTATTTACACCCAGTAACCCCCCGTCATGTCCGTCCTCTTCCTCCATAGTCACTGTGATGTCTTTTATCTCCAGCAGATGATGATACACACATATATAGTGTGGAGACCTAGATTAACCTCTTCAGGGGCAGAACATTTCCCCACTTACAGGGCCGGAACGTTCTCTTCATTTCAGAGATAAATTCTAGTAATATGTTCCTCTAAACAAACATCACTGACAATAAATAGACAAGACAATGACCATCCTGACCATACATGGCCTACAAAGGGCAATTATTACACTACACAGGCTGTTGGTCTCTGATGGTCCTCTCACCCACCTGCACATACTTTTCTGACCTCCATAAAGGAGAAGTCCAGCCTGAGATGGCTTGGCTGGGCTTCTCCTATGGGTTACAGGAGTGCAGTTCGTTTTGCACTCTTGTGACCTGTTTTCAGCAGAGATCGGGCTGAAGTCGGCTCTCTGGTGACATCACTGGAATCAGTCCAGGCATCGCATCATCACGACAATGAAGTCTGGATCTTCCAGGTGCCTGGACTGATGGCCATCTCAGCCTCTCAGCGAGCCACTGAGAGACTGAGACGGGCTCTCGCCGCCCCTCCACAGCTCCAGTGAGCGCGGGGGGCGGAGCTGTGAGAACCGAGCCATCGCAGATGTTAGATTGCTCGGTTCTCAGTGAAGAAGCGCCGGGGGACCGATGCTCCATCCACCTAGGTAAGTATGAATCTGAAAGAAAAATTAAATCATACTTCTCTTTTAAAGACCTTCTGCCAGCAAGTGAAGGAAGCCTTCACCTCACCATTTCACCGTTCTAGAAATATGTTACAGGATACAAAATAGACCAAGAGAACAAACCCCTCCCCCCTGCTGTCCTCCTACCAGCACTGAAATAAAACACACACACCAGTAATGTGCACTACAAGGTCCAGCCCAACAGACAGCAGTCTATGGTAACAGCATGATGAGGACAAATGTTCATTCCAACATACAAGGGTCCTGCAGCTTGTCAGATAAAGATCCGGGAAGATCCAAGGAGCTCAAACAACAAAGAAATGACAGTGCGAGATCCTCATTAGAATGATGAAGTCATTTATTCCATAAAAACAAATAGTACACTTACATGCTAAAATCTTCATAAACAACATAGATGGCATATGGGTTGCTATTGGAGAGAACAAAACCAACTCCTCCCCTACAGTTCTGTACTCCACCAGCAACATCCTCCCGCTATCCAATCCGATCCCTTCTCTTACTGCAGAGAGTGACAGTGACATCACTCCGATCAGTCAGCAGGCTGCCGGAGATTGGAGCCTTGCACCGGAGTTCTGGCAATTATCCTGATTAGCCAACAACTCCAACCAAAAGTCAGCAAGTTCCCCTTCCTGGACATCATGACGACCCGACATTGTCCTCACAGCACTGCCTCAGAGCAAACAAGTCAAAGGAAGGATCGTATTTATCATTCCTTGTCTGCAGATCTAAAATTTAATGAATCCAGTTCGAGAACCAACAAACCCAACAGAGAAAAGGGAATATCTGATCCAGCAGCCAAGAGGGTCCCGCACCTCAAAAATGTAGCAAACAGTCCAAACTAAATATGTTCCCATGGGGGGAGTAGTTGTTAAATGTACAGAAACCCTCCTATTACCCCCTCACATCCACATCATATTATTGTGCGACCAACACCATCCAAATAATTCTTACTTTCATTTCCCAAAGTTATCCGTCTACAAGGAGACCTGTATAGATCAAATGACGGGACCAATGAGGATGGAGCAGGACCGGAGTCACATGACTGAGGAGATACTAAACCTCACCCTGGAGATCATCTACCTGCTGACCGGAGAGGTGAGGAGGATTCTGGGAGGTCACATTATATCACTCTTATCTCTATTAATAAAACACAGACCTGACCGGAGAGGTGAGGAGGATTCTGGGAGGTCACGTGACATCACTCTTATCTCTATTAATAAAACACAGACCTGACCGGAGAGGTCAGGAGGATTCTGGGAGGTCACGTGACATCACTCTTATCTCTATTAATAAAACACAGACCTGACCGGAGAGGTGAGGAGGATTCTGGGAGGTCACATGACATCACTCTTATCTCTATTAATAAAACACAGACCTGACCGGAGAGGTGAGGAGGATTCTGGGAGGTCACATGACATCACTCTTATCTCTATTAATAAAACACAGACCTGACCGGAGAGGTGGGGAGGATTCTGGGAGGTCACGTGACATCACTCTTACCTGACCGGAGAGGTGAGGAGGATTCTGGGAGGTCACGTGACATCACTCTTATCTCTATTAATGAAACACAGACCTGACCGGAGAGGTGAGGAGGATTCTGGGATTCTAACATGATATTCCTATTGGTTCCTCAATACAGAGATTTCCTCTTGTGAAGTCCGGTGATCATATGACCATCACAGTGCCTCCATGTGACCTAAAACCTGAGAGACACAACATGGAGAAGGTTCTAGAAGTCACCAAGAAGATGATGGAGCTGCTGACAGGAGAGGTGAGGAGGATTCTGGGAATTCTGGGACATTATCCAGTAACAGACAAGGGATGTATCTGAATGGTGACTGTATCATTGTGTGTGTCAGGTTCCTATAAGGTGTCAGGATGTCACTGTCTATTTCTCCATGGAGGAGTGGGAGTATTTAGAAGGACACAAGGATCTCTACAAGGACGTCATGATGGACAATCAGCCGCCCCTCACATCACCGGGTAAGAGGAGACTTTATTGTAAAGGAGAGAGCAGTACAGAGGCTCCACCTAGATCCCCCATCATCTGATAAACGCATAGAAACAATGTATTCAGTCTCAGGAGATGGGAGGCAGCGGTGTGGGACCTCTGCAACTTGTCTCATGTAAACATTTCATCTTCCACTGATTACTGAATACCAATATTATGAGTTCTGACCCTTACACTGTATACTTTATATTCTACATTACATACTCCTGACCCTTAAACCAGGGCTCAAAATTTAAAGTCCTGAGCTACTAGCCAGGCCTTAAGGGTTACTCGCCACCAGTTGCTCCAACCAACCCAACCATTCCCCGCCCCTAAACACACCTTTATGAATTATCTCATGAAATTACACCGAAATGTTTTATGCAGAATTAAGTTACAAAAATAAATGTTAACAACAACTATATCAGCGCCCCTCAATGCAGCGAGACCAGTGCCCATCAATACAGTCTCACCTGTGCAGAGGAAGAGTGAAGCTGGCCGATCATCAGAGAGCGGGGATTTCCCACTGTAACAGCTTTCATTTGAATTGCTGGGTTCCCGGTGCTGATCACCATCACACAGCCCCGCCTCCTCAGCACTCACATCACACAGTCCCGCCTATTCACCCGGTGCTTCCTGGCATTGGACCGATGTTCTGTCTATCAAATGTGTCGGTCAAGGAGGCTGGGACTGTGTGACATGAGTGGTGCTGGGCGAGGAGGCGGGACTGTGATAGTGAGCAGTGCTGGGAACCCAGCAATTCCAATGAAAGCTGTTAAATTGGGTAATCCCCACTCTCTAAAGATAGGCCAGCTTGACTCTTCCTCTCCTCTCTTCCCCGGGCTAGTACAACAGCTCCTGTTCAACCTCCGCCTGCTGGTGGTGCCCGCCCCCCTCCTCCGAGGCAGCCATCATTTTCCACTTGCAAAATGCAAGTAGGCGAGTGAAAAATTTGAGGGCCGCCTTACACTATACACTCTATATTGTACATTGCATACTCCTGGCCCCTGCACTATATAATTTATATTGTACGTTACACACTCCTGAGCTCTGCACTATATACTTTATATTGTACGTTACATACTCCTAACCCCTGCACTATATACTCTATAGTGTACATTA
Organism: Lithobates pipiens; assembly: GCA_037367395.1. NCBI lineage: Eukaryota > Metazoa > Chordata > Amphibia > Anura > Ranidae > Lithobates > Lithobates pipiens. The sequence continues at coordinate 37,526 of JAZDVW010001978.1, read as the reverse complement.
CATACTCCTGACCCCTGCACTATATACTCTATATTGTACATTACATCATTCTGATACTATAAAATCCTAACTGTTCTATCCTACATAATACGTTGTATATTACATAGTCCTGACCTCTTTTACACCCATTTCCTACCAGCTGGACATTTTATATCGGATGATGTGATTGGAGCACAGACTTTTACATGGTGATAATAATGTGATAACATCCTCAGACTTTGGACCCTTAAACAGAAAGTGATAATGAGGGAGGAGTCAGTAACCCAATGATGGGGGTCTTCAGGATCAGTCCAGTCTTCATCTTGGTTGTTCTCCCCCCATCCTCACTCTCTGACCTCTGGTGGGGCTCAGCCCCGCTGTTATTCATGACTAAATCATGGACTAAATAAGGAAGGTCAGGACTTCTTGTGTTGGGAAGATGGCAATGAGTGATAGAGGGGGAGGGGACACTCGTCCTATAATCCCCTCATCACTGTCACTCCTATAGAAGACAGTTCTCGTTGTTTTCTCGCTCTCTGACTAAGGTCCATGAATAAAGAAATGATCTGGTAGAAGATCAGAGGACCCATTTACTAGTTACCGTGAGGGGGGAATTGTAAGATCCTCAGAGACGAAGCTGCCTGATGTGGGCGGAGTTCTGGTTTAGGGGAACCAATCAGCTCATGTCTAGTAATAATCTTTGTATTTCTATTTTAGTAGATGGACGGGAGATGAGGAAAACCTCAGAGGATTGTCTCACTTTGTCTCCAGACTGTAAAGTAGAAGATGAGGACATCACACAGTATAGTCCAGGAGAAAACCCGACTACCTCAAATGTCCATCCGGCACCACACAGTGTAGATGGACCATCGTATTCCTCTTATCCTGAGGAACCTCAGACTGTGCGGGACGGTGCCGGACCATCGTATTCCTCTTATCCTGAGGAACCTCAGACTGTGAGGGACGGGGCCGTCCTTCCAACAGAGAAGAGGCTTTCCTGTACTGAGTGTGGGAAGTGTTTCCCTTCTAAATCCAAACTTAATGTGCATATAAGATCTCACACAAGAGAGAAGCCGTATTCCTGTCCTGAGTGCGGGAAATGTTTTTCAGTGAAGTGCAATCTTTCCACACATCAGAGATCTCACACAGGAGAGAAGCCGCATTCCTGTCCTGAGTGTGGGAAATGTTTTTCAGAGAAGTCCCATCTTTACAAACATCAGAGATCTCACACGGGGGAGGAGCCGTATTCCTGTACTGAGTGCTGGAAATGTTTTTCAGAAAAGTCCAGTCTTTCCGCACATCAGAGATCTCACACAGGGGAGAAGCCACATTCCTGTCCTGAGTGCGGAAAATGTTTTTCAGAGAAGTCCAGTCTTTCCGCACATCAGAGATCTCACACAGGGGAGAAGCCGCATTCCTGTCCTGAGTGCGGGAAATGTTTTTCACAGAAGTCCAATCTTTCCACACATCAGAGATCTCACACGGGGGAGAAGCCGCATTCCTGTCCTGAGTGTGGGAAATGTTTTTCAGAGAAGTCCAGTCTTTCCGCACATCAGAAATCTCACACGGGAGAGAAGCCACATTTGTGTCCTGTTTGCGGGAAATGTTTTTCAAAGAAGTCCAATCTTTATACACATCAGAGATCTCACACGGGGGAGAAGCCGCATTCCTGTCCTGAGTGCGGGAAATGTTTTTCAGAGAAGTCCAGTCTTTCCAGACATCAGAAATCTCATACAGGGGAGAAGCCGCATTTGTGTCCTAAGTGCGGGAAATGTTTTTCACAGAAGTCCAATCTTTATACACATCAGAGATCTCACACGGGGGAGAAGCCGTATTCCTGTCCTGAATGCGGGAAATGTTTTTCACAGAAGTCCGGTCTTTACAAACATCAGAGATCTCACACGGGGGAGAAGCCGTATTCGTGTCCTGAGTGAGGGAATTGTTCCTCACTAAAGTCATGTCTTCCTGTACATCAGGGATCCCACACAACCCTCGACGTGTATTAGTGCCTTGAGTGCGGGAAATGTCTTGGGGAAGAAGCACACCCTGTTATACACCTCAGATATACTCCATGGCTGATCTTCATCATGTAAGAAACAGTTGATAAGGAGATCAGAGATCACCAAAGACATGGATGAAGTGTTGTACCGTGTCGGCCATTGATAGCAGGAGAAAAATAAAAATGGAGTCATTACCTCTCATCCATTTTGTAGCTTTTGTAAATATTTAGCGGACTATTAAAAAAATCGTTAAATGAATGTTGCACGCATTCCTCCCGCTGTGAGTAATATCGATTATTTTTTTTGTAATTCTAAAAACATGTTATGATAAAAGAGGTGAAGTTCGATGGCACAAAGGCCTCGGAATACACAAAGGGGCAGTGACTCCAATCATCAGTAACATGCGATTGTAGAAACAATATTCAGCATAATAAAGACATGTGAAATGTGTTGATATTCGGAGACTGTGACGGAGCGTCTTCTCTCTATGGACAACATGTCAAAGCTGGTCATTAGGGATGAGCTTGGTTTTCGAGTCGAACACATATTCGACTCGAACACCGGCTGTTCACCCGTTCGGCGAAGCCAGAACTCTGTGGGCCATTCACGCCAAATTCGCGTGGCGCTCACAGCCCACAATGCACTGCGCCATCGCAGTGCATTGCTAGCTCATGATTGGCCAAGCATGCACTGTGACCCCGCATGCTTGGCCAATCACAGCACCAGCAGCGAGGAGAGCCATGATTGGACATAGGCAGGATGCCTGTGGCCAATTATAGCTCAGGCTGTGTAGTACACGCCCCACACTATATAAGGCCGCCAGCACGACGCCGTTGTGTAGTGTCCCGGCGTCTGCAGGAGTTAGTGGGTGTTGTCTGTGTGCCTTCAACGCAGTATCTACCTATATTGTGCTTCTCTAATTGAGCCATCTGCAGGAGTTAGTTGGTGTTGTGTGCCTCCAGCACAGTATACACCTGTATCTACCTATATTGCTCTTCTCTAATTGAGCCATCTTCAGGAGTTAGTCGGTGTTGTCTGTGTGCCTTGAGCGCAGTATACACCTGTATCTACCTATATTGCTCTTCTCTAATTGAGCCATCTGCAGGAGTTAGTTGGTGTTATGTGCCTCCAGCACAGTATGCACCTGTATCTACCTATATTGCTCTTCTCTAATTGAGCCATCGGCCATCTGCAGGAGTTTGTGGGTGTTGTCTGTGTGCCTTCTGCGCAGTATACACCTGTATCTACCTATATTGCTCTTCTCTAATTGAGCCTTCAGCCATCTGCTGGAGTTAGTGGGTGTTGTCTGTGTGCCTTCAGCACAGTATACACCTGTATCTACCTATATTGCCCTTCTCTAATTGATCCATCTGCAGGAGTTAGTTGGTGTTGTGTGCCTCCAGCACAGTATAAACCTGTAGCTACCTATATTTCTCTTCTCTAATTGAGCCATCTGCAGGAGTTAGTGGGTGTTGTGTGCCTCCAGCACAGTATAAACCTGTAGCTACCTATATTTCTCTTCTCTAATTGAGCCATCTGCAGGAGTTAGTGGGTGTTGTGTGCCTCAAGCACAGTATAAACCTGTAGCTACCTATATTGCTCTTCTCTAATTGAGCCATCTGCAGGAGTTAGTGCGTGTTGTCTGTGTGCCTCCAGCGCAGTATACACCTGTATCTACCTATATTGCTCTTCTCTAATTGAGCCATCTGCAGGAGTTAGTGGGTGTTGTGTGCCTCAAGCACAGTATAAACCTGTAGCTACCTATATTGCTCTTCTCTAATTGAGCCATCTGCAGGAGTTAGTGCGTGTTGTCTGTGTGCCTCCAGCGCAGTATACACCTGTATCTACCTATATTGCTCTTCTCTAATTGAGCCATCTGCAGGAATTAGTGGGTGTTGTCTGTGTGCCTTCAGCACAGTTTACACCTGTATCTACCTATATTGCTCTTCTCTAATTGAGCCATCTGCCATCTGCAGGAGTTAGTTGGTGTTGTGTGCCTCTAGCGCAGTATAAACATGTAGCTACCTATATTGCTCTTCTCTAATTGAGCCATCTGCCATCTGCAGGAGTTAGTGGGTGTTGTGTGCCTCCAGCACAGCACAATATACACCTGTATCTACCCTTTATTGGTAGTGTTCTATAATAGAGGCATCTGTAGGAGTTAGTTGGTATTGTGTGCTTCCAGCACAGTATACACCGGTATCTACCCTTTAATTGTTGGTGTTCTAAAATAAAGGCATCTGCAGGAGTTAGTGGGTGTTGTGTGCCTCCAGCACAACACAGTATACACCGGTATCTACCATTTAATTGCTGGTGTTCTATAATAAAAGCATCTGCAGGAGTTAGTGGGTGTTGTGTGCCTCCAGCACAGCACAATATACACCTGTACCTGCCCTTTATTGCTGGTGTTCTATAATAAAGTCATCTGCAGGAGTTAGAGGGAGTTGTGTGCCTCCAGCACAGCACAGTATACACCGGTATCTACCATTTAATTGCTGGTGTTCTATAATAAAAGCATCTGCAGGAGTTAGTGGGTGTTGTGTGCCTCCAGCAAAGCACAATATACACCTGTACCTGCCCTTTATTGCTGGTGTTCTATAATAAAGGCATCTGCAGGAGTTAGTGGGTGTTTTGTGCCTCCAGCACAATATACACTACCCAATTGCTGGTTTTCCCATCTCCCTTCAGGCCATTACCATGTCGGGAGGGCCAACAAGGAGAGGCAGACAGGCAAGAGCCAAATAAAAGAGGGCAAGCAGGCTCTGTGTCTAGAGACAACAGTGCTGGTCGTGGACGCGGTGCATTGTTATCAGCACGTGGCCATGGGACACGCTTGTCCTTATTTTCGGCAGCTGGACGTGTTGAGCCGCATCATGCCAAAGACTTGGTAGAGTGGATGACCAAGCCCTCCTCATCCTCCTCATCCTCTCTCACCCAGGCTCATGGTACTAGCAAAGCAGCTGCCAACGTGTCCTCTTCCCTCCTCTCAATGTCGTCATCAGTGAATCCTTCCCTAGACCCACCACGTCCTCCTGAGGGGTTCCCCCGAACTCTTTGACCACCATGTTAGGTACATGCTCCAGGAGGATGCCCAGTGTTTTGTAGGCTCCGTTGATGATACTCAGCTAGAGGAAGGCAGTAGCGTGAGCACAGAGAGAGGGGATGCTGAAGAAGGACAGCAATCTAGCAGTCATGTTCCATAAGCTGCAGCATACTGCCAGGTTTATAGATAAAAGTGTGATGCGCTAAATTACAAAACATTCAAATAGCCACAATAAAGCTAATGGTGTGCAATAGTAAAAAGTGCAGACGTGCATACACAAATCAAAAAATGACTCTGTGCATATATACCAATGAACTAAAGTGGAACTACAATAGATCATATAGTGATTACCTAGTGTAAAAACCATAAAATGACTCTAAATGCAAAAAACATGAATTTACCATATATATCAAAATATAGGATGTGTGAGCATATTCAGCCTGTGAAAAATACAGCCAAAGATATATATGAGCAAAGAAAAATAAACAGGTTTTGAATCCAAGTGACAATTGTGATTTATATAAAATGTCCCATACACAATCAGATCAAAGCGTGCAATTTCGGTAGACACACTAAATTAAACGTGCAACGTGCTGAGTAATAAATCCATCCGTGGTGATCCGTGCAGGTAGTGTTAATGCTGTGCAATTACCTCACTGCTGTGGGTAACACAGCAAAATTAGTAATGGACACCAAGATGATTGCAGAGATGGCTGTATGAACAAATTCTTTGGGAGACTTCTATAGCTTCCTCATGGATGGTGGGTGAACTCAGGGGAATAGATCAGAGAGAACCGCCATAGTGTAGTAGTTTTTTTTAAATATAGCAATTTATTTAAAGGGTTAAAACTACTCACAAGTGAAGCAACAGTAAGCACATTTAACAAACAGCAGACAAAAACCGGATACGAACGTCACTTCCGTCACTTCCGGGTTCCAAGCCGGAACCCGGAAGTGACGTTCGTATCCGGTTTTTGTCTGCTGTTTGTTAAATGTGCTTACTGTTGCTTCACTTGTGAGTAGTTTTAACCCTTTAAATAAATTGCTATATTTAAAAAAAACTACTACACTATGGCGGTTCTCTCTGATCTATTCCCCTGAGTTCACCCACCATCCATGAGGAAGCTATAGAAGTCTCCCAAAGAATTTGTTCATACAGCCATCTCTGCAATCATCTTGGTGTCCATTACTAATTTTGCTGTGTTACCCACAGCAGTGAGGTAATTGCACAGCATTAACACCACCTGCACGGATCACCACGGACGGATTTATTACTCAGCACGTTACACGTTTAATTTAGTGTGTCTACCGAAATTGCACGCTTTGATCTGATTGTGTATGGGACATTTTATATAAATCACAATTGTCACTTGGATTCAAAACCTGTTTATTTTTCTTTGCTCATATATATCTTTGGCTGTATTTTTCACACGCTGAATATGCTCACACATCCTATATTTTGATATATATGGTAAATTCATGTTTCCTGGTGCCTCCATGGCAGCATACCTGTGACAAGCTCCGCCTTGGCTCCTCCCTCAGGACTAGTGAATATTATAAAAGAAAAGGTTAGTACAGCCCCCGCATTCTCCTTTTTTTCCTCATACCTCATGGCAGTGAATCCTGGTCGGCGTCCTTACCTTCTGCATTCGGCAGCGTCCGTCCGGGTTCAAGCCTCTCCCGGACGCAGTTCCTTCTCTTGGGCAGCTAAATGCGCTAATAAGGTTGGAAGTCCCTTCTGTAGGATCTTTTGGGACAAGCAGTTTGTCTCTTAAGTAAGAGCTTTACCTGCAGTACGGGCATTCAGGCTTTAGTTCATGGCAGCAGAGGTGGCAGCTTTTCCCTGTTCTTGAGACTCGCTTTCGTTTTCTGGTCTCCCCTGTCTCCCTCTCTTTCTCTTTCCTCTCCAGCACCCTGGTTGTTCCCTGGCTCCCATTCCTTTTAGAGCCCCCCCCCCCCCTTCCTTCCCCCTTGCGTCTGTCATTCCCACTCACTAGGGGCCGCGCGCGGCGAGCCTCTGGTGCTTTATTGTCGCTCGGCGTTCCCCGCTGTCGTCTGCGCATGCGCCGGCGGGTCGTATGTTTCGACAGTTCGTCTCGACGCATGCACGGTAGCTTCGGAGGCTTCGACGGCCATTTTTACTGAGGGCGAAATGTCCACTTTGCCCTCAGAGTGGCTGGGGTGGAGCACAAGCGTGCTTCCACTCCCCCTCCTCCTATTTTATGCCTGTGGCTGACAAGAGAACTACACTCTGGACTTCCAGGCTATTCCCACCGCTGTTAAAGGTAAGACATGTCTTAATGCTTGTAGATGCATTTTGTCTTTTATATATTTTGCTGGAGGAATAATTTTTTAATCGATGATTTATTAATTTATTAAGTTATTTAAAAAATAATAATAATACATTTTATTTTGTCATTGGAATTTCCAAAAACAAAAACAAAAAAAAACAAAAAAAGCACACAGTAGTAAGGGGGGGAAAATCGTTACTTCTGTAGGCAAATTCCCTTCTTTTCCTTGTAAATTAGTGCATGACCAGTCGACGCCTCTCCTCTGACTCTTTCCTAGCTGTTACCTCTGCTAAGCCACCTAATATGAGCCTTTCGCCGCCCGCTCAAGATCCTACTCTACTCCCAAGGTAAGGACCTACGTCCAGGTAAGTTTAAAAAGAAAAAGAGTGCACTAAGGACGGTACTTTTGTATTTCAGTCCTGTACGCCAGAAGATGTCTAAGAAGACCTCAAGGCGATACGAAGATAAGGATGACTCCTGTCACAGTAGAGTCAGATCGCCCAGACATGGGACTTACAGAAGTGGCAGAAAAGCTTCGGCCAAGAGGCGTCGTCACTCACGTTCCCCGAGACCTAGACCTACTAGATGTCCGGAAGCGGGGTGCCACCGCAGGCCTGACAAACTAATTTGTCGAGATTGCCTTAGAGACTATGCAGCAGACAGAGAGTCTGAGGGCCTACAAGTGCCAGATCTCCTTAAAGAGGCAGTAAAGGTTGGTCGCCACAATGCCGATGCAACAACCGGCATCCCCTTCTCAGGAGCAGGCGGCTGAGGCCTCCATGCCCAGGCCGTCCACGAGTGGAAGTTTTTGTCCGTTCCCTGCCTCCTCCTCTAGGCATCAGGACGAAATGGCCATTTCAGAGGATTCCTCAGATGACCCAGATGCCTCTGGCTTTGCCTTTGCCTTGGTCCGGCCTTATGTGCAAGCTGTTAAACAAGCGATCGGAAGCGGATTCCGCAATTCTGGAGGGCCCTCCAGTGGTTGATGCCGCAGTAGTAAGGCTGGCCAAAAATGTCTCTTTGCCCATGGAAGATTCAACTTCCTTCAAGGACCCTCTGGATAGGAGGATGGACCTTGACCTTAAGAAGGCCTATCAGATGGCAGCCAATGTCTGTAAACCTGCGATAGCCCTGACATCAGTGTCCAACGCATTATGCGTTTGGATGGATAATATAGAGTCGGCAATCCAACAGGACATCCCTAAGGAAGATATAATCAAGGCGTTGGATGAGCTGAAGCTCTCAGCAGACTTCATTTTGGGAGTCCGCCATCGACTCAATTCGTTGCTCCGCAAGAGCAATGCTTCACTCAGTAATGGCCAAGAGGGCACTGTGGCTAAAACCGTGGGCAGCGGACATTGCCTCAAAGCAAAACTGGTGCAAGATACCTTTCGATGGTAAAGCCTTGTTTGGGGAGAAACTTGACAAGGCCATCTCTCAGGTTACTGGCGGAAAGTCAGGCCTACTTCCCCAAGACAGGCGATCCAGACGTTTCAGATCATCCGCACCAAGGTTCCAATACTCCAAAATAGGGACTACCGCCAATCCAGACAAGGGAAAGGCTTCAGGCACAACTGGAAAAGCACAGAGTCTACGCTTCTCAAGTCCAGGAGGCAGAGGCCAGTACCCACCCCACAGGATCCATCAAAATCCTTTTGACGCCAGGCCAGCCCAAGTGATCCCTGTGGGGGCCAGGTTGAAACAGTTCTCAAAGATTTGGGAACAAAAATGCAGGGATCCTTGGGTAGTTGCAACAGTCAAACACGGTCATTTCTGGTCTTTCCTAGAAAAACCTCCCAAGGACTTTTTTTCCCCGACAAGGGTATCAAGATCTCCTCAGAAAGCGGAAGCTCTAAAGCAATTTCTTCTTTCCCTACAGGAGCAACGAGCAGTAGTTCCAGTGCCTCCATCCGAGAGATTTTTATGTTTCTATTCCACCCTGTTTCTAGTCCCCAAGAGAAACAGAGGGTGGAGACCCGTGATAGACCTAAAGAGGCTAAATCGCTATATCTTTCTGGAAAAATTCAAGATGGAGTCTCTACAGACGATTATTCGCGTAGTCCAACCAGGGGATTGGATGTTGTCAATAGACCTGCAAGACGCTTACTTACACATACCCATACTCCCTACATTCCAGAAATACCTGAGATTTGCGGTGGGGCAAGTACATCATCTCCAATTTCAGAGCCTTCCATTTGGCCTCTGCACGTCACCAAGAGTCTTTACAAAGACCCTGATTGCCATCATAGCACCTCTGAGAGAATTGGGGCTCCGGGTGTATCACTATCTGGACGACCTTCTACTCCTGGCGAAGGACCCAACCCAGTTATTGGAACACAGGAATATCCTGTTGACAACACTAGTGGATTTTGGATGGAAGATAAACCACGAGAAAAGTCTCCTCTCTCCGACTCAAGAGATGGTCTATCTGTGAGCCCTGTTCAATACAATGAACGGAACGGTGTCTCTCCCACCTCAGAAGGTATCTTCCATTATCCAACAAATGAAGAAGGTGAGCTTGAGATCCTACCTGACAGCCTCAAATTATTTGAGCCTGATAGGACGGATGTCATCATGCAGCCATATGGTCCCCTGGGCCCACTGGCATTTGAGACATTTTCAGCTGGAGTTCTTAAGACTGTGGAACAGATGATGTCTATCCCAACCCATACACCTGACGACCCGGATGCTCAGGAGTCTACATTGGTGGATGAAGAGACAGTCGCTTCCGAAGTCTTGCCCGCTAGGGCATGTCGACTGGACCATAATTACTACCGATGCCAGCGCAGCTGGTTGGGGAGCACATTCCAACCAGACCTCAGTACAAGGAAGATGGTCCTTCAATGCAGCCGGCATGGTGTCCAATGTCCTGGAGCTCAGAGCGGCCTATCTTGCACTACTAGCCCTGGAGTTCGAGTTTTCGGGCAAACCAGTTCTCCTCAGGATGGACAACAGGGCCGCGGTATCCTATGTGCACCGATAAGGGGGAACACGCAGCAGATCTCTCCTGAACGAGGTGGAGCCCATATTCCTCTGGGCCGAAAGGAATCTGAAGGACCTGAGGGCAGTCTATCTGCCCGGCCATCTCAACTCAAGGGCGGACGGCCTTTCCCGCAGGTTCGCAGATACCAACGAGTGGTCCTTACACCCGGAAATCTTCAGCTGGATAGTGATCCAGTGGGGGCCACTCGAGCGAGGGAGGTGGGGTGGTTATCCTGGATAGCTCCTTTTATGATAAACAACTAAAGGAACTATTGGGGGATACTAACACCTATAGGAAGTTGGATGCAGATCCTACTAGCCAATACCAGAGTCAGTTGGAGGCCCTTATTCAATGGGGTTATGGGAAGGGGGTGCTGAGTGGTAAAGAAGCAAAATATCTAGCTCCCAGTGTATGCCGCATTCCAGTGATTTATACCTTACCTAAGATTCACAAGAATCTGGAGGTTCGTCCTCCACGCCCCATCGTGAACGGCATTGGCTCGGTTACAGCCAGGTTGGGTGAATATCTGGACAAGTTCCTCCAGCCTAGCGTAAGAGACACACGAGCGTATCTGAGGGACACCACTGATCTCCTGAAATTATTGGGTGAGATTTCTGTTCCCCCGTTGGCTGAAGTCTTCTTAGTAACTGCTGATGTATCAAGCCTATACACTATCATCCAACATGAGGATGCCCTACTAGCCCTAAATTGGGCGATGAGTAGGAGGGATGATGTCTCCCATGCTCGGAAGGTATTTGCGGGTCATGCCCTGGAGGTTTGCATGACCCACAACTACTTTTGGTATGGGGGCATATTTTATTCCCAGCTTGTTGGTGTGGCAATGGGGGCAAAGTATGCTCCGAGACTCGCCAACCTATTTATGGCAGAGTGGGAGGATAGGTTTGTTTTTCTGAACAAACCTCAACAACTAATATTTTACTGTAGATTTATAGACAATCTATTCTTTGTCTGGGTTGGCACTGAACCATCAGCCAGGGAATTTAGTACCTGTGCGACTACGGCACCAGGACAGGGTTAGGGTAGCTCGGTTTTTTCTCCCCATGCCAGTGGGGCATGATCAGGGATGCATGCACTGTCCTGTCACCATTTGAGGAGGCCACAAGGATGGTGAGCAGTGACCGTGCATGCATCAGTGACATTGTACCTCTTGTCCACCTGTTGGAGCATACGCTGTGTGGAATAATGGACAGGGCACTTGAGGCAGAACAGAGGCAGGAAGAGGAGGACTTCCTTGCCTCTCAAGGCCCCCTTTATCCAAACAGTGCTCCTGCTGTCCCACCCATCACACAGGAAGAGGAGGAGGATTGTGTCAGCATGGAGGTGGAGCCTGGCACTCAGCAGCAGCAGGGATGATTTACAGTCCCAAGAAACCCCTGGACTTGTACGTGGCTGGGAGGAGGTAGCTGCGGATCATGTTGTCCTTAGTGACCCAGAGGACTCAGGACCGAATCCCTCAGCTAACCTACGGTGCATGGCCTCCCTGATCCTGCAAAGCCTGCGGAAGGACCCTTGTATTCTTCAGATCAAGGAGAGGGACCATTACTGGCTGGCCACTCTCCTTGATCCACGATACAAGGGTAAGGTTGCGGACCTTATCTTGCCATCGCAGAGGGATTAGAGGATGAGACATCTCCGGGAGGCCTTGCAGAAAGGTCTATGCAACGCATTCCCAGAGACTGGGAGGTTACAAACTCCTGGTCCTGGACAACGTGTTGCTGAGGCATCGGTCAGAAGGAGCGGTGGAGAAGGTGGCCGTCTGACTGATGCGTTCATAAATTTTTTTAGTCCGCAGCCCCAAGGTATGTTCGGTTCCAGTAACCATAGCCAGCGTCTGATTTACATGGTGCAGGAATACCTAGGGGCAAGGTCAGACTTGTACACCTTTCCCACCGAAAATCCTCTGGCTTACTGGGTCTTGAGGATGGATCACTGGCCAGAGCTTGCACAGTATGCAATTGAGCTACTGGCCTGTCCTGCATCCAGTGTTCTTTCGGAATGCACCTCCAGTGCTGCTGGTAGCTTTGTAACCGATCACAAGGTGCGCCTGTCCACCGACTCAGTTCATCGACTGACCTTCATCAAGATGAATCAGTCTTGGATCACCACCAGCTACCAAGCACCTGAAGCTGATGTAACCGAATAATTTTTTTTTTTAAATATCACATCCCTTCAAGACTGCCTATGCTGATGCTGAGTGACTGTCCTGTTATGTTGACTGTCTATACTCTTCCTCCTCCGCTGATATCTTGGAACAACATTTTTGGTTCTGGGTGATGCCACCAGCCCAATTTTTTAGCCCCTGTTTAACTGGGGCATGTAACTACACCCCATTGAGACAGGAGGACAGGGGAAGGAGATACAGCGGTAATATATATCCACCCCAACACCCTCCCCCTCCACCTTTTTTAGATCAGAGGGGGAGAAGGGGCAGGGGAGGTGGGACTCCGAGGGGACGAGGATCAGGGATATACAAGGGTCCGAGAAATGGACCCCACCAACAAAACGAGCCAACCATAAGAGACGGAGGGGGTGCCGGGCAGGAAAACGGAAACAGTTTAAACAATCCAAGAAAGAGACTGAGGGACAACTGAATGATGGAATCTTTAACTTAAGTAAGGTACAACTAAGTACAAATGAATTGCGTATTTTGAATACGGGTCTTAAATGTGCCCCGAAAAAAATTATGAACAAATTCGAAGTATACATGGACATCCATAGGTATACACGTAGTTTGAATATTAAAAAATATTTTCTAATGCATCCCAATAAAACACACTCAGAGGCCAACACAAGGCCCCTGCAGAGTGATAGTGGTCTAAAAAAACGCTCTTTATTTAATCCCCAGATTGTGAGCAACCACTTCGTAGAGGTTTTTAAAAATCTGGTGCTGAACGATCTGGAAGAATTACCCCTAAAAAAAGGAGTGAATGCCAGGCATTTTACAGATGGAATAAAATCCCTGGAAAAGAATAAGGGAATTATTATACGACCGGCCGATAAGGGAGGTGGGGTGGTTATCCTGGATAGCTCCTTTTATGATAAACAACTAAAGGAACTATTGGGGGATACTAACACCTATAGGAAGTTGGATGCAGATCCTACTAGCCAATACCAGAGTCAGTTGGAGGCCCTTATTCAATGGGGTTATGGGAAGGGGGTGCTGAGTGGTAAAGAAGCAAAATATCTAGCTCCCAGTGTATGCCGCATTCCAGTGATTTATACCTTACCTAAGATTCACAAGAATCTGGAGGTTCGTCCTCCACGCCCCATCGTGAACGGCATTGGCTCGGATACAGCCAGGTTGGGTGAATATCTGGACAAGTTCCTCCAGCCTAGCGTAAGAGACACACGAGCGTATCTGAGGGACACCACTGATCTCCTGAAATTATTGGGTGAGATTTCTGTTCCCCCGTTGGCTGAAGTCTTCTTAGTAACTGCTGATGTATCAAGCCTATACACTATCATCCAACATGAGGATGCCCTACTAACCCTAAATTGGGCGATGAGTAGGAGGGATGATGTCTCCCATGCTCGGAAGGTATTTGCGGGTCATGCCCTGGAGGTTTGCATGACCCACAACTACTTTTGGTATGGGGGCATATTTTATTCCCAGCTTGTTGGTGTGGCAATGGGGGCAAAGTATGCTCTGAGACTCGCCAATCTATTTATGGCAGAGTGGGAGGATAGGTTTGTTTTTCTGAACAAACCTCAACAACTAATATTTTACTGTAGATTTATAGACAATCTATTCTTTGTCTGGGTTGGCACTGAACCATCAGCCAGGGAATTTATTGGTAGATTGAACTCCAACTCAAATAACATCATATTGGACTTTAACATCAGCTCCAAAAGTGTAAACTTTTTGGATCTTACCATAGAAAGAAAGGGGAGTCAAATGAAGACTACAGTATTTTTTAAGACCACGGATCGGAACAGTTTCTTGTCTACAAGGAGTGGGCACCACCCCTCTTGGATTAAGAATATTCCGAGAGGACAATTCTTGAGGGTTCGTCGCAATTGTACCACTGACGAGGATTATTTAATCCAATCTGAGGTTCTGAGAAAGAGATTTATACAGAAGGGGTACAATGCAACCACTCTGGACATGACTATTAAAGAGATCGCTAATACACCTAGGGAAGTTTGCCTTCAGGCACGTAAGAAGGGGGGGGAGACACAACACCAGTTTAAATTCTTATCAGGATTCCATCATCAGTATAAGGAAATCGAATGTATCTTTGCAAAACACTGGCATATTCTGGGGAAAGACAAACATTTGGGACCATGTCTACCAGACCATCCCAAGTTTATCTATAGAAGGGCCCCGAGTATAGGGGATAAAATTATCAAAAAAATAATTGATCCCCCGATTAGACAAACGATATCAAATGAGTTGAAGGGATTCTTCTCATCTAGAAGATGTATTTGCTGTAAAACCGTGAAGAATTTGAGTAGGGGGGTTACTATGGTGACCAATGGGGTGGGAGAATCTTTCCACATAAAGGAATTTATGACATGTAACATCTCATACGTGGTATATCTATTATGGTGCCCCTGTAAGTTATTCTATGTGGGTCGGACTAAGAGGTTATTGAGGGTACGCATCTCCGAACATCTAGCTAACATTCGGAAGGGATATCGGGACCATAGTGTATCCTTACATTTCAAAGAGTACCACCAACAAGATCCGAGTCTTTTACAATTCTGCAGTATAGATCATGTTTATTCCTCATGGAGGGGTTCCAATCGGGTGAGGGAACTCTCTCAGAGAGAAACTAAATGGATCTTCCTGATGAAAAGCTTGGCGCCGAGGGGAATGAACATCGAATTGGATGTGAATTGCTTTATTAGCAACTCATAATACCCTTATTTCCGCTCTTGATATCTTGGTGTTAAGGTTGGAAATAAGTGTATACTCATTTTAGGACTAATGAATTAACCCATTCTCTTTGTGGGGAATTGACCCTACCAAGGGGGCTATTAGGTACATGGGAAGACCCATATGGAAACATCTGGACCAATTAATTAATTACTCTCCCAATAGGTCCGAGTAGAACTGACCAATAGTTCCGAGTAATAATGACCAATAGTGATATTAATTAATAATTTTAATAATAATTTTAACTGATATCATGCAGATAGGTGAATGATGGCTTGCCATGTACATTTGGATAAAGATTTCTGGAGTGGTTATATCTGTGCAACTGCTTATACACAACACTAGTAGGGATGTATATGGATGTAATTTGATCCCATCTTCTGCGGATATAAAGAAATATTAATTCCTAATTTTTAGTTAATTTAAAGCTATTTTTATATATGATTGTCTCTTGTGGGGGTAGGATGTAATGCACATTTATTTATTTGATGTCTTTTGCACCTAGGATTATATTACTTAAATGGTAGGGTATTTACGGTGTAAACTTTAAGGCAATGGTGACACAGAGATATGGTATTTATCATAGTGGGGATATGCTGGTGTGAGTTGCGCTGTGATCACTAGTGTGTTCCAGATGTTTTCCACTACATGCCCCTGGAATATTGCGGGGGGGGGGGGGTATGGCTTGTTATAGCCTCCTTTAAGGGGGATGAGGAATTCTATAACCGCACAACACTGTATTAGTGATAACTGATCGGGCATGAATCAGTTGCGCTGCTGGCTCTGTGGTGTGTGAGGTTATTAGTGTGCGCGTGCGCGGTGACACCGCAAGAGTAATTGAATGGTTGTTAGGGATCCGACTGGTTGGGGAGATGGGCATTGTTTATGTCCTATTCACTTCACGTTGGAGAGAGCCAGGCACTGGCGCACGCGCAGTAGCGGTACACTTGGCCATGACATCACGCATTCCTATAAGCAGGAGAACGAGAGGCTGGAGCATGCGCGATAGCACCACTTGAGGTGTTTGACACCTGATGGGTGGGGAGGGGGGTAGCGTGTGCGCATGTGCGACCGGACGGCTAAACCTTGACACCATGTTCTCTTGCAATAAGTGGAGCGAGTTGCTGGAGCATGCGCGGCAGCATTATTCTAGGTATTTGAAAGTTAAGAAGCAGGGAGGGGGACAGCGTCTGTGCACGCGTCACCAGATGGTTGCGGGCGGCAGTTTTGTACAGCTGCTTGCTCGTAACCCTTCTGATGTAACACCAGTACATTGGCTCTAGGCATGAGAGGGAAAGCCCCTGGAGAGAAGTGGGTGGATCAGATGAGTCTGATTAGAGGGGATAGGTGACGGGGAGTGTTTATGCTAATAGTGGGCGTGACTGAAAGGCACGTCTATTATGGGATGGTTGCCATTAGAATAAAAGGAGGTATTGGGATCCAGATAGCCAATCCCATGAATAAGTCCTATGACGAAACATGTCGGGGGTGTGGCTATCTGGCAACCACTATTGATTGATCTAACACTGCAAACAAGGCGGAGGTGTGTGTGCTTCTAACACGAGGAACAGGACTGGAGAGAGAGTGTCATTGGGAACCTGGCTGTAGGGTACCATACAGCAGAAGGAGGGGTGGGAGATATCATTGACACTACTAGACCAGTATCCACTGTAACCACCAATGCCTTAGAGTGAAGTTTTGCTGATGTGAAGGATTGCAGTGATTTCTGAAGTGCTTGTTCCAAGTTTTATACATGTGAATGCATTACTGAGTGGCTTTTAAAGTGTGCTATTAAAGTTAATTTTATAGTATTACACCATGGGAAGCCTCTGTTTTTCTCTTTGAGGAACTTTGGGAGATAACCTTATTGGAATCTGCAAAGAGGAAATATTACTTTCTGAATGTTGTGTGCCGGACATCTGTGATCTTCAATTGAGTTATTCAAAACGCCTTTTGAGCCTGGTGCGAGAGTGCTAGGCGGTATAGTTGGTGAGTGCTCCATCTAAAGGGGGTCACTGGTGGTGTGGTGAAGGACTTTCATCGTTTGGGGACACTGATAAGAAAGCATACAGGAGAAGGATGTGCTGACTCTCTATATAACACTATTTGCTGTTTCTTTGGACACTTTTATTGAGGACTTTCTTTTTTGTTTTATTGTATGTTTAAAACACACTTAAGTTTGTTGAGTACACATATGCATTTTTGGTTTAATGTACTGTGTCTCTTTATTAGCAATTTAAAGGAGAGGATATATATATATGTACTATGTGATGTGATACAAAATTATCTTTTCCTTTTTGCACATTTATTTATTGGGTGAATTAAGGTGGTTTGATATTTAATTTATATGTTTATTTCCACATTTGCATATATACTCTTTTTTGAGGGGAATAGATTAAGGGTTAGAGAGTCCCTTCTGTATATCATTATTATATAGTTTTAGGGGACTTCTCCTACCCATTTAGCGCCACAAGGTGATAGTGATTTGACATAGTGAATGTGTCAGGTTATATTTACTTTTTGATTTATTTAGTGATATACATACAAGTGGCAGCTGGGGGAGGTTGGGTGCTGGCGCAGTGTTAACACACGGAGGTGGCGGTATATCAGGTGTGTATTGTTTGTGGCATGTAATTACAATGTTTTCCTGCACTACAAATAGAGTATATGGGAGAGGTTGCAGTGGGTCATGAGGGGGAGGAGTCTCGTGCGGGAGTGTGCGGGAGTGTGTCCACACCTAGCATGCACAGGTGTGGATCGGTTCTCTCCTCACGGCGGTGAAGCAGCCGCTCAGCCCCGCCTGAAGCTGGCTCCGGCGTACCTGCTGTAGCTTCTCCCCCTCTCCCCGCTCTCCCCCCGTTGTCTACACATCATCCCCCATACCTTGGCCATTCCCTGGATGCTTGACCATGTTCTGTGCGGCCGTAAGAATCGCTGCTTAAGCGACGCATCGGCGAAGTGGAGAAGACCCTCGGGTAAGGACGCTGTCCCCCGTGAGTGGGGCAGTATCCCGAGCGAGGTCGGAGATCCTCGGAGAAAAACAGCGGCTCCAGGCGCCCTCTGCTGGCGAAAGAGGAAACTGCGCCATTAGGAGAGTAGCCTAGGAGACACAGTGCGGACAGAGGGAGATGCCAAAGCTTCATGAGAACTCCCAGTGCTGCAAACAGAGACAGTGGAGGACGCCCAGAGAGTGACCCCAGAAGGAAAGCTTGATGAACTGGTATGTTAAATTATATTATAAGATATGGAAAATATTAGATAACCTCCTGGAAATCTTGAAAAATGGTAGCTAGAAGTCCTTCTAAGCCTTAGGAGGAAGGTGAAGGTAAAAAATTGCAGAGGTCAGTGCTGCTAATTCCTCGCCTAATGGCTAATTCCTCGCTGTGATTTAATGGAAAAAAATAAATGTATCACCTTTTAATATCAACACAAGAAATAAGAGAGACATTGTGTGTTAAAAGTAACTGTACAGCGGTGCTCTTCAACAGATATTGGTAGCAGAAACATAACATACCGAGGCGGCCTGCAGCACTAGGCAGAAAACAGAGGCAGCAGTCACATGGTAAAGTAGTGGAAAAAAAAAAAAAAAGGGGGGGCTCACTTATGGTGTGGTGCGATCATTCGCGCTCTACGAATAAAGATAGACTGTTTAAAAAAAAGGGAGGGGAAAAGGAAAGGGGGTTTGTTTTCCTGTTTTCTGGACTCTCTCTTTTGTTTTTCCACCCCTTGTGTATGCAACAACTTAGACGTATGACAACGTCACTAAATGGAGCAAATGTATCGCAAAGAATAAGGTGGGCCGTATAGTTAAAGAGGGACATTTGAATATTGGTATTGAATAGTTTGTGCCTGTCTGAACCGCCCCTGTGTATTGACTTTTATAACAAGAAAACAAAAATGTCTCTCAGTTGACGGTTAAAACCAGGGCTTTAAAAAAAAAGGGGGGGGGGGGAATATATATATATACAAACAAATTTCAGCAATTTTAGACACAAGAACTTGGGAATATACCTTTATACTATTGCAGAGTAAAAGTTCCTACCCCGAGAAACGGGAAAAGAGGGTTAGGCCGAAAATATATACTTTAAACAGATAATACAACAAAAAATAAGATCAGAAACAATAGAGATATAACAGCGATATACCAGACTGAGCAAGGGTACGCGGACAAATGAAGGGAAAGACACCGGAGTCAGGAGTTATTCCTAAATAACCACGACGGAGCCTGGTTACTAGCCCCGGTCCAATGAATAAATATGTCACACAACCGGGGGGAGCGGAGAAACAACAACCGGAAAAACAACAACAAACAAGAAGTTCCCAAGCTGAAAATAAAGATAAAAAGGAAAAGAAGGACAAGGAAAAAAGAAAGCAACAAGCACAAAACAGCTCTGTACAGGACCAAGACGTACCGCCGGAGGTAATATGTAAATTAGTAGAACCAGAGTATGAAACAGAAGGTACACAGACCTACCCGACTCAACACGAAAGTCCCTCATCTGTGCCCATAAAAAAAATAATTTCTATGTTCGCAGCGCTGGAAAATTCTATGAAAATGGAGATGGAAAGATTACATAAGAATCTTGCCCATATACTGGAACGAGTAGAAAATATGGAAAAAAAAGCGGAAAAAGACGCAAACATAATAAAGAAATTAGAAGTAGAAATAGTATTCCTAAAAAAAGCGCAACAAGAACAAGCATATAAAGCAGAGGACCGGGGGGCGCATGCGCGGCGAGGAACGAGACAGCAGCTAGGTCTCTGAGCTCCCGGGGCTGCGGAGAAGATATATCACTCCCCAGGACGATTTGGCCCGACTTTTGGTCCACAAATAACATTAATCGCCTGCGGGACCACTTGTGCATGCCGACATCTAAGAAAAGCAAGCGGAAGACCGCTCAACGCTCTCTTACGGCCTACCTTCTGCGGACCTCGGACGGACCAAACATGTCCCAAGATGGCGCCCATTCCCCCAAGGCCGATGCAGCCGCGCGCCCGGCGGGCCCGCTCCAAGGTATGGGCGACACTCTTACTAAAGCGGATTTGGAGGACAGCTTGTCCTCTATGTATGATAAGCTGGCGAAGAAATTCCAAGCGGAGCTGCATAAATCCACGAGCTTGATTTCTCAGGAAATGGCGGCCCTGGGCAATAGGACAGACCTCCTGGAAGTTAAGCACGACGAACTGCACCTTGCCTATTCGGACTTACGAAGGGATCATGAGCTGCTCGGTGACACGGTCGTTCAACTTCAAAACCACTTGGAGGACCTCGACAACCGCAACAGGAGGAATAACGTTCGTGTGCGAGGTATCCCCGAGTCGGTGATAGACCTCCCAGCCACGATCGTCCGTCTGTTTCAACTTCTGCTTCCGAACCAACCTACCGAAGCCTTTACATGCGATCGTTTACATCGTGCTCTGAGACCCAAACCTCCTCCCGAAAAGCCGCCCAGAGATATCGTATTGTGTCTCAAGGACTACCTTATAAAGGAGGAAATCCTTCGTGCCTCACGAAACATGCCTCGGATCCAACTGGACGGAGCTTCTGTCCAGATCTACCCAGATATTTCACCGGCAACGCTAGAGAAGCGAAGGAAAATGAAGGAGATTACCTCCTCCTTGCAGTCTGCCCACATACGGTACCGCTGGGGTTTCCCATTCAAACTGATCGTGCCTCATAACGGTTCTACTTACATAGCCTCTACGATATCCGAAGGCAAAGATATTTTGGTGAAGCTGGGTCTCCTGGAACGACAACATTCACCCCGTCATCCACCGACCCCACGACCATCCCCTATCTGGGCTACACCATCGCCTCAAAGAGACAGAAGGTCTCGCAGGCTCCAGCCACTACCGGACGTTTGAGGTCTGATTCTCCGAACCGTAACCTATTAAGAAATCCTCCCTTCGTCTGTCCTTGGATCTTCCAGTGCCCCCGTTTTCTAACACTCAACAAGTGCTCGGCTACTATATCATCTGTTTTCTCCAGGTCCCGGGTGGCTGCAGACATTTACTTTGTTTTTTCGTTACTTCCCCTGTGTCTCACCCTCTCTGACATTCGTAGCTGCGCTTCCCCCCTTCCATACCTGCACACCATTCCTTACGTATCCTTAGTCCCAGAGACCTGAGTATCGGGCTATTTGGACACGCTCATCTCATTGTAGTCTCCCAGAAGACTAACGATTTTCTCCCACTGTGAGATATGTGTGTAGCAGGTGGCAGTTGGGCCGCAAGGCCTGGTAATTACACAATGTTCTTGATCTGGCTGGACTTTCCAACCAGACCCCATAGAGTGTTAAGTTTTCTTTTTATGCTTTTGTTTATTTGCTTTGCTGACTTCACAGCGGAATGTATTTTCTTTGCCTATAAGCTCGGGGCTGATGGATCTCCGTTTCATACCGGACCTCCTGACGGCCCCATAGGTACTAGACTTGGCCTGATATTGGCTAATACGGGCCCCTCTGGTTCTGGACTCAGCCATTTTAATCCCAATTCTCCCTGCGGACCACCCGCACCTTTTCGGTTGAACACTGGCTGATATGGGTCTCCATGTTATCTCACATAATGTGAGAGGTTTTAACTCCCCTCACAAACGGAGGAAAGCCTTCCGATACTATAAACGTATTGGGGCGGATATCATCTTACTACAGGAGACGCACTTCTCCTCGGGGGCCTGCCCCACATTCTTTGATAAGTCATATAAATTACATTACGCTACTACGTTTGATTCCAGGACCAGAGGAGTGGCAATTTATATTCGTAATTCTGTTCCATTTGAACCCTCACATGTGTTTAAAGATCAGGATAGCAGATTTTTAATTGTTCAGGGTAAATTGCAGGGTAAGGAAGTAACGATTGCTAATCTGTACGCCCCTAATAACGCACAGAGTGCCTTCTATCACCTTTTCCTGCGTACTCTCGACAGATACATCTCCCCCCACCTGATAGTGGGTGGAGATTTCAACTTAGTAGCTAATCCCGCGGAGGATAGGAGCCGTACATCGCATAGCGCTAGGGTTTTCCCTAAATTTCTCTCTAAAGCATTGGATGGTTTACAGCTTATCGACACCTGGAGGGCCCTTAATATTGGAGTTCGAGAATATACACACTACTCTCACCCTCATGATAGCTACGCTAGGCTTGATTATATTTTTGCTTCCCCGGTTCTTTTGGCCAATTCCTCACACACTACTATCCACCCGTGCCCATGGTCTGACCATCAGATTGTGGCCTTTCATACCTCCCACGTGGGCCTCTCCCCCTCTCTTGCCTCCTGGCGACTGAATGATTCCCTACTCTCAGACCCCAATACCTATACTCAGATTGAGAGCCACCTAGCAGACTACTTCGCGATTAATGACACCCCAGACATCTCACCCCAGGTTCTTTGGACCGCTCATAAAGCGGTTCTCCGTGGTCGTTTAATTGAAATAGCAGTCACTAGGAAGAAACAATGTAATGCTAAAATTCAGGCCCTCACACGGGAACTGCGAGCCCTCTACCAGTCCCACGTACAGGCACATTCCCCAGATGTCCTTCTATTGATTAATCAAAAGCGTACCGAACTAGACACTATCCTCTCGGAACGTACCGAGAAATCACTTCGGTGGTCAAAAGCTAGATTTCTGCTACACAGTAACACGGCTTCCAGGATGTTCTTGCGTAAATTACACCAATCTTTACAACCTACTCATGTTTATAAATTGAAAAATGACAAGGGCACTCTGGTCTCACACCCTAACGAAGTACTCAAAATTTTCACATCCTTTTACCGAAATCTTTTATCCTCCCCCTCGCAACCACTGCCAGACAATGTAGATGAGTGGCTGAACTCGCTCCCCCTTCCATCCCTCTCCGATGCACAGCGGGCCACACTTAATGCCCCCTGCACCGAACAGGAGGTGTTGGACACTATTAAGACACTCAAAACCTCTACAGCCCCCGGCCCGGATGGCTACACCTCCACGTATTACAAGAAATTTTCACAGATCCTGGCCCCTAAATTGTCCAGACTCATTAATCAGACGCTACAAGGACAGGTTCTCCCTGACGAGATGTTGCATGCTAATATGACCCTGATCCCCAAACCCCATAAAGACCACTCCCTACCCCAGAATTTTAGGCCCATCTCGGTGTTGAATAATGATATTAAAATCCTAGGAAAGATATTGGCAAATAGATTGGCCCCTATTGTATGTGCCCTTGTGGGCCCGGAGCAGACTGGTTTCATCCCCAATAGGCAGATCACTGATAACATTCGTTTGGCAACAAATATCATTCAAGATGCGAACCTTTTCTCCCGTAAAGTCTTGATTTTAGGGTTGGATATCCAAAAAGCATTCGACAGTGTCCTCTGGCCCTATCTAGACCGGGTTTTGGCCAGGTTTGGTTTTGGGGGCGAATTTATTAATGGTTTTAAAGCACTGTATCATAGACCCCATACTAGGATCAAACTCCCCGGTAGTTCCTCTGAATTTTTTCCTATAAGTCGGGGCACCCGCCAGGGCTGTCCCCTATCCCCACTAATATTTGCCTTGGCTCTGGAGCCCCTCGCCAGGGCCATTGTTACTAATCCGAACATAGGGGGGTACTTGAAAGGGGAAGGGGAGTACAAGCTTAGCCTTTACGCGGACGATGTCCTTTTGTTTTTACCCAATCCTTTGATAGCTCTTCCCAATCTTCTGGAGCTCTTGGGCACCTTTCACAAGCTTTCGGGCTTGGGGGTGAATATAGCTAAGTGTGCTGCCCTTCCTATCAACTTTACCCCTGCAGAAGTTTCTAATATGCGCTCATATTTTGGTCTCTCTCTCTCTAAAAACACAATTTTATACCTAGGGGTTCATTTAGCTCCTTCCTTACCAGAAATCTATAGCGCCAACTATCCTCCGGCCTTTATAATGGTTCGGAGGTGGCTACGTTTGTGGTCGACTTTTCGCATCCCCTTGATAGGGAGGGTTGTAGCGGTTAAAATGTCTATTTTGCCGAAACTATTATATTACTTCAGAGCTCTCCCTATTTATGTGTCACGCCAAACCCTCACCTCTCTACAACGCGATATTAACACTTTTCTCTGGCTGGGAAAGAGGCCCAGGCTGGGGAGACATCTAACGCATCGTTCCCTTTTACAGGGCGGCTTGGGACTCCCGGATGTATGGCTATATTATTTAGCGGCCAGGTTGGCCCAGACGGCTCAATGGCATGCTCCAGCGGTTGGTATACCATGGTTGCAATTTGAAACTCAGTCTTTGCGGCCTTATTTCCTCCCGGGAATCCTGTGGCAGGAGAATCTCCGCCCCAGAGACTTAGCCCCTCTTAATAGCATAGTGAGTAGCTCCTTATACCTCTGGTCACTGTATAGGACTAAATTTCGACTGCGACCTAACAGGCCTACTTTGGCATCATTTTTGGGCGATAGGAGATTCCCCCTGGCATTTGGGTCTCCTGCTGCCTTCAGATGGTGGATCCAGAGGTCTTTGGTCACTCTGCGGGCCCTTTCTGGTAGACGAGGGATCTTCACCTCCTTTTCACAACTCCAATCACAACATGAGGTACCCAGAGCCGAATTTTACAAATATCTCCAGATTAGACACTTTTTTCAAACACATTATAGTTCTTTAGGCGACATCTCTAATTCCCAATTTGAATCCTTATGCTATAGTCACTCCAGGGACAGGGGTATTATTTCTACGGTGTACAAACACCTTCTGGAATCTCAGATGCCAGAGAAAACTAGGGCGATGTGCCTCTGGGAAGCTGATCTGGACACAGAGTTCTCACCTGAGGAATGGAGTGTGATGCTTGTGAATATGCATAAATGTGCCAGATCTATGGCGGTGAAGGACACTGTTGTGAAGCTTCACACTCGGTGGTACCTCACCCCGGATAGGATTCACAGGTTTTACCCCACGGTTCCTGACCACTGTTTTAGGGGATGCCCGGAAACGGGCTCTCTGATCCATACCTTCTGGAGCTGTCCCCAGCTCCAGGGGGTTTGGGATCGGGTACGCACCACGGTGTCCTCGATTGTTGGATCCGTGATTGACTTGTCACCTGCACACTGTTTGCTGTTCGCTCCTATAGCAGGGGTTTCCCGTCCCACCCAAAGGTTGATCAATACATTGTTCTGTGCTGTCCACTGGACGATAGCGCTACATTGGCGCTCGCAAGTCACCTCCTGGCCGGGGGTTCTTGGTAGGATGGACGCTATCCGTCTAATGGAACGGGTACACCACACCATTATGGACACCATGCATATCCATACTGCCAAATGGTCCGAGTGGCCGGTGTGCTCCGGTCCTATGGGGGGTCCCTCCCCATATATCCCTCAGTAGGTGATACACTGGTGTCCAGGCGGTCCCATTGAATTCTTATAGTTCTATCTTTTTGATGGCTTATTCTCCTATATCTTGGTTCCGGGCCTGTGACTAGCACCAGCTTGGAAACAGTACTGTAGAGTATTAGCTATCTGTCTGTGAAGTCAATAGTAATAATTATTGCAAGGTTAACTTTCTATTTGTGTTTCTTTTATTTTCCCTTGTTTTACTAACTTTCTATTATGTACATCTTTGCACCTGATAAGCATCTTCTGGTGCATACGGTCCAGGCTGTATACTTTAATCACCTTTTTAAAAAAAAAGCTCCTTGTTGGGCCTGGTCCGCTGCTGTGCCAGCAACATTTGTATGATGTGTATATCTATTATGCTTTCCATTGATGCTGTCATGTACTTGTGTCTGTTGATCTACTTATGTTTCTTTTACCACCAATAAAAACGTTTGTAAAAAATAAAAATAAAGCAGAGGACCAGGAAAACAGGGATAGAAGAAAAAACATAAGAATACGCGGAGTCCCGGTTACTTCCCAGCAAGAAGACCTAATAGATATAATAAAAAAGATATGTAATCCATTGTTGAATAAAGAGATAACAAACCCAATAAAATCGAAAAGGTTTATCGTTTAAGGAACTGCCACGGGACATGTCACGGGATATAATAGTGCTCTTCCAAAAAGAAGAAGACAAATACCAAATATGGAAGAATATAAGAGCAAATGCACCAATAGAATATGAAGGGAAGACCATACAGATGTTCCAGGACTTATCCCCAGATACCTTAAGGAGAAGAAGAGAACTAAAACCGTTATTAGTAGCGCTGTCTGAGAATGGGGTGCAATACAATTGGGGTTTCCCAGCATGCCTAATAGGTAGAAAGAATGGTCGGACAGTAAGATTGAGACAGGTTGAAGATATAACAGAATTTTGTAAAAAACTTGAAATTCCAATACCAAGGATGTAGACTAAATGTGGGGGAGGGTGGGGGGAAGGGGAGATGGCTGGGGGGACAGGCTCCCCTTCCTCTCCCGTAATGGGGAAGGAGATGGGGAAAATCGATTATGGTCAAGGGCCGTAAGGCTTCTCTGTCCATGCCCCCCAGGTAGTTTCCCCTCTCTCCCTCCCTCTTTCTCTGGGGGGGGGAGGATGGCGGGAAGGGGACGGGGAGGTTGTGGGGGGAGGACAAGATCCTCCTGGCAGGTCGGGTAATCGTCTCGCAAGTAATAGGCGAGATGGACGGCGACACGGCCGAACACAATTCCACCCTAGGACCTAGGGACAAATGGATCAATGAGGTTTCTGATAAGATGTCCCAGACCATGGGGTCAAAATTACATCAAATGAGGGGGCAGGGAGGGGGGTGCGAATGAAGGGAGGGAAATTCTGTTGGCCTGAATCCATTAAAGGAAATAGGAGAGTATATAGATGTGTCGGATGGTAGAACTTAAGATAGTAACATATAAAGTGAGAGGAATGAATTCTCCCAAGAAAAGGTATAATATTTTTAAAGAGTTGGAGGGATACCTGGCGGATATTGTTTTTTTACAGGAGACACATTTATCCCTGGACATTAATACCCGGTTAAATACAAGAAAGTTCCCAATCTGGTACTATGCCGATTCCCCGATTAAGGGGTGTAGCTATTGGAATAGCAAACAATGTTAGATGGAATTTAGAAGAGATGAAAGTAGACCCTGAGGGGAGGTTTCTACTTTTAAAAGGTAACATACTTGGACTTGGAGACTCAATGAGGCTCTGATTGAGAACGAGGAAATTGAGAACATCATAAAAATAGAGATAGAACAATATTTTAAAATAGGAGGATCTCTTATATATAACAAATCCACGATTGTCCTTACCCAGTTTAATAAAAGAAATAAGGGAATACGGTGCTCTTTAAAATTTTAAAATAAATCCTATAAAAACAGTTATATTGAATATAGGCCTAGATAATAAAGAAGAGAAGATATTACAACAGGAATTTCCCTTTACATGGGAAAAAAAAGAAATAACATACTTAGGTATAAAAATAACAAAGACGGTCCAGGAACTATATCAAGCTAACTATATTCCACTAGTAAATTAAATCAAAACAGTGTTGAGGAAAATAAAAAAGGGATCCATCTCATGGACGGGTAGAATCAATATGTTGAAAATGGTGGTCTTACCGAAAATCACCTACAAACTCCAAATACTTCCGATTAATATTCCAAATAGTTTCTTTAAAGTAATAAAAACACTTTTTTTTAAATTTATATGGCAAAACAAAAAACCCAGGATAAATTATAATATACTAACTAGAAAAAAAAAAGCGGGGGGTGGCATTGCCAGACACTTACAGATATTATCTTGCAATTACTTTGGCGAGATTGGTGGAGTGGGCTAACGTAGGCACAACGAAGAGATGGGTAAAAATGGAAGAATCATTTATAGGTACACAATTACAAAAAAAATTTGGATCCTGCCAAAATTTAGAATAGGCAGTAATAAGGCACACAAAATTACTTTAACGACACTTAAATTATGGGACGCACTACACTGGAGAAATAAATGGGTATATAACTCTCCATTAATTCCACTAGAGGGCACAGATTTTTTTATCCCAGGACGGGGCACGCAATTAGGCAAACACATGAAAATTATACAATTAAAAGATATCACTTGTAGAGGGGATATAATGTTAAAACAAGATATAATAAAGAAGCATAGTTGGAAAAACCTAAAAGAATGGGAATATTTACAGATTCAACATTTTGTTAATTCAATCCCAAAACCTATAGGGGATGAGAATACTTTAACACCAATAGAAAAGCTTTGTAATTCCAAGGTAAAAGTAAAACACGGTATGTCAAGAGTATACGAAAACCTTTCAGAAATAGAGGTACGAGAAGGTATACCAGCTATAGCAAAATGGGAACAGGATATGGGCATAAAAGTAGACAAGATGCAGATGGTGGAGGCAGTGCATAGCCATGTATCAGATACAATGTCTATGGAAGTTAACTATAAGTGTATGATGAGATGGCAGATGACACCGGATAGAATAAATAGAATAGACCCCTCTAGATCCACACAGTGCTGGAGGGAATGTAAACTACCCGGAACAACATTCCACATATGGTGGGAATGTCCAGAGATAAAGCAATATTGGCATAAAATATTAGACTATATAGAAAAAATAACAGGGGAAAAAATACCATGTTGTCCATGGGAATGTCTGTTTTATGGGGTAGAGGAAAAAAGCGGTAACCAACATAAAAAAAACAGATAAAAAAAAAAAAAATGTTGCTACCATTTTTGCTCAATGCGGCAAAAGCTCTGATACCTAAAAACTGGTTACAAGTTAAAAAAAACCCCAATTAGAGAATGGATACAGAGAATTGAATATATTAACAATATGGAATATCTAATCAAAATGGAAAATAATCAAATGAATAGATATTGGGCAACATGGGAAAAGTGGAGATCATTCAAAAAGACTGAAAACTACATCCAGGCATTAGCGGAATAATTAGAGGATGGCGGGCCAACAGAATGCGGGGCGGACGGGAGGGGGGATGGGGGACAAAAGGGATAGAGGATGGGAGATAAGATAAAGGTTGAATGTAATTAAGCTGAACATATACGTATTGTATAAGATAGTTTTCTCTTTGTTTTTGTTTCATTCCTCCTTTGTCTGTTTTAAAAATTAAAATCAATAAAACTTAAATTATAAAAAAAAATATGGGAGAGGTTGCAGTGTCGTGGCACCAGTGCCTAAGACCCAATTTTTCAGCCCCTGTTTAACAGGGGCGTGCAATTACAATTTTTGATGCAATGCTTTCCAGCAGGGCTCATTCGTGCACTACAAATAGATTATATGGGAGAGGTTGCAGTGTCGTGGCACCAGCACCAGTGCCTAAGGCCCAACTTTTCAGCCCCTATTTAACAGGGGCGTGTAATAAAATTTTTGATGCAATGCTTTGCAGCAGGGCTCATACCTGCACTACAAATAGAGTATATGGGAGAGGTTGCAGTGTCGTGGCACCAGTGCGTAAGGCCACATTTTTCATCCCCTGTTTGACAGGGGCGTGTAATTACAATTTTTGATGCAATGCTTTGCAGCAGGGCTCATTCCTGTACTATAAATAGAGTATATGGGAGAGATTGCAGTGTACAGGCCCAATTTTTCAGCCCCTGTTTAACAGAGGCATGTAATACAATTTTTGATGCAATGCTTTGCAGCAGGGCTCATTCCTGCACTCCAACTAGAGTATCTGGGAGAGGTTACAGTGTTGTGGCACCAGCAAGCAGTGCCTAAGGCCCAATTTTTCAGCCCCTGTTTAACAGGGGCATGTAATTACAATTCTTGATATAATATTTCACAGCAGGGCCCGTTCCTGCACCCACCAAGAGTAACTGTGAGGACTTTCAGTGTTGTGGCACCAGCACCACAACCACCAAAGGCCCTATTTTTCTACCACTGTTCAACAATGGCATGTAAGTACAATTCTTGATATAATTGTTCACAGCAGGGCTCTCCGGCACCTACCAAGAGTCACTTTGAGGGCTTACAGTGTTGTGGCAACACCAACACCTTAGGCGCAAATTTCTGCAGAGCATATAGGGCAGGCCCCTATTTTCAAACATCCAACTTACAAATGTCTCCTACTTGCAAACGGAAGGAGACAACAGGAAGTGAGATGAAAAAAGATGGACGGTCAAAAAAATTATACAGGGGTGATAACCCTTCCCTATAATTTCCAAAAAGCTTAAAAATAGATTTTTTGACTGGAGATACACTTTTAAAATGTACCAGTTCAAAATTACAAACAGATTCTACTTAACACAACAAACCTACACAGTCCCTGTCTTGTTTGCACCACCTGCATACTGCTGTTCTGAGTATATAGGGCCTGGGGGCCCCACGCCTTTCCTTTTTTAATATGGGTACGGGGTTCCCCTTAATATCCGTACAAGACCCAAAGGGGCTGGTAATGGGCAGGGGGGGCTACCTATGCCATTTTTCTCAATGATTTTCATCCATATTGCCGGAACCAGATATAACATTAAAAATGCAAGCAGTTTTAAATTACTTTGTTTCTGGTAAATGTCATTTTGTGCAGGGACTGTTCTAAACACGGGAAACACGTGGCACTTTACAGGCATACTACAGACACCCCCCAGGCACCATATTTAAAGGAATATTTCACTTTTTTTTCACTTTAATCGTAAATTAAAATCAGCGCTCCAGAAAAAAGTACAGTTTTAAAAAAAAAAATTGGCATTGACCCATGTCCCCTGGGGCAGGAGCCAGGTCCCCAAACCCTTCTTAGGACAATATCTTGCATATTAGCCATTCAAATTAGCACTTTTTATTTAGAGCATTCGAGTCCCATGGGGTTCTAAAGTTCGCACAAATTTTAGGTCCGTTCGAAAGTTCTGGTGTGAACCGAACTGGGGGGTGTTCGGCTCATCCCTACTAGTCATGGAAAGTCCAGTAATAATTGTAGGAATTGTGTACTGAGATGTAGTCTTGGAACAAAAGAGAGGCGGCAGAACAAGCCCCGGAATCTAAAGTATCCGTCATATTTTATTTCATACAATGATTTTCTATTACCATTGGTACCATCTAGTGGTAATAATGTGGTATTGCTCTAATTTTCCGTATGGAGGTATTTAAGAAAATAAATACTTATTCCAGTCTCTAGATGGAGCTGACAATCATAGGAAATCACATCAATACAATTATATCACACATTTATAACAGCTGGGACAATGCTTGTCATGATCTTCCAACACATTTTCTATTTATAGTCCCCTTAGTTTCTTTCATCAGGAATGATTTCATACTAATACCTGAGATCATACACTTATCAGTACAGTACACACTGAAGGACATAAGTTAGAGAGCATGTAATCCCAACACGTCATATTCCTGATATGTGCCTGCTGTCCCATGTACTGGTATGAAGAACTCTCCTGTTCTCTTTGTATTGCTTCCTTTGTGTGAAATCTCTGGTGATCCTGCCACTACCTCTGCTTTCCTATTAAAAACTGATCACACTAGGCATGAGGTCAGTGTGCGGGCTGTACTGAGAACTCAGTCTGCCCTCCTCCAAAGATTAGACTTTTGCTGGCACGTCTCATCTACTGGGAAGACCAGTGTACTGCTTTTTTTTTCTCTCCCAGCTCTCTATGCAGTTGAAAATAGAGGGTATGTTTTGACTTATAAAAAAGGGGAAAAAAAAGGTATATAAAATATTTGTGTTGGCCTAGTGTGTGCAGCAACTTTTTTATTAATACATTTTAGCAGAATTTTTAAGTGTGATCTCTGGTGGTAGAATTATTCCTCTCACTCCAACATTCGTGGTGATCCCTCACATGTGTGGTGCAATCACGCTCTACATACATATATACACAGTATGGGTGCGTTTACAGGTGTGTGCGGGGCAATGGGGGTCACTTTTAATTTTTTTATATAAATTTTATCATTATTTTTTTACTTGTTTAATTTTTTAATTTTTTTTTAATAATTCATATTTTTTAAATAGTTTATTTTTTTTTCTTATTTAACTGTATTTTTATCACACGTGGATAACAAACCCCCCATGTGATATCATTGGGCAGGTCACAGGTCCTCTTTATGAGACATGGGGGGTGTATTAGACCTCCAATGTCTCCTCTACCCTCCAATGCACAGATGGCGCTCGGTTAGATGTTTCCTTGGCGATATCATTCTGGGAGGTCACATGACATCACTATTATCTCTATTAATAAAACACAGACCTGACCGGAGAGGTGAGGAGGATTCTGTGAGGTCACATGACATCACTCTTATCTCTATTAATAAAACACAGACCTGACCGGAGAGGTGAGGAGGATTCTGTGAGGTCACATGACATCACTCTTATCTCTATTAATAAAACACAGACCTGATCGGAGAAGTGAGGAGGATTCTGGGAGGTCACATGACATCACTCTTATCTCTATTAATAAAACACAGACCTGACCGGAGAGGTGAGGAGGATTCTGGGAGGTCACATGACATCACTCTTATCTCTAATAATAAAACACAGACCTGACCGGAGAGGTGAGGAGAAATCTGGGAGGTCACATGACATCACTATTATCTCTATTAATAAAACACAGACCTGACCGGAGAGGTGAGGAGGATTCTGGGAGGTCACATGACATCACTCTTATCTCTATTAATAAAACACAGACCTGACTGGAGAGGTGAGGAGGATTCTGGGAGGTCACATGACATCACTCTTATCTCTATTAATAAAACACAGACCTGACCGGAGAGGTGAGGAGGATTCTGGGAGGTAACATGACATCACTCTTATCTCTATTAATCATTTCAACCCCGAAAGATTTGGCCCCTCAATGACCAGAGCACTTTTTACAATTTGGCACTGCGCTGCTTTAACTGGTAACTGTGGTTATGCAATGTTGTCAACACTGAAGAAATGGCTGCACTCTAAGTCCCCATACACATGGTCGGACATTCTGCCGTTGGATTTTGTCCGACGGATTTTGTCCTACGGATTTAGTCCGAAACTGTGGCATACACACGGTCGGACCAAGTTGTCGGATTTTGCGGTTGCCAAGAACGCGGTGACATAAGCCGTGTACGGCGGGACTAGAAAAGGGAAGTTCAGCACCACGTCCGGCACCCTTTGGGCTCCTTCTGCTGATCTCGTGTTTAGTAGAAGTTTGGGGAGAGACGATTCACGCTTTTCACATCACTACTGCTCTTTGGTTTCTGCTTGTCTTTGCGTATCTGATAATCAGTGTGTGCAGTCAGTAAGTATTTGCTTCTCATTGTGGACTATATCTTGGTATAGTACCCTTTGACAGGCATTTTTTTATTGTCTGCTTGCTTCTGCTATTCAGTTCGTTCTTTCAGGCCTTGCTGTTGATCGGTGCTTTCTGGTGTCCGTTCTGACCAGCCAACCGTTTTCTAACCATGTTTCGTCTACGTACTCGTCGTAGAGTTTGTGCTGTGCAGGGGCTTCGTGTTGGGGTTCTTACTTTGACACAAGCCCGGTCCATGAACAGGGAGGGGAGGCGTTTGTGGACCAAGAATTGGTTGCGCCAGCGTGACCAGTTCTCGCACATGCCTTTGCTCTGTGAGATCCAGGAGAATAATCCTGATGATTTCAGGAATTATCTCTGGATGACGGACCCTGTTTTTTACCGTCTGCTGGCTTTGCTGACCCCTTATATCACCAGGCAGGATACCTGCATGTGGCAAGCCATCACTCCGGAGCAGAGGCTCATCGCCACATTGCGCTACTTGGCGACAGGGAGAAGTCTTCAGGACCTCAAGTTCTCTCCAGGCATCTCCCCCCAGGCTCTGGGGATCATTATCCCAGAGACCTGTTCTGCCATCATTCAGCTCCTGCAGAAGGACTATATGAAGGTAAGTTTTATCCTTAAACATCACATTCTATGTATTTCATGATTGCTAATGTCTTGCATTTCTTTCCTCATTCCCTAATTACCATCATTGCAATATGCTCTAATTCATATGCTCTGCCCCTTTGTCCTCATGCATATTTGCCTCACTAACTTCCCCACCATGCTCTTCTTGGCCCATAAAACTATAGTCTAGTCACTTACCAATGTCTTTTGTCAGCTCCATAGTATTGCTTTCCCCTAAACACCCCCTAAAATGTCTACAAATGTTATGTGTGTGCTTCAATTCATGCAGAGTGACATTTTAGAAATTTTTGGGGTTGTGCCAAACTCATTAGTAACCCCCCTCCCCCCAACTGCTAGCTCAGCTGATAGCAATCCTCTATCTGATGACTTGACCAAATCCAATACACACTATATCTACCTTTTTGATGATCACATTTATGGACGAGTTCACCAAAGCATGTAGTGTAAGGGCCTGCCTCAATACTTTCACATGCTATTTTTTTTTTTAACATATTAATTATTTTGATATGTAATAGCAGAATGTCAAAATGTGCTTCCATTTTGTTTTCATTTTGTTATTATGACACTTCTTACCTGTCCGGTGGGCTGGCAATAGTGTAAGTAAGGAGGGTCTTCCCAAAGTATCACACATTATTTAGGCATTCAGCTCTCAATCAAGTGGAGAGGGTTACCTGTCCTAAACATCCCCCCTCATTTTATAGCAAGGGCCCATCAGATGGGGGGGATGGGGGGGTGATGACTCTCATAAGGGGACCTTATACTTTAGGCTTTAAATACTCAGTTCCCAAAATGTTATACTAATTTTGACCAAAAATGTGGGTGTCTAATCTGCTTGCAATTTCGATTTGTCAAATTACTAATTTTTGTTCTTGTTTCACTACACAGTGTCCTTCAATGCCACAGGAATGGCAGACTGTGGCCTCCCACTTTGTGCCTTTTTCACCAACAGTGCAAACCCAAGTTCAGAGCGAGATGAGGGGACAGTCTCTTCTTCAGATAATCTTAATATGTTGTGGGTCTGCTACACACACACTTTGTTTTTGTAACTAATGTATGTAGTGCATTACTGATCAAAATCGTGCTCATTTTCAGCACCATGACAGGAAAATGGCATGATTGTCCAAATTTACACCTCACTGTGGGTGCTTTTTACTAAAGGCACATCCACTATGTACTACAAGTGCACTGCAAAAGTACACCTGAAACTGCACTTGGAGTGCAAAGTGGAGTTGCCTTTAGTAAATCACACTCCTTCTCAGCACAAACTAAAATTTTACTACAAATACATTTTTTGCGCAATGAAAAAGGAAGCCACACATTGTTGATAATTAAACTTTTTAATACAAGCACATTCACATGTGCGTTTAAAAAAGGTTTGTACAACAAACCAAGAAATTGTGTGTATCAAAAACAGAGTTTAATCAGAATTTTGTTTACTTGTTGTTTTTGTGTAAACAGGCATGTATCAAACCGTAAAATACAGAACACAGGAACTTACAAAGTTCAAATGAAAAGTGAAGACAATATCAGACATGAGTATGTACAAACTGGGCTGATATTGCCTTCATCACATGAGGTGTGACCCCTGAAAAATCCAAATTTGGAAGATGCACACAGTGTGTCAACATGTGCTATCTCCCATCATGGGGGATCAACTCTGTGCATCTTCCAAATTTGTAATTTCGAATAGCAAAAATAAAATCCTATCTAGTTTTTTGTTTCACACTCTCCCCAAAACATCAATGATGTTCTTCATTTTATTTTTAACATCATTGATGTTTTGCTGTATATTTTCCAAATCCCGATTGCACTCCATTATCTCCCCAATCAGGATGTGGGCACTTTCACTGGTAAAACAGGAATCTTCTTCCACATCACCTACAAAACAAAGCAAAAAAACACACCATGTAATAAAAATATGGTGACATACATTGATGAGCTTACTGGAAGCTGTGTTCTCCAACACTCATCTGTTGTGGTGACAATTTGCCCAACCTCCACGATCTCTCCTTCCTCCTCCTCCTCCTCCTGCTCCTCTGTTTCTGCTTTTGGAATTTGGCCTTCTTTGGGAGGGGTGTGGTCCCTGGTGTCCTCATACATGCAGAGTCTTCTCTCCCCTATGAGAATGTAAACAAAGAATAATTAGCACACAGAGGGCAGAAATAGGAATCTGAAACATTGCTTGGAAGTGTTCTACAATTGTGTTTTTTGGCCGAGTTCCAAGGTGAGAACATTATTGTGGACACTTTGTTAAGCTGGAATACTTCCCTGCAGAACAATGTTTCTTACGAACGAATCAAACCATGAACTTGAAAGTGGCCATTTTAAAATGCACAACATGAAATCAAAGCACATGGAGCATGTATGCAAGCAAGAATAATCATATGAACACACGACAACTACTTACTTTTTTTAAGAACATGCTTGATCCTTCTGTACTGCTCATGCTCCCTCAGGCCGCGTACACACGCGGGGACTGTTCGCCCAACTTTGTCCGTCAAACAGTTTCGGCAAACAGTCCGCTCAAAATTAGCATGGACGGACATGGCCACACACGACAAACGAACAGTTTGCTGAAACCGTGCGCGATGACGTGAACGGCACGTACGACGGGACGAAAAATACGACGTCCTATACACTGCATTATAACTTTCGGCGTGTAAATCCTTTCTGAGCATGCGCGGAACTTAGTTTGACGAACAAGCCTACACACGAGCGGACTGTTCGCTGAAACAAGGTTTCAGCGGACAGTTTTTCGGAAATTCCGAAAAACCTTGTTCGTCAAACTGTCCGCTGAAACTGTCCGCTGAAAGCCCACACACGAGCGGACTGTCCGCCCAAACACTGTTCAGTGGACAAAGTTGGGCGAACAGTCCGCCCGTGTGTACGCGGCCTTAGTTTCAGGTCTGACCAGCGTTTTCTCAGTTGATCCTTGGA
The DNA here is from genome assembly GCA_037367395.1 of Lithobates pipiens. Taxonomy (NCBI): domain Eukaryota; kingdom Metazoa; phylum Chordata; class Amphibia; order Anura; family Ranidae; genus Lithobates; species Lithobates pipiens. The sequence goes on along the minus strand of JAZDVW010001978.1, from coordinate 632 downwards.
TCGGCGTACCCCAAAATTCTTCAGAAGACTCTTCACAACTTTATTCATGATCTTGGCCTTTCTGATATTTGGGCTTGGGTAAGGTCCATACTTCCCATCATAATCGGTCCTGTTCAATATGTCGACCATCTCCAACATCTCTCCAAAAGACATATTTGAGGCCTTAAATCTTGTCTTCCTGGATCGGGACGTTTCAGGCTCCGGGCTTTCCTCACCCTCCTCCTCGTTAGTGGAACTATTATTGCGCCCCTGCGTTCTCTCCGCCATGTGCTCTCCCCACTGCGCGGGAAGCGAAGGGGCGGGGAATAGTCTGGAAAGAACGCCAGGGGCGGGCGGATTTTCACACATGCGCACTGTATATAAAACGCCACACATGTGTATCGTCTGTACGATCTGGGAGGAGAGTGTGAGTCACGGACGCGGCAAACGTGGAAACGAAGGTAACATTTTTAACTTTGTGCTTCACTAGACTAGACTGCTTGTATCTAGGCCGCTGATGGGACAAGATTAGGAGGGATTTTAATTGCATTATTAGTATTTAAGGGTTTGTCTTGTGTTGTGTCTTGCAGACAAAATGGACCCATTCAACAATGCCAACTTTATGGGGCTATTCCTCGAGCTCTACATGGAGA
>JAZDVW010001977.1:335000-482500 GCA_037367395.1 Lithobates pipiens | reverse complement strand
AAGAGTTAAAGCCCAAGTTTAGACCAAAAGTTTGATTTCATTTTTGATAAAGCAAGAACAGTTGATACCTTAGTAAGTTTTTTTGGTCATCTTTGTGTCTCTACTTGGTGAGAGACTCTAAACTATACATTTTTTTGTGTCATTTTTGTGTATAGGAAGTGATGAAAAAACAAAACCAGACATAAATGTTGACTCTTGCGCATTTTATTCAAAAAAAAAAAAAAAAAACAACAAGTTAGGAGTTTACATACCCTTAAAGCCTTACAATGAACTTCCATTTTCTCCCTTTCCGTTTGTTAAATTTACCATTAAAAGTTTTCTTACAATATTTGCAAAATTTTACCAGTTAGGAGTAGAATTTAAGGCAAAAAAAAAAAAAAAAATCGAACTACACTTCAAAATGCTCCCTTTTCCCCTCCTCTCCCCTGCAGCTGGTGCAGAGCAGAGGATCCGTTAAGTAAAGGTTTTTTTGAATCCCCTCTGACCTAAATGAGCATTTAAACCCTTGTAGTCAAAGGCCACCCCCACTGCAAAGGACCATTTTTCCCTTTTTCTGGAGTAGAAACTAATGTCACATGTAACTTATGTCCACAGCGGAAAAAATGAAAGTGCAGTTGAAAGTGTTCTTGTAAAGAGAATGCGTAGGGCATGTTCTATATCCTTTAGGTATAAGACCCCAGTGTCTTGCTACGTGTTGCATTATAGGTAGCCCATTCATTTTGAACGTTCTGCCAATAAAACACAAATCTGAAAAAGGCACTTTTCTGGTGCACTGCATTGCCAAAGCATTGGGGTGTGCTTGCAAGGTGCAGTAGGACACAGTTCAGAATTAATGAAGCCACAACGCACCACTGATCCTCCATGACCGCAAAATACATATGTGAAGCTAGCCTAAACCTTTGTGTAGATGCAGTCTGAGTGTAAAGGACTACAATGATCCTAGAATGGGGCCCTAATCCAAACTCAAGTGGGTCAGTACAACAGATCTGGCCTTACACAGTGAAATATGCAAGACCTGGAAGTTGACAAATACAGCAATAAGGCTGGGGAAAATTCCATGTACAAAAATATTTTGCTGATGGAAAATTGCCAGTCAAACTAAAGCAATATTACTGCTAGATAATACATGCTTATTGTATATCCAGTTTGGAATTTATAATACAAAAATGCTGAGCAGAGTCTCATTTTAACAGCTGGGTCCTGAAGTGTTGCTTTATATTGTAGCCCGGAGACTAATCTCAGTTAATAGATACAGGTAAATGACCACTTTTAACTCAAAGTGATGGATTTCTGAGCTTGTCCAGGAATTTAAAGGACCCATAAAACTGCAAAAGTAGGCTAAACCTGCTGAAGTAGGCCAATCTAGTCTTCAGGTTTGGCATGCCACGCACTTAGCTTGTTCTGTGAGTAGATTCTACATTTTACAGCACAAAGAATGGGCATGCTGTCTCATATATATCACATTGCAATTTCCCAATTCCACTTCATGGTTTAACCACAGCAAGACTGTTTATAAAAGCTAATGTAGAGTTTGATGACCACAGGCATCCTTAGCCACCCACATAGCTTACTTTATGATCATGCCCGGAAATTAAAGGCATAGGTATGGAAAAGGGTGATGGACCGGTCATGACTGTAAAATGTGTGCATTTGTTCCAGCATGTTGAGTGAACATAGAATATCTAGTAGATATTGCGTTGGGCAGTCCAACTTTAACAGTGTCAATAGAGCTCATGCCAAACCTGCTAATTAAAAGATAAGTGGGGGTAATGCAAAAAAAATAAATACTCCTACTCATCTCAGTGGATGCAGCATCAATCCAATACCGCATCTGTCCCCTGTCGCTTCTACATCGAGAACTGGGTGAACAAAGACTTTTGAACACTCAGTTCTCTCTTCAGCGAGCAGAGGGCTAGTGACCGTCACTGGCACTCTGCTCTGCACCTTCAGTGCAGGAGAGGCTGGCTCCGGAAACTGTCCGGATCCTGACAAAGATGGGATCTCTCCAAATTGACATCAGCCAACAGCAGACTTTAGCCCTCTGATCTGCACTCCTGTGAGCCATATTTAGCCCACAAAGTGCACTTCTGTGACAACAGAAGTGGGAGCAAGTGAGCTTTGGCCCTTCTACAAAAAAATATATAACTATGTGCAAAGTGCAGTAACTCATAGCAACCACATTTCAGTTTACTTAAAGGGATTCTGTCATGAGAGATTAAATGGAAGCTGCTATTGCTATCCTCTCCTAAAAATAGGATTGGTTGCTTGGTTGCCTGATGCCTGGACTTTAATGCTTTCTCACTTGACGCAGAAGTCATTGTGACACTTGTGCGTCACTCATTTGCTGTTAATTTTGTTCCAGGTTTGTAATTGACTTTACTTTGTTTGTCTGAAATACTGAAGTCAGACAGACAACAATCTATGATTTTCATGAAAAAAGCAGCAATTGCAGCCACTATAATTCCCTCCATGAAATAGTCATATTAGAGGGGACTTTTCCCCAAAAATACAATAAACTAAGTTGCATGCAGCTCTTTATGCCTATCAAAAGACAATATACCCTTTTGTAGAAATCTTTTTACTTGTGTTCGTAAACTTAGTTAAGCCATACATTAAGCTATTATCTTTCCTTTTAACCACAGGCTGAAGGAAAGACTATTGCTCGATTCCCCCAATAGTCAGTGTTGAAGGAATCCCTCCCGCACCATTGTGTTCTGCTGGTGGGAGCCTTCTCCACTCACAGAATGCAATGATCACTCCTGGCAGCTATAAAAAACCCAACAGGCTGGCTGTACTGAAGTTGATGGATGGAGTGAATAATAAATTCATTATTTTCCTATGCGGGTCAGCAAACTGTTCATTTTACCTAATGGGATAGGTCTCATAGGGGCTGAAAAGGAGATGCTGAATGGTAGCTAAGGCCATACATAGGCAGCCTATCCACATAAAATATGGGCTTTATTTATGAAAACTAGAACTACAAATAAACACAAAAACTAAAGAAATTTGGCTGTGTGAAACCTCAAATTTTCTTTAACCACTTCCATACCGGGCCTATTCTGGCACGCCTCTCCTATATGTAAAAATCATAATTTTTGCTCGAAAATTACTCAAAACCCCCAAACATTATATTTATTTTTTAATAGACACCCTAGGGAATAAAATGGCGGTCAGTGCAACTTTTTATCTCGCACAGTATGTGCGCAACAATTTGAAAAAAAAAATGTTTCATGATTTAAAAAAACAGTAAAGTTAGCCCAATTTTTTTGTATAATGTGAAAGATGTTACTCCGAGTAGATACCCAACATGTCACGCTTTAAAATTGCACACACTCATGGAATGACGCCAAAACTTTGGTACTTATAAATCTTTTTTTAGAGTTAGAGTTAAGCCCCATACACACTATCAGATTTTCTACTGATTTTTGCCTTCAGATTTACCAAAACCATATAATATGAGGTCAAACCTTAGGAGTTTCAGTGCGTATGCAATCAAGCAGGCCCTTGCACTACATGGTTTTGATAAATCTGAAGACAAAAATCAGCAGAAAATCTGATAGTGTGTATGGGGCTTAAAGAGGAGGTATAGTGCTAAAATTGTTCGCACTCTAATGCATGTGGCGAAACCTCACATGTGTGGTTTGAATGGTATTTACATATGTGGGTGTGCCTTTTCTTCTGAGCGTGAGCAACCAGGGACGGGTGTTTTAAATAATTTATTTTTACTTTCTTTTACATTTTGTTTAACACTTTTATTCCTATTACAAGGAATGTAAACATCCCTTGTAATAGTAATCATTCATGACAGGTCCTCCTTATGGAGAGATGCAGGGGTCACATCTCTCCTCCAGGCTGGAAAGCATGAGATCAGGGGAAAAAAAACAAACAAGATCTCATGCTTACCAGCTGCTATCGTGGCTATGTTTACATCCATGGCACGGACATGACGTCATAACGTCGCGCCCGGGCATCCGACTGTCAGAGATGGCTGGTGGCCATCAGGTCACCAGAAATCTCTATGGTCATCATCCGGCAGTGGCTGATTCTTTCTCCGGGTCCTCGATGGCACTGGAGAGCCCGGAGAAACAATGGATGGTAGCCGGAGGAGTGTCCCCTCCCGTCTCCTGTAAGAATGATCAAGTGGCGGAACTGCCACTATGATCATTCCTATGGAGCACAGAATCGCTGGCTGAAAACAAGGATATCTGAATGATGCCTGTAGCTACAGGGATAATTCAGATATTCCCACTGAAAGTTATAGATGTCACATGACGTCCTTGGGCGTGAAGTGGTTAATGCTCAAATCCAAGCAAACTATTTTGAATAGACTGGGGGAGATTTGGATATAATGAATTTCATTGGTGTAAGCAAAGAAAAACAAATAAAGCAACAGCAAACCTTCCTTCTTTCGTTAAACTATTAAAACCTTGTTCCAGCATATTTTCATGTATTTAGCAACAAGCAACTGCAGTGGCTAAAATTCAGCCTTTTCAGTCTCATCAGTGACCTGCACTCTACCTAAAATACTCACATTAGTGCACATTTATTAATAAAACAATTTTAAGTGTGCCAAATAAAATTTTTGAGCATGAGCTTAAAGTATCTACAAACATCAATATTTAAACAAGTAATCCAGTAAGACCACCAACAGAACATCCTGCTTCCAACAATAATGCCAAAAATGCAACATAGGTCAGTATTCACATACCAAACAAATTCTGCCTGAACAGTGCCTTCTTGTGTTCTGTTTTTTTTCCCTTGGTTTTGGATAAAACAGTAATGGGTTAAAATGTTAGACATTTTACTACTGTGTGCTCATTCAGAAAATTTCCCCTCACAGACTTTCCCTTGAATTCTTGCCTTAGTAACAAGGGTAAAATAGACCGGATAGAAGAGCTGTCTCTCCATCAGGTTTCTTTGGGAGATTTCCGGTTAGGGAAACTCGCTGAGAGACCCGACACAGATTCTACCCATCCCTCTCCAAAAATACGGCTTGGACAAATTGTGCTCTAATGTTCTACAGTATTTCAAAGTACTTTATTATACATCCAAGGAAACCTAAACATTAATAGGTACAGTGATGTTACAATACATTTGTAAACATTCATGTTGCAGTTCACAAAAACTTAAAGTGGTAGTAAACCACCATTTAAAAAAAAAAAAATCCTGCAAGGTAAAGCCAAAAAGGTGCCATTACGTGACACTTACCGTAGAATGAAGCCCTCCAGCACTGTCACCGCTGAAGAGGGTTCCATCTTCACCCGGTCCTCCTCCTGGGTGATGATGGAACCTTCCAGAGCTGCAATGTCATCACTTGCGCGGGGGCCGCCATCCACGGCACAGCATACAGTGCCATTCCTTCAGAGCGCTTGCGCCAGTGACGTCACTGTTTGCATCAAAAGTAGACATCTCCTAACTGGTGCATGTTTAGGAGAGATTTACTGTACCTATAGGAAAGCCTTACCTATAGGTAAAAGTCATGCATGGAAATTTACTCCCACTTTAAATAAGTTTTTTTTTTAAATCTATAGTTTGTCACCCCAACCTCCTGAAAAGTGCCGACTGCCTCTCAAGCAGTTCTTCGGGTACATTTTCTTCTGTCATAAACCCAGAATAAGTATGCCGTTCAGAATCCTAAAATTCACATACTACATACTTGTTTAGGGTCAAAAGATCTGCTTAAAACCTAGTAGATTAACATTTAATAGTAACCTTCACAATTCTGTAATAGGACTGTACCTAAAATAATGTCCAACTACTCAAATTTGATTATCACAGTAGTTTTTGCAAAAAAAAATAAAAAAAGTAAAGCTATGCAGGTGCTAAATTATGTTTTTTTAGTGATTAATTTTGAGAGCAATAATTGAGAATAATTATTTTGCCGCAACAAAACCAGGCCTTTGAGGATGGGGGATAACCCGTTTCTTATAAATGCCCCAGTTTTATTATTATTGGTAATTCATTTTTGGTGGGACTTTCCTGATTATTGGTCACAAACAAAAAAAAATAAAAAAATAAGAGATTAACACTAAGAGTATAGCAAAATGCTGGATGTGCAGATTTCAGTTTTAAAAAAAAAAAATTGGGAAAATCTAATCATTCACTAGAGTTCCCAAATTTGTTCAGTTTGAGATTTAGTTTTTCTGCAAAGTTTAGTGTGCCAAGGAAGACAACCAGAACATGCATTCTGGTAATCTCAGAAGAGACCATGAAGTCTTAAAATCCAAAAACTTTTTTAAAAAAAAATTAATACACGTCACATTTTTACTATTTTCTGACAAGAATGCCAAGGTTTGTGCATCCCTTTTATCTTTAAGTGAGGACTTCACAGAGCTGATACTGATGTCACATTTCAGCTGGTGTGTTTCAACTTCCTGAAGAGCAAGGTTTAAAGTTCCTCCCCTGCTGACATAACATGTTTTGTTTGGAATAGCCAGATGGATTCTTATCCATGCAAGCCATTGTAATATGTGATCCATCTGTTTTTCATTAAACCCCACAAAAGTTATGTGCGTAGGCGTGATTGTCTCATTCCAAACATTTATTTACTTTTTTCAAGATTTGTTGTTCTGAGCAGATGTAATAAGGCCACAGTGCACTAAAATGTTTTGTGAAAAAAATGAACTGTATTTCTACAACAACCCAAAAAATATATGTATGGAGAGGAAAGAAAAAGCTCAAAAAAAGGGTAGGTTATGAACATAATACTTTTGGGCTGGTCTAGATTAGTGAACCCCAACTCTTGGCTGGGGGGACTGTAGGTGACCTTGAAAGGATTCTTCTTAGTTCTGAACAAGTCGGGTTTATCTTTCCATTCCAATATTCATTTTAGAATGTTATTCCATTGTCTTCCTTTTGTTGGGGGGTGAAGGACATATGTGAGGGTCTCAGAATTGATGAAGTTGCCTACCGGTTGCATAGGAGAATGCAGTTAATACCAACTTTAATACTACAAGTCACACCCTATTTTAAGCAATGGAACCAGTCACAAATCATTGCAAGTCAAACTGCAGCAACTTTAAAAAAAGGTTCCTGCACTACTTTTCTGAAATTTCATTGCGGCTTGCATTGACTCTTAAATGAAGTTGCAAGGCGCAATTAAACGGGTGATAATTGCATGGATCTGCGGCTTTGAAATCGTGCTGAAGTAGCATGATTTCAAAGCCACACTGGTATGAACCAGAGCCAAGGTAAAATACCAAGGTCGTTCTAGGTACTACGATTCAACAATTCGTTCCCCTACTCAGATTCATACAGGAAAGCTCTATTTTGAGTCCAATCAAGGTTTTTATCTTACCTGAAGCCCTGGTGAAGGGGGGGGGGGGGGGGGGGGGAGTATTAAGACCCCCCAAACAAGCTGGATTTATTTATTTTGCGTCAGCCAATAAATGAATTTGGACTCTTATCCTTTGGTCTGGCGCTCCTTCAATTCCTGCATGCTTTTTTTTTCTGCTAATCACAACAGGGGCTGGGAGAGGGATAAATCACTCCTCTGACTTTTGTAATCCTGTGTGTAAAAGTAAGCCTGTAAGATTACTCCATGTAACATGCTTTTTTTTTTCCAGAAAAGCAGTTAAGGGCAGCATCCAAAATATATGTTAAAAGGAGCCTGGAGTGCCACCAGCTGGATGGAATGAAAGATAAAATGCTGCACATGTACAATTATATCTGGCTTACAGAAAAGTTATTGATTTCACTTTTTTTACCTCTTGTATAGCAAAGGAAATTAAAAAGTTCAAACATTAACATACAAGATAAGATAATACCCAGTGCTCCCAATTACATTTACAAGTTCGCCGAAGCTGGAAGCAGCACCAAGGTTGCAAAGGGAAGGCAGAAATCACTGAATGCTGTTAAAAAAAAAAAAAAAAAAAAAAAGACTGAAAAATTATGAACTTTCAGCAAATATTTTGGCCTCATTCTTGGTTGATCTGAAGGAAAGTTACCACCACCACCACCTATAAATAACAGGCTTTGTTCTGCAATCAATATGGTTATTAAATTATATAGTTATGTAAACCACACATTCTTGTTTTGTGATGCGGAAGAAGGAACAATCCATTGAAAAACAAGGACTGCGGCAATTCCTTTCAAATTATAATTTAACCAGTCTGTGTATACGTTGGCATCTGCAACAATCGACTATACAAGGAAAAATAGATGCAGCCAACAAAAATCATATTCTCACTGGATTTGGAATTATGTTCAAAGATGAAAAGTCAAAGTATAAGCATATTACCTAAAGAGCACAGAGTTCCTGGTCTGTTCAAAAGTATTACAGAAACCATATAACCCAAGTCTCATCTTATTCACGCTCCAAAACTCCACCAATATCACAGACACACTCTTGTACTGTATGTCACTGAATAAGCAGTAGTGATGTACATGTCTATTTTTACACGTAAAAATTATATAGACCTTTTTGGGGGAGACGGTCAGAACAAATGGCCCTCCTCACACCAGATACTGCACTAAACCTGTTGGTGAATAAGAGAACCAAAAATCTTCATTAGGCTCCTTTTACACCAGCGGACCACCCATTGTTCTCTATGGGGCAGCAGATGTCAGTGGACATGTGGCCCGTCACCCGCTGACATCCGATCTGATCAAAACTGATGGAGGTGGATACATTCATCATCCGTCAGGCAGATCAGATGGAAAAGGACATGCAGCCCGTTTCAATCTGACCGCCACATAGAGAACAGTGGGCTGTGTCCGCTCTGCATAGTGGACAGTGGCAGCAATCACTGCTGTAAAAAAAAAAAAAACAACGACTGCAAATTATGAAATTTGAGATTAGCCACCTCAACCAATGGAAAAGTCACACCTTGCGGGCCAGGTTATGAAAATTTTTATGGGTTCATTGTTCAGAGTGGTATTTAACCACTTAAGGACCGCCTCACGCCGATGTATGTCGGCAGAATGGCACGGCTGAGCACAGGCACGTACAGGTACGTTGCCCTTTAAGAGCCCAGGCGTGGGTCGCGCACCACTGGCGGCACACTCGCGACCAGGTCCTGAGCTCCGTGACCGTGGCCACAGAGCACGGTCACAGGGTTCTACAGCTCTGTGACCCGATTGCGGGACCCAGGCGGCGATCGGGTCACAGAGCTGAGGAACGAAGAGAGGTAAGTGTAAACAAACCTCTCCTCATGCTTTCTAGTGTGGCTGTCACTGATCGTCTGTTCCCTGTTATAGGGAAAGATGATCAGTGACATCACAAGCCAGGCCACGGCCCCAACAGTAAAAACTCACACTTAACTCCTAGTGGTTAACCCCTTCACTGCCAGTGACATTTTTACAGTAATCAGTGCATTTTTAATCGCACTGATCGCGGTATTAATGCCAATGGTCCCAAACATGTGTCAAAATTGTCTGTGTCCGCCATAATGTCGCAGTCACAATAAAAATTGCTGATCACCGCCATTACTAGTAAAAAAAATATATATATATTAATAAAAATGCCATAAAACTATCCCCTATTTTTTAGACGATATAACTTTTGCACAAACCAAACGCTTAGAGATTTTTTTTTAATCAAAAATATGTAGAATAATACTTATCGGCCTAAACAGAGAAAAAAAAATATGCATTTTTTTCAAAATTGTCGCTCTATTTTTGCTTAGAGCGCAAAAAATAAAAACTGCAGAGGTGATCAAATACCACCAAAAGAAAGCTCTATTTGTGGGAAAAAAAAGGACGCCAATTTTGTTGGTGAGCCACGTCGCACGACCGAGCAATTGTCAGTTAAAACGACGCAGTGCCGGATCGCAAAAAGGGGCCTGGTCCTTTAGCTGGAAAATGGTCCGGGGCTTAAGTGGTTAAGAGGTCTTAGACATACATACCCTTCATCCATCAACTCATAACCCTACCCACATTTAGAAAGATACCTTGACATCTTATATTCAAACTGAGGAATCAAGACAAATCCTTCAGTCATTTTTTTCAACTTTCCATATATTAAATCTTCTGCTCCCTTCTTGTTTTAATTTTGGATAGTAAAACTTTATTTTCTGCCAGTAAATACCTTATAAAGTCCACTTCCTGTTTGTCTTCTAAAAAGCCTAGGCGTTTGACATCATGCACAGCACTCATGATATTTTGCCAGGAAGGGGGGGGGAGCCATAAGAGGGCCAATGAGAGCCGCAGAGCTGGAGGTGTGCCTCTGTGTAAATCCACGAAGTGAACAGGCAGCAGCTTCAACTGCCCACATTTAAGTGGAGGGAGATTACTGCAGCATATATGGCAAGTACAGAATCACAGTATATATAAAATATGCAAAGTTGTTAGAGGGAAGCTTCAGAATGCCAAAAAAAATAAAAAATTATTACCAATTATGTGAGCAGACTGCAGTTCCTCTTTAAGCAGAAGCCATCTTGGAAACCACAGCAGCCATTTGAGGAAAATCTGGTAATCACCATTTTAGACCAGCAGCCGTATTGGAAAGGGTAATTATTGTATTGATTTTACCTATTAAATTTGTTTTATTTTAAAAATTTAGATGCATTGATTATAAACATTTGAATAAATATTCCTCTCCAGTTGATAACCACCCTGTAGAATTTTCTCGAAGCTTAATTTTCTTCTTTTTACATTTTTGTACTTTCTATTTTTTGTTGACCTAGCAGGCATTTATTTCATGTTGTTGATCATTTGCTTACCTGCAATATATTAACAGGTGAAATACAGACGTTCTGGCTAATCGTCACATATATACGGTTATTGACTCTACAGGGAAGTTTTATCATTTGTGTCATTTAAAAGTACAACACTCCCATTAGCGGGTGTTTAAATTGGTTTTCAATATTTTTTGTAGAATTTGTTTCCGCCAACCAATAAATATATATATATTTTGTATGAATACATGTCTGGTGAAAAAAAAAAAATCTATTTTTAGTCTGTGTTCATATTGGTCGCTCCTGTATCATTTAAAATGATTCATTCATAATTATAGCGCAGAAAAATTCTCATTAGCTCAATGTGTTTTAAAGAAGGTTTCATTTCGTCCAGTCATGTTTACATGCAATTACATCCATTCAGCATATTCAAAACCAACACTAAACGAAGTGCAAATGCAAATTTCTCGGTCTCAAATTTGAGCTTGTAAACATTCCTGAATATCTAGTGTACAACGTACATAGAAGTCCATAGAATGCATTTAGATCTGTTTAACCACCTCAGCCCTGGAAGAATTTAACCCCTTCTTAACCGGGCCATTTTTTTTGATACGGCACTGCGTCGCTTTGACTGACAATTGCGCGGTCGTGCGATGCTGTACCCAAACAAAATTGACGTCCTTTTGGTGGTATTTGATCACCTCTGTGGCTTTTATTTTTTGCACTTTAAACAAAAAACTATTTTGAAAACAAAAAAGCTATATTTTAACTTTTTTGCTATAATATCCCCACAAATATATATAAAAAAAGGTCTTCATCAGTTTATGCCAATATGAATTCTTCTACATATTTTTGGTAAAAAATTGCAATAAGCGTATATTGATTGGTTTGCACAAAAGTTATAGCGTCTACAAAATAGGGGATAGATTTATAGCATTTTTATTATTTTTTTAAGTAATGGCGGCAATCTGCAATTTTTATTAGGACTGCGACATTGTGGCGGAGAGATCGGACACGACACTATTTTGGGACCACTGACATTTATACAGCAATCAGAGCTATAAATCATTGATTACTGTATAAATGTCACTGGCAGGGAAGGGATTGTCTGGGGGAGGAGACCAATTGCTGTTCCTAAACAGTAGGAACAGATAGCTCTCCTCACCCCTGACAGAATGGAGATCTGTCTGTTTAAATTGACAGATCTCCGTTCTCGCCTCAGGAGCAATCATGGGTACCGCGCACGGGCTCCTATGTCACGTGGCCTATACTCCTTAAAGCGCCCGTCATACAGCTACAGCGATTCGCGCAGGCTTGCCATTATGTCACCGCCAATTGACGCGGGTGGTCGGCAAGCGGTTAACAATGTTTGCTTTGTGGACCTGAATGGTCCAATTTGAGGCTAGTGTGCATGAGGCCTTAGAGTGAAGCCAGAACTGAGTCGCTCTGCTTCTCCATGCAATGCAGGCTGATTCAGCATTCCTCTCAAGAGCCCTCAGCTCTAATGCAAGATATGCGAATATCAAAAAACCTTAAGGGGCGGGTGCTAGTCTGAAGTTATGGCTGTTCCTAGGCAGACCACCTTGGGTGATATCCACATATGGATGCTGAACCTCCATAAAACTAAAAGAACTAAAAGCCAGGGACAGTTCGGCTCACAGTGTGCAGTGAAAAGCGCAAGTTGTCAGCACATTAGAGGAGTCAGTATGACTGGAGCTTTAACATTAATTGTGCCTAAGGTAGGTGATATGCTCACAAGAGCTTTGCATCCTTGCTAAACTTCTGCAGTAGCACAGTACAGTTTTAAATGACTATGGGCTTCTACAGCTTCACAACACAGCAAATATATTCATGAAACATATGATACTTTCTAGTCCATGTTGCAAAATGATAGTCATTAAACATATGATCTCTCCTTAGCTCACATTGGGAAATATGCCAAGCTGCCGGATATATAAACATAGCATTGAAAGAAAGCTATATTAATTCAATACCTTCCATTCATTCTTTGGTCATTCGAAAAGATCCAAGAACATTTTGCTTACAATTTTTGAAGCTATGAAGCAGAACATCTGCTTTCCAGAATGAAAAAACCTTTGAACTGTGATGTCAACTTAGCAAAACATTACGTCATGACAGACTTTGTCTAGATAGAGATATGGTAAATGTCGACAATTGGATACATCTGCACAAACTGGAATCTGTGCACTGTAAAGGCCTTAACAAATGTTAGACCAATGAGAACACGGATTTAGACCCAAAAGGAATATAAAATGTTTACACAATACGGTGAGGGTCATTCTAAAGAGGAGGACACTGAAGGCATTAGGTCAATAAAAGGAAGACTTTATTTGCTAGAGTTTTTTCACAAACAGCGAGACTAAAAAAAAAAAAAAAACAATTATGATTTTGATAAAGAATTGCTCATCCAAAACTATAAATAATTTATGAGACAGATTGATTTCTTTTAGTGGTTTTTAATCACCACTTTTTTTTTTGCTTTATAAAAACAAAAAAAGTAAAAATTTTTCAAAAATAATTCTTAGTTTCGGTTATACATTTTTGCAAATAAATTCTTTCTTCATAAATTTAGGCCACAATGTATTTGGCTACATTATGGCAAAAATAACCCAAATGTGTGTATATTATTTAGACTGCGAAAGGAAGAGTGTCTACAAAACTATGGTATATATACACACATACACACACTTTATAAATGATTAATCCCGATGTGCTGACTACCCATCTCATTTCTTGAGGCCCTAAAATGCCCGGACAGTATAAATACCACCCAAATTACCCCTTTTGTTGGAAAGGTGAGACAATCCAATGTATTTAGTAAGAGGCATGTTGAGTTTTTTGAAGTTGTAATTTTTTGGTCACAATTTCTTGGGAATTTAAAAAATTGAATATTAACAATGATCTGTCTTCTCCTCTAGTCCGTTCCTTCCCCCTACAGTTGGAACACACTGAGGGAATACAGTTAACCCCTTGATCGCCCCCCTAGAGTTAACCCCTTCCCTGCCAGTGACATTTACACAGTAATCCGTGCATATTTATAGCACTGATCATTGTATAAATGTCAATGGTTACAAAAATGTGTCAAAAGTGTCTGATCTATTCGCCATGTCACAGTCCCAATAAAAATCACAGATCACCATTACTAGTTAAAAAAAAAAAAAAAAAATTATATTATATATATATATATATATATATATATATATATATATATATATATATATATATATATATATATATATATATATTATTCAGGATTTATATAGCGCCAACAGTTTGCGCAGCGCTTTACAATATGAGGGCAGACAGTACACTTACAATACAAATCAATACAGGAGGGATCAGAGGGCCCTGCTCGTTAGAGCTTACAATCTAGAAGGGAGGGTCAAGTTGAAACAAAAAGGTAATAACTGTGGGGGATGAGCTGATGGAGAAAATGAAAATACAATTAGGTGTGGGTGGGGTAGGCTTCTCTGAAGAGAAGTGTTTTCAGGGATCGTCTAAAAGCTAATAAAGTAGGAGATAAGCGGACAGATTGGGGTAAGGCATTCCATAGGATTGGGGAGGCTTTGGAAAAGTCCTGGAGGCGAGTATGGGAGGAGGTGATGAGGGAGCTAGAGAGCAGGAGGTCTTGAGAGGAACGAAGAGGACGAGAAGGTTGGTATTTAGAGACCAAGCTAGTGATGTAGCTGGGGGCAGAGTTGTGGATGGCTTTGTATGTAATTGTTAGTATTTTGAATTTAATTCTTTGGTTGAGCGGAAGCCAGTGGAGGGATTGACAGAGAGGAGTTGCAGACACCGAGCGATTGGTAAGGTGGATGAGTCTGGCAGCGGCATTCATAATGGATTGAAGAGGTGATAGACTATGTAGAGGTAAGCCAATGAGAAGGGAGTTGCAGTAGTCAAGGCGAGAGATGACAAGCGAGTGAATTAAGAGCTTTGTTGTCTCATTGGTTAGAAAGGGGCGTATTTTGGCGATGTTGCGGAGGTTGAGGCGGCAGGATTTGGACAGTGATTGGATGTGTTGCTTGAAGGAGAGTTCAGAGTCCAGGACTACACCTAGAACCTTGGCATGAGGGGATGGGCTTATGGTTGTGGCATCAATTTTGACAGTGAGATTAGGGGAAGGGGCATATGGGGGAGGAAAAATTATAAGTTCGGTTTTGGATAGATTGATTTTGAGGAAGTGGTGTGACATCCAGACTGATATATCTGATAGTAAATTAGTGATACGTGAGGAGACAGAGGGAGTGAGCTGAGGGGTAGAGAAATAGATTTGGGTGTCGTCAGCATAGAGGTGGTATTGGAAGCCGTGGGAGGTTGACCCAGGGAGGAGGTATAGATTGAAAATAGGAGTGGTCCAAGTACAGAACCTTGGGGGACCCCAACAGAGAAGGGAAGAGGGGAGGAGGAAGTAGAGTTGTAAGAAACGCTAAAGGTGCGGTTGGATAAGTAGGAAGAGAACCATCGTAGAGTACGGTCACGGAGACCAAAGGTGTGGAGTTTTTTGAGAAGGAGGGGGTGGTCAACCGTATCAAACCGTATATATATATATATATATATATATATCATAGTTTGTAGATGCAATCTCTTCTGCGTAAACCAATCAATTTATGCTTATTGTGGTTTTTATTACCAAAAATATGTAGAATATATATTGACCAAAACTGATGAAGAAATTTGATTTTTAAAAACCTTTTTGGGGATATTATAGAAAAAAACTAAAAATTTTTTCTTCAAAATTTACGCCTTTTTTAAATTTATAATGCAAAAATAAAAAAAATAAAATGCAGAGGTGATCAAATACCACCATAAGAAAACTATTTGTGGGGAAAAAAAGGACATCAATTTTGTTTGGGTACAGCGTCGCATGATAGCGCAATTACCCGTTAAAGGGACGCTGTGCCAGATCGCAAAAAATGGCCTGGTCAGGAAGGGGGTAAATTCTTCCGGGGCTGAAATGGTTCTTTGAAATTCAAAACATTCTGTTATGCCTCCCAAGTAAGGGGATACCACATGTGAGACTTTCATAGCCTAGATACATATGGGGGCCCAAAATCCAAGCACACCTTTGAGTTTTCAAGGAGCATCAACTACTCATCTAATTTCCTAACTACCTTTTGCATTTTTGGATGACCTAGAGCACCAGCACAGTGGAAACAGTCACAAAATTATCCCATTTTGGAAAGAAAACACTAAAGGTATTTTTTGAAAAGCATGGTCCATCTTTTGAAAAAAAAAAATTTTTTGCCACAAGTTTTTGGAAAATGCAGTAAAAATCTTTTTTTTTTTTCCAACACAATGTTGCAAATTAATAAGCTAGCTATGTATACCACATTAGAGAGACATACTTATAGAATTACACCCAAAAAACACATTCTGCCACTTTGGCGCCAACACCAAGCATGTTTCAGAAGGAAAGGTGCACAATGCCTCCATGTTTCTCTCATGACCGCTTTCTGTTCTTTTGTATCCTTGAGCTGTAGGCTCAAAGTACAAGAGGCAGCCACCCTGCCCATCTGTATATCCTTTTTTTTGTGACTAATACAAATGTATGGGCAGTACCTGGTACAGAAATGTTCAAAAAAAATTAAAATATGGATACATATGGGTACAGACTGCATGCACATAGCCATTAAACAGCACTACCACATTGTTGCTCCACATTATAGTCTAGAATATTAGTATGTCCATGTTGGCACCATTGTGATGAGAATTAAAGTCCTGGCACAAGAGTAGCTAAGGTCATTCAACGTAAATGCCGGTGTCTTTCCCTTGTCTAGTATAGGCTCCCATTGACAAAAATGACTTGATTGTTGTACCCAGTTATACAGCTGTGCTATTATAAACGCAGGTATAACATATGATTGAATGCAAAAATTAAAATGTTTCATTTTAATATTTGATTATATTTTTTGCATACACCTTTACGCTATACTCCTATTTATGACAGCATTGATGTATACCCGAGTACAGCAGAATACAGCCATTCAAGTCCATGGAAGGCTGTAGACTGCACATGGGCTGCCTGGGTGGGGGAATAATGCATCTTGAGGGGGCTTCGTCCATGTGCAAGCACCTTTAAGCCAGCCACAGATGGTTCAAAATTCAGCCGGTTCAGTAGCAACCAGACAAATTTTGATCAGTCTACGGGCAGACTGGTTGTACTGAAGTCGATCCATCGTTCAAGTTGTGTACAACCATCCTGTCATTACTTTTTTTTTTTGCCTGATCACTGCTGGCGGCTAAAGTTACTCCATCTTTCATAAAAATGTAAAAATAATCTGTCCAAAAAAAAAAAAGCTTCTTCAATATCTGAATGCTTTATAAAGTGCAATATGTAGCAGTGATATGAGGTGGTAATGGACATTAGCCTCTTCAAATGAAAAACATGGCCTGGTAGCTTGAATACAATTAGTTTAATTAATCCTCTTCTAAGAGGCCATGTAGACACACCAGCAGGACTATAATGGAATATTTTTCTACATAGTTAATCCTCCGACACTGAATATCTATTCTGCTTGTTCCGTTGTCATGGAAATCACCGTAAAAAAAGTTAAATGCCAGAAATTTTAAAGCCCTCACTGTGTATTAACAAAGTCCGCCTAACAATTTATACCTTGGGAAAGAAAGACGAAGTGGCTCTATACAAGACTGCTAACAAAAGAACACAGGCTTCAATAAACCTGAGGTTCCAAATTCCATCACTGCCGAAGCAGGGTAGTGTGTAGCTGCACAGGACATTGCTATGGAGATGCAAACACATGCGTAAAGCACGCACATCATGGAGGAGAGTGATAACGATGGCTTGTTTGGCATTAAAACTGGACCTGTAATTGGATTACAAACGCCCCCCCACCCAACTATCCCGACAACCCAACCTGCTAAAAAACAAATAAAAAAAATAAAAAGTTCCAGTATAAAAAAGGTGATAAGGGCTCTCCTTGGTGGCCAGACAAAATGTACAGGGGTGGGGGTTATTGTATTTCTGACCTCTGGTGTATGGAATATGGGCAGACTGGTTATAACCAGTTTATCTTTCAAATGCAATGGCTGCATCAAAAAAAAAATTTTCCCGCAATATTTTGCACTTTAACACAGCTATGCACCAAACTCAAAGCACATTTCTGTGCACAAACTGCACCAATTTAACCTGGTAAAGATACATGTGACGGTTGTCATCACAGTGTAATTAAATGTAATTGAAAACAGTCTTGTATCCATATTTTAACCACTTGTGCTCCAGAAGACTTTACCCCCTTTCATGGCCAGGGCATTTGTTGCTATTCAGCACTGCAATAATTTAAATGGCAATTGCGTGGTCATGCAAAACTACCCACATTTTTCACAAAAATAGAGCTTTTGGTGGAATTTGATCACCACTTATTTTTTTAACAAAAACATAAAAAAGGCAAATTTTGAAAGAAAAACAATATTTTCAATTTTATGTTATAAAACATATCAGATACAAAAAAAAAGTCTTTAGGCCAAATATATTCTGCTACAAGTCTTGGTAAAAAAATAAATAAAAATAAAACCTAATAACTTAATGGTTTCTGTGAAAATTAGTTTACCAATGATGATATATGTACTGGAATTTTTTTTATTACCATTTCCAGTAATATTGGTAATCAACGACTTATAGTGGGACTCTGATCTGGTGTGACAGGTAATCTGACACTGACACTGTTTGGGAACTGGCTAAATGATGCTGACATCAGTGACACTAATACAGTGATTAGTGCCAATATACACTATCACTGTACTTATGACACTGGACGGGAAGGGGTTAAAGTGGTTGTAAACCCTTACAACACACTTTGACCTACAGGTAAGCCTAGATTAAGGCTTACCTGTAGGTCCAAGAAATATCTCCTAAACCTATACGGTTTAGGAGATATTTACCGAAAGACAGGTACCACTGTCTACGGCGCATGCGCTGTAGACAGTGGCGCGCAGGCGCACTGAGCGCGGCACCGTCAACTGCGAATATGCCGCACTTGGCGTGAGTGGGAGTGACGTCATTGCTGCTTCGCCGAATGACAGCGGCGAGACCCTCAGAGAAGATGGATGCACCGGACTAAGGGGGACAGCGGTGACATCGCTGGCTCCTGTGTCAGGTAAGTGACACATAATGGACTACTATGCAATGCATAGTAGTCCATTATGCTTTACCTTTGCAGGGAATGAAAGAGGAAGTAAACTCATCAGGGTTTACTTCCTCTTTAACATTTCGGGTGATCAAGGTGTGAAAATTGTGCCCTGTAATGTGTGCTGCTTTTTAAAAAATATATTTGTTCCTTATGTCTGCTTTGCAGAGCTGACAGAGAGATTGTACAGAACCATGTGCTGATTGTCAACACGGGGCTCTGTGCTGTCATTGGACACCGCTGATCAGCAGATCCTTGCCATGAATCATTGGCTGGGGCATGCTAAAAGTCCTGCGGTGTTCAAACACAGCAGAGCCAGCAGGCGGGGGCGCATGCCCTGAACTATGAAGAAAGCAGCAACTTACAAGTAGGTTACCTGTACGAACCACCGGCCAATGTTTGATTTATTTATAAAATGTAACTCTGATGGATAAAAGTTGTAATTTTTTTTTTTATTTAATGGGCAATAGATATCCACATGTGAGAAAAAAAAATGTGTATATAATAATATATATATAAAAAATACACACACACATACACACCACTGAAGGTGGAGGAGCGCAAAGTCTTTAACATCCACCATCTCCATGCCCAAGAGGGTTAAGACAGGGCTGGCCACACAAAATATTGACACTTTTTGTGTTAGGGGTGTAATCACTTTTGTTGCCAGTGGTTTAGACATTATTGGCTGTGTGTTTAGTTATTTTGAGGCAACAGCAAGTTTACACTGTTATACAAGCTGTGCACTCACTACTTTACTTTGTAGTAAAGTGTAATTTCTTCAGTGTTGTCGCATGAAAAGATATAAAATATTTACAAAAATGTGAGCGGTGTACTCGGTTTTGTGAGATTCTATCTTAGAGATGCACCGAAAATTTGGCCGCTGAAAATGAATCGTCTGAAAGCGGTTTTTTTCATTCAGCTGATAGCAAAAGGGGGCGGGGTCTGCCCCAGGTGCCGCCCATTGCGGGGGTGTCACCCTGGCGCACCACAATCCACTACTCCCTTGTCCTCCCCTCCTTGCCGCAATCTCCATGTGTCACGAATCTGAATTGTCTGGGCCATAGTAACAATGTCCCACCTCCTATGATAGACAGCACACAGATCCAATGGCAGGACATTGGATCAGTGTGACGTGATCACAAGAGGCGAGGCATTGATACTGCCGCCTGGGCAATTCAAACCTGGGCCAAGACACGGAGATCGCCACTCTGATCCAGACACTGGTGAGGCTGCTGGGCATGGGCAGGCTGCATATGACAGGCACTGGTGAGGCTGCATGTGACGGGTCCTGATGAGGCTGCTGGCCACTGATAGGCTGCATATGACGGGCACTAGTGAGGCTGCGGGGGACTGGTAGGCTGCATTGTCTACTATTAGCAATGTTTATGATACAAAAGATGGTTAGAAACTGCATTTTTCTTGACCTTTCTTGCACTAAAGGTGCCAATAATGGCAAACAAATTCATATTAATAAAACGTTGTATATAATACAATTAAATATTTTTTTTAAAACTAATTTTCAGTATCGGCACCAAAATTTCCATTTGGTGCACCCCTAATTATATATATATATATATATATATATATATATATATATATATATATATATATATATATACACACATATACATATATACACATACACCTGTACATATACAGTATATTCATAAATTCTATTACATTTCCAGAATTAGCTTGGGACAAATTCACTTTCTTCATTAGGTTGTACACATTTATGAGGGTTAAAATGTTATTCTAATAAAATTTTCAACCAATTTCATCACTTCAGATTTGCTGCTTTTTGTTGAAGGTCCATCCATATCGTCACTCCAAATATTGCATTCTGTACCATATTTATTAATATGCGCCATGTCCATACATTTGGAGCAATTAAAGAAAATTCCTGCACCATCAATGATAAATTCCCCTCATTCTATCTGACAATGAAGGAGCTGGATGCAAATTTTCTAATGGTCACCAAGTTGTCACTGGGCACACACTGGCTATGGTTTGGAAGCAATCAACAAAACAGTGACCAACCCCAGAAACAAGGAAAGGTCCCAGAGTTGAGAATCCACATACTGTACATACAATCCGATGACAGCTCCAATAGTCCAAGGTAATTAAAGGATAACATTCAACAACAAATAAAGCCAACCTGTTTCAGGAGCCAAGCACACTCCCCCATTCCCCGGGACTACAAAACTATTAGAAATTCTGCATATAGCCCCACAGACCAGACAGTGCACAGTCCACATGGGATTTGCTGCTTAAAGCAGACCTTCAGTAATTTTTTCAACTTTCCATCTATTAAATCTTCTGCCCTAGCCGTTTTAACTTTGGATAGTAAAACATTTTTTCTGCCAGTAAATACCTTATACAGCCTACTTCCTGTTTGTCTGGTAAAAAGCCGAGGCTTATGACCTCATGCACAGCTCTCCGTTGAGTTTGCCAGGAAGGGAGGAAGGATGAGTCATAAGAGGGCCAATGAGAGCTGCAGAGCTGGAGGTGTGCTGTGTCTGTAAATCCAGGAAGTGATCAGGCAGCAGCTTCCATTGCCCACAGTTAAAATGGTTGCAGCCAGACTCAGTAGAGGGAGATTTCTGCAGCATATTTGGCAAGTACAGAATCACAGTATATATAAAATATGCAAAGTGGTTGGAGGGAAGGTTCAGAATGGCAAAGATGTTTTTATTACAAATTACGTGAGCAGTTCCCCTTTAACTGCAGACAAGAAACAGGAAAAAAAAAAAAAGTTTAACCACAGATGCAGCTACAAACTTATAAACACTGCCATCTACTGGCTGATGTCACAATTTATTGTATATCTATGGAAGGGGGTATTGTTAGATGCAGATTCAGATGAACTTCACAAATTGAAGCTCAACTCCAACAAATGCGTTATAAGCACTAACAGTAAACCACTTTTTTTCCTTTTGGGATAAAGGTTTTACATAAATGACTAAAAACTGAAAATTGTAAGCACCTTTGTCAGTGTTAAATAGTTTAGCTCAAGCCTCTGCTACTCAGCTTGGTCTGTTAAAGGAAGTTGAAAATTAAACTCATTGACTGGATGACATGGTGAAAATAAAGGAAAAAAGTCAAAAAAAACTTAAAAATATATGCAGCCACCACATCGAAGAATTGGTAAGCTGCAACAGAACACATTTTTGGATACAGTAAGGGAGGATACCAACCACTGTAAGGTTTATTTTTTGCCATCTGTGTCCCATTTGGAAGACTTACATTCACTTTCTGTCCCAAAGCCAAAGAGGGGATGAAATCCCTGAAAGGGAATCTCTTGGGGACCCCCATGTCACCAGAACCCTGTTAGAAGATTTCCCATCCATTTCTGGTAATGGCAAATAGGATTAAGAGGGTGACTCTCCCTAATGGAAGCACAGACAGCAATAAAAATTGACAGGTGTTTAACAGCTTCAGCCCCAGAAGATTTTACCCACTTTCAGACCAGAGCACAAGTGTGACAGCGATGAAAGCTAAAAATTGGCCTGGGCAGGACGGGGGTTTAAGTGCCCAGTAGGCAAGTGGTTAAACTATAGAAGGGTTCATTTATTTCTGAAGTACACCAACAGGACAAAACACATTTAAATATTTTTTTTGGACTTGAGCAAATCTGCCCCATATTTATTCACCCATAAAGACCTCCTCGTGGATTCTAGTTAGCTTGTGGTTCGGGGGAGGAAAGTGAGACATTGCTTCTCTCTGCTTGGTTTAATTATTACACAAATTAGTTTTCATGCGATGTAGGTGCATCAAAACCGTTTTCTATAAGGCAACAAAATTACTAATGATAACAAATAGTTGTGCACATTCCATACTGGCCCATGAAGGAAGGGTGCTTCATATACATTTACCTATATGGAAATACTTATGGAATCCGGCCATAGAAAAATCAAACAATGCTGCCATTGCTGCTAATACCTTTTGAAAATGCCAGTGGTCAATCAGTCATGCTGATGCTTCAGAACGGCTCGAGTCACTGCCTTGACATTAAAGTGCATATCAGAAGTCCTTTTCTCTATAACATGCTTATTTGAGGCTTGTGATGTAAAAATGATTGATGGCAGACAAATAGTCGTTTTAGAAAGGCAGCTATTGCACTTGTTTTATGTCTGGGTACATCACAGGAGCCAAAATGGCTGCCTCAAAGGGCATGGAGGAGCCTGTAAACTGACAGTGCCTAGGTCTAAGCGACTAATAGCTAGGCCTGAGCCCACTGATATAATGTATCCCCACCGCCCCTCTAGTTTGCGAACATGGTCAATTTCAGCATCGGCTTAAAAGTAGCAAGGAGTTGCAAAAGAACGCAGATAAGGTGAGTATACGTGGGTCGGGAGCTAACCTTCTCCAGAGATGTGCTCAAAAGGTAAAGTCAGAGTCTCAGAGTTGAGGTTTTTATTTTTATTATTTAATCTGCTGCAAACTACTCATAATTCTGGAATGTGTACTGAGCCTTTTACTTTAGCTGTGGAAAATACAATTTTGCAGATTTATGAAAACCAAAGCTTCTGTACACATCTCACCCTGCAAACAGATTTCTGGAGCTTACATTCATCAGGACCAGCACAAGTAAATGTACATTCCACTACAATGCCTTTTGGGGGTTGAAAATAAATTGCTCTGAAACGTGGCAAATGTTTCTGGAGCTGTAACCAAAAATAGCTGTATTTTTTTTTCTTTTCAGCAGCAGAGCTGCCAAATTCAAGCCAGTACACTGCCAAACGTAGAGGAAAATAAACACTAGTTAGAAGAAATCAGAAGTTGGAATGATCCAGGCCTAACCAAGAGATTTCTTAGTCTCATGGACAGTGTACAAAATATTATTTTTCTCGTGACACTAAAGCATACGGTAATTACTTTAATTTTTCCATAGTAACTCAAGTTCACAAAAAAAAAAAAAAAAAAAAAAAAAAAGGAGAAAGCATTCTCTATATTACATTAATATGTAAAACGTAAGTAAGCTTTAGAATTTGCTTGTATATAATCATTTGTAGCCAGGAGCTGGCTAAGACTGCCTGCACTATCAGAGGATACTCTGTAGCACTTGATATAGCGCGGTATTTCACTCTAGTGTTCAGCCCGGATCCCACGTTTTCATGTCCTGAAGGCAGAGTGGAGCAAAGGATCTTGGGATATGTAGTCCCTTGAACCAGATTTACACTGGGATTGGACTGCCATGGACTACAACCACCAGCCGGCTGGAGAGGGAGAAAAGAATCCTGGGAGAGGGAATATAAAGGATAGGATCGCTCTCTGGGACACCACAGCCTGGATCTGCAACAGTAAAGTTAGCCCAATTGTTTTGTATTGTGTGAAAGATGAGGTTACATCAAGAATGGTGATCTTTATTCGAAGCAAAAAAATAATCATCAGCACTAATATATATCTATATTAAATGCCACACCTGTTAGGGCTGGTCTAAAGTCTAAGCTTGAGCATAGAAAAATATCTTACTCTAGTGGAGCATTTTCACAGTTTTGAGGTTGAGCGGTAGGCCAAAATCCATCTTTATAGTTTGCAGGCATTTTTCAAGAGAACTGGAACTGGGGTTGTTTTCAGGCAGTTTGGCATCTTCACTCAGGGCCTTGGACGACCTTGTTCAGACACCGATTGAAACCCTAGGCAACTGTCATTTACAGTCAATGCCTTCAATTTCCAGTGTAGAGGGCATCGCTTGTCTGCCTTAGCGTGCCCTTAGCGTGCCCCTGGGAGTTGCTGACCCCTGCAATAGAGCGCAACTTAAGTCAGAGCTCAAGTTACATCACTTGCAGCAGTACGTTCAGGGCTTTTGGATATCCACACAAGGGTGGATTATTCAGGTAAATAACATGTCGGAAATACTTTAAATGCATATTTTATGGAAGGATGTTTGCTGAAATAAATGGCCTGACAACAGGGTTTCTTTAAAGATGTTGACTTCTGCATCTGCGCAAGGAGTGTCATTTACCTATTTTGAACCATCACTGATCTAGAGACCGGTTTTGCCCAAAAATAAAACTATTGTAAAACCTGTAAACATCTTAAAAATTATGAAAGGAAAGTCAACATTTTGACTTCTGACACAATAGCACAATTACTTTTGATGTAGAAGCAACAGCACCTAGGTTTTTCCAATACCAATGAACTGTACCAACACATTTTAATGGCAATATGCATATGGAACTGATATTTCTACTAAAAATGCTCTTTTGGCATGGAGATATTCATTCCAAAAAAGGAAAACAGCCTTTGCCAATAACCTTAACTCATATGACCTAGTTTCTCTCATCATACAAGATACTTAAAGTGATTGTAAAGTTTATTTATTTTTTTAATTACAAACATGTTATACTTACTGCTATGTGCAATAGAACTGCACAGAGCGGGCCGGATCCTCCTTTTCTGGGGCCGGCATCAGTGCTCCTGAGAGTCTGCTCTTCTGTGCGTTTTACCATAGGCATCCACTACCTATGGTAGCACACCTGCAGGCTCCATGCTGCCTGCGTCCATAAATACAGATAGTGCAGCTTGGCCCGCCCCCCCCCCCACCCCTCCCCCAGTCTTGTCACAGGATTTGACCAACAGCAGTCGGAGCCAATGGCTAACACTGCCCAAGCAAAGCCTGCGAGAGCCACTACAGATGCGCACAGTCCTGGGTTGAGTGAGGTAAGTAAAAGGAGGGGGGGTAAAACAGGTGCTGGGACATTTTTTTACCTTAAAGGATAAGTCCACCCCAACATTAAAAGTGCTACATCTACAGACATCCATGACCTAACACTAACCTATCTAGCCCTATAAAGAAGAAATCAGTAGACATACCTTTTTTGAAGCCAAACCAGTCCAGTCTCCAGTGGCGGAATCTCTGCAGAGGACACAGCCTGTGACAACAACTGTGAAATAAATGGAGTGTGACATCACCCATTTACTTAACATTGAGCTTATGATGTTGGCTGTGACCTCAGCACCCGATTCCACAGCAAAGCTGCAGCTGACCGGTCAGCATGTATACTGATTTCTTCTTTACAGGGTTAGATAGGTTACCGTTAGATCAATGTCTGTAGACATCGAGATTTTAGTGTTAGGGTGCACTTATCCTTTAATGCAGGGAATGTATTAAGGTAAAATAAGTTTAGGTTTTAGAACCACCTTTAATCATAACTGTACCAAAATTGGCTTGCACCAGAAAAAAATTCTGAACAGAGGAGATTACAAAAAAAAAAAAAAAAAAAAAGTAAAAAACACAAAACGTTGGGTGACATATTCAGATAGGGAATTCAATAGGGAAGGTATTGCTTCTTTCACATTGGCTGGTTATCAATCCCATAGAAAAAAAAATAAAAAATAAAAAAAATAAAGGAAGTGACATCAAGATAGATTGTGAATTCATGCTATTACTAAACCACAGGAAAGAAATATCTCCTAAAGCAACTGAAAAGGAGGGTGTTGAGATTGTACATGCAAGATTTTGGTAAATAATTGACCCTTAATCTGCATTAATAGATGTAATAACTTATTAAAAAAAGAAAAAAAAAGCCTTACATAGGAGGCTGGTTTACTAAAAGGATTCAGATTATTCACTCAAATGGTAGGTGTGAGCACTTTGAATACTCAAATATGTGCTTTTTAAATTAAAAAAACAGGAATTTGTTTTTACATGATTGGATAATAAAAAGTGAATCTTAACCAACTTCGACTTCTTAAAAGAAGATTCTCAACACCTTTAGTAAATCCGCCTCAATATCCAAAAGTACCCAAATAAAACTACACATATATTTTATATTTCCAAACATACTAACCAATAATTGACGGAAAGTAGCCAAAGCAGAAGTATATCCTTATCAGGGCCGTCTTTAATATTGATTGGACCCTGGGCAAAAATTCTTAGGGCGCCACCCCCCCCATGCAATTTCGCTCTCCACCTTCTCTGAGACATAAAATAAAATAGCAGATTGACTTAAAATCAGTTTACTGTATCAGATAAAGCAGCAATTGCGATTGGTTGCCAGAGGTTACAGCATATCATTACTGCTTACTGACTGGTTGCTATAGGTTACAGCACTCCTTAAGGCTCACTTAATAGTTGCCAGAGGTTACAGCACATTTCTGCTTGTTCAATGGCTGCTAGAGATTACTGTACAGTAATACTGCTCACTGGTTGCGATAGGTATATCATGCCCCCCCCCCCCCCCTGCAGTGAGGAGAAGATGTGCTGTAACCTATGAATGCTGCCTTTATTTACATATCAATGCCGTTGGCCTCAGCTATTTACATATGCATGTGACTGCTATTTACATATGAATGCCAGTATTTACATGTAAACACAGGTCTGCAGGTGAGTCATCTGTACACAATAGGACAGAGCTGGGCAGCATTAGTAGCAGCACAGGACTAAAACTTCAAGGGACAAGGGAATGTAAACTGGGATAGTTAGCAAGTATGAGGCAGCTGCTTTGGGCCCCACAACAATGACAGGGCCCTGGGCAGCTGCCCCTTTTGCCCTGACTTAAAGACGGCCCTGATCCTTATATCAATAGCTGAACAAATGTTTTAATTAAGAGCACATTGACTAAAAGCCATTTGGAACATTTAGAGCTGCACTTATGTGTGGAAGCTAGAGGAACATAAGAAATAAAGAATATGATTTAATGCGCCATACTCTTCCACACTTATGGGATAATGGCTGCAAATTATCCAAGCTTAGATTTATATACAACCCAATACCCCACTTTTTAATAGTCCTGCATTTACACAAAGGCCTGTAGTGAATGACTTTCAAAATGGTGCCTGAAAAAGGCTTATACTGTATAGGATTTTTTTTTTTTTATTATGATGGGATGCAGACTTCTCCTGAACGCTTGAAATGTCACTCAAAACATATTGTATGCCTCCAATCTTCTGATTGGTACATTTCATAAAAAAAGGAGGCCGTCAAAAATCACTTTCAGGTCTTTTATCTTAGAGAATAGATTCTTACTGGCCAGAAGGATAGGTGGCATTTCATTATTTTGTTAAAAATTCTCCACAATCTCAAAGGACTACACATCTTGGCATGAGAAGCAGACTTGGACTCAGATCAGCAAGATGGATTGGATCTCTTGGTCACTCAGAACACACAAGGTGATACTCTATACGAGTTGAATTGAAGCAAACTAGCTCCTCTCATGCTGGTATCTTTTTAGTAGCAAAATGTCCACAGTTAAAGCATGGAGATCCCCTGTGGTTGATATTTCAGCATTTAAAAACAAGGTCTACAAGTTGTTTCTTGAAAAATTAGCCAGCATGCTACAGGATCATTCAACACTTAAAGCTTATATACTGCGGCGGGTGGCTCTATTGCGCAAAACAACGTACTTGTATGTCGTTCCATGCTAAAGATCGTGTGGGCGCACACACGCTGCACGGAGGTGGAGCTGATGCGCATGTCCGGTGGACCCAATGTCCGCTGGCTGCCCGCGATCACGGGAAAGAGGCAGAATGGGATCTGCTCATGTAAACAAGGCAGATCCCCGTTCTGACAGGGGCAACAGGGAGATCTGCTGTTCCTAGTGATCAGGAACTTAGAGGAGAGATCTGGGCTGTCGACACTAACCTCACACAGTTAAAACACACTGAGGGAACACAGTTAACCCTTTGATCGCCCCTGTAGTTAACCCCTTCCCGGCCAGTGTCATTTATACAGTAATCAGTGCTTTTTTTTTTTAGCACTGATCACTGTATTGGTGGCACTGGTCCCCAAAAACTGTCACTTAGGGTCATATGGTCAGTCAAAATGACGCAATCCTGCTAAAAAAAAAAAAATCACAGATCGCCACCATAACCAGTAAACAAAATAATTTGTTTTTAAAAAGACCATAAATCTATGCCCTATTTTGTAGACACAAACCAATCAATGCACGCTTATTGCAATCTTTATCAAAAATATGTAGAATACATATTGGCTTAAAGTGATGAATACATTTTTTTTTGGATATGTATTAAAGCAGAAAAAGAAATTTCTTCAAAATTGCTATTTTTTGTTTAGAGCGCAACAAAATCGAAACCGAAGGAGGTGATCAATTATCACCAAACAAAATCTCTATTTGTGGGGTGGGGGGGGTGGGGGCAGCGCAATTGTCAAAGTAACGCAGTGCCGTATTGCAAAAAATGGCCTGTCATTACCCCTACTCATTCACATGGGGGGGATCCAGATTCTGATGAGTCACCCCCGCAGCCATATGGATTTTGAGGGGGACCCCACACCATTTGGGCCTGGTTTGGATAGCGGGGACCTCATCCTGTTTTTTTCCGGAATTATTTGCCGGCAAGTCTGTTTACATTTATCAGTCATCGGTTGTCAAGAATGCGGCAGTCAGCTTTCCGACCTGCTCCTTATCCGCTATTCTTCACACAGAACTCAAATCAGGCGATCGTTTTTCGACTTATCCAAATCTTCCAAAAATGTGAAATACATCTGAATCGCCGAATAGCCAAAAAAGTGTCTGAATTTAGATTCAGACCAAAATGAATTGCACATGTCTAGCTCAGTGGAGGTTTGGAATTTCTTTGGGAAACAGCACTGGAGACCAGACCAGTACTATAGTGAGAGCAGTTTTCTTTTCATGCTCTAACTTCGCTGCGTTTTTTTTTTTTTTTTTTTTTTACTGAAGTTCCACTTTAAATGCCACTAACCAAAAATGTTTGGGCAGCACTCATTTACTGTATCAACATTTTTCAATGGGAAAAGTAATTGCAGCCGGACAGAGGGGTACTAGACCATATGTTTATGGTCCCTATAGCAACTGCAATGCTACAACAGTTTTAAATGTAAACTTAAAGTGGTTGTAAACCCTTACAAACCACTTTGACCTACAGGTAAGCCTAGATTAAGGCTTACCTGTAGGTCCAAAAAATATCTCCAAAACCTATATGGTTTAGGAGATATTTGCCCGAAAACAGGCACCGCTGTCTACGGCGCATGCGCTGTAGACAGTGGCGCACTGAGCGCGGCATTCTCAACGACGGAGCTGCCGCGTGTCGGCTCCCATGCGCATGAGTGACGTCATCGTGGCTTTGCCGAATGACAGCGGCGGAGCTGCGAGACCCCACCAAGAAGATGGATGCGGCGGACTACAGGGGACAGCGGCGACTTCGCTGGCTCCTGTGTCAGGTAAGTGACACAAAATGGACTACTATGCGATGCATAGTAGTCCATTATGCTTTGCAGGGAATGAAAGAGGAAGTAAACTCATCAGGGTTTACTTCCTCTTTAACAGCATTAAATACTGTAAATTTTGTAAAAATATGAAAATATGAATACATTTTGCAATATAAGGCTGCCACATTTCTATACTTCCATGTTCTACAAAGTAAATTAAATTAGAAATTGTGGATGGTATTTCCTAACTAAACACAGACATACCAGAATTATGGATGGCTTTGTCCTACAGGATATACTTTTTATGGAACATCCAAGAAAAGCAGAAAAATGACAAGTAAATTTCATGCTAACATAATAACACAATGCTGTAAAGGCTAAAACTCTCCAAGAAATCGTCTATCCATGATATAAACTGCAAAATATTAAAGTTTACATAATCAAACTTATGGAGCACAAAACGAGCAGATCGCTTTCTGGAAGGTACGCCGTCGAATCTAGGCTTAGATACAGAATCTTCCCTACATCATGGGTTCCATTCCAAAACCACAGCAGGATTTGATTTCTACTAACCCAACTATTGGTTTTGGAAATATAGGAAAGTTACACATCCAGATGATGGCAATTATTAACAGATTCATGATCAGTTAGATCTGCACTTCATTTAGCACTCGCCACTGAAGGCTTACACAAACAACTGCAAGTGGACCAAGATGAGCATTGTGAGGAATTAGAATTTTGTGCGTGTCAAAACAAATAACATTTATGTGTGTGATATTTTTCAGTCTCTCGAAGGCAAAATAAACATTCCAAAAATTTAAGTCCTTTGGGAAAGCCTAAACTGTCTCGGGCATGTTGTGCCAACCCTATGTCAAATATCTGTGGCTTCACATTCAAAAACGCATCAAAGATCCAGCCAAAAAAGTAATTGTTTTGCGTCTCCAGCTTGGATTTAACACAAATCAATCATTAACATGCTGGAAGGGAAGACATCAGGAAAACTATACCTTTCTACAAACTAATGGTAAATTTAAGTTTCATATGAATTGCCAGGAAAAAACATGTAATGTAATGCATTACAATATAATCATTTATTAAAATTTTTAACAACCAGACTCATTTTAAATAGACTGCAGTTATTCCTGTAGACCCATGTGTCTTGTTACATCAGTGTTCATCTCCCATCCATGGTTGGCTTTTCATTAGGCGATAGGCTAAACATATCTGGACTTGCCATATTTGGTCAAGGATGTCATTGACAAAATACAATCATGTCCATATATGGTCAAAATACCTAGGAGACCCCACATTTTTGTTGACATTTTAGCAGCAAGGTATGGCCCCCACCCCCAAAGCACCATGTTGATGAGGACAAGGGCCTCTTCCCAACAACCCTGGCCGTTGGTTGTCGGGGGGTGCTTATCAAAATCTGGAAGCCCACTTTAACAAGGGGACCCCAGATCATGGCCCCCACCTTATGTGAATGAGTATTGGGTACATTGTACCGCTACACCAAAAAAATAAAGTGTAAAAAAATAAACACAGAACAGGTTTTTAAAGTAATTTATTAGCCAGCTCCGGGGTCTCTTCCGACTTCTCTGGCTCTTCTGCCTCTGCTGGTTCTTCTCCACTCTCCGGGTCTTCTCCGCTGATGTCTTCTAGCCCTCTCCAGTTCTTCTCCAGTCTCCCCTATCTTCTCACTCTTTGCTGGGTCGTCTTTTCTTCCGATGTTCACTCAATGCTCTCTCCTGCTCCAATGCTGGGTGCGCAGTGTGCCACTACTTATATTGGTATGGGGCGGGGTCACTGTGTGACATCTGGAGGTCCCACCACTTCATGACTTCACCACCCGGGCATTATGGATGATGATGTCATAAGGGGCGGGCCTCCGGTGACCCTGCCCCATGCCAATATAAGTAGTGGCACACCGCGCACCCGGCATTAGAGCAGGAGAGAGCGTCGAATTAGAAAAGGGGGAGAAGACCCAGCAAAAGAGTGAAAAGATAGCAGAGATGACCCAGCAGAGGTAGAAGACCTGCAGAGGGCTAGAAGACATCAGCGGAGGAGGCAGAAGACGTCGCCAGAAGAGCCAGAGAAGTCAGAAGAGACACCGGACCTGGCTAATAAATTACTTTAAAAATATGTGTTCTGTGTTTTATTTTCAACACTTTTTTTTTAGGTGAATGGGTAGGGGTAAAATGTACCCGATACTTATTTCGCACTGGGTGGGGGGCAAGGATCTGGGGGCCACCTTGTTAAAGGGGGCTTCCAGATTCCGATAAGCCCCCCACCGCAGACTGACAACCAACAGCCAGGGTTGCCGGGAAGAGGCCCTTGTCCTCATCAACATGGGGACAAGGTGCTTTGGAGGTAGGGGGCACAAAGCCACCCCCACCCCATGTTGAGGGCATTCGGCCTGGTACGTTTCGGGGGGGCACTCGTCCTCACCCCTTTGCTGACCTGCTGGGCTGTGTGCTCGGATAAGGATCCAGAATGGATTTGGGGGACCCCCATGCAGTTTTTCAGCGTGGGGGTTCCCCTTAAAATCCAAGCCAGACCGAAGGGCCTGGTGTGCTCTTGGAGGGGGAACCCATGCCATTTTTTTTTAATTGGCGTGGAGTTCCCACTAAGGATTCATACCAGACAGCGCCTGGACTGGTATTATCGGAGGGTCAAAGTCGACTCCCTGTTAATTAAAGTCAGACTGCAAGTCACAGGGCAAAGTCGGATCCACAGTCATATGACTGTTTTGTTAAAACCGCGGCCGCAAAACCGCATAGCTTTGAAGTCGCACAGACGTGAAAGGGGCATAAGTGACAACTTTAATAATGTGAATTTTCTAAAAGTAGTGACGATTGTTGCATTTATAGCAAAAAAAAAATAATTGTCTAGTGTTCATGTTTTTTTAATTTCGATATTTGAATCTCAATCAACTAGTAACAGTGAACAGGAAGGTTTAGTTGTCCACCACCCACTGGTAGTGCACAGCTAACTAGATTTAGGGGTAATAAATGAGGTTCGTGGAATGAAAGAAAAGTTAGCTGAGGAGCTGCACCTACCACAAAGGAGTGTGGTGTTTTTAGTGCTTTTATGAGAAGCCCCCCCACCATGAGGTAAGAGACATTGTAACGCTACTCTGCTAAGGAAGGACATTAGGTGGTTTTCAGTGTCCCTTTGGAAAGGATCTGCCCTCATTTCCCATCCCAGAAACCTTTTTCAGTAAGGGAAGTATAGGAACGTATCCACAAATGGAGACATGTGCCAACCCTATCTGACTGCTATCTAAAATAAAAAGGATTTGGCTTTTCATACTTATAGCAGATGCTATGTGATTACCAATAGAACACGGAGTCCATTTGTCATTATTAAAAGTCTGACATTTATATTATTCTATTGCTGCACAAATGCTGGTGGCAAAAAATAAACAGGAAAGCAATTCAACATCCCAAAGAAAAACTTAGGAGGTTTCAAAAGCAGTAAACACAGCTTGTCACTTTCATAGCCAATATGAACAAAAACGCATCCAGTTAGAATGATTTCTTTAGCATGAAGTCTGTTAGTTCACTTGTCAAATTCTTTAACATCATGCAGAGGCCAAAGTCCATTTGTGTGAAGGATACATGCACGGCAATCGTACTGCAGCCAACTAAGGTGAGAAAATGTCAAACTATTTACTAAAGAGGCAATAAAGGGACTGTGAGGTTATGTTACAGTTTTGCTGTCATATTTAAAAGTGCTAGGTCATACAAAAATATGCAGGAACACATTAGTGGGTCGCCTGCAACTCATTACAAAGACAGGACCCATTAAAATTGATCCAGAGTAGCTTAAAAAAAAAAAAAAGCCTGGATGTTACATGGACCTTACATGTGATGTCAAGAGACATATCTGATTTAAGCATACATAGTATTAGGCTCCATGCACAACAGCATTTTTTTATAAGCTCAAAAAAAAAAAAAAAAATGGTAGAAAAAAAATGCTGGATGAAAAACGTTAATAGCATTTTGGTGCCAGCTTGTTAGCAATTTAGTAGATTTTAAAAGCATTTAGGAGCGTTCGCGTTTTATTAGAATTTTTACAGTAAAAAAAAAAAAAAAATAGCTGTTAGGAGCGTGTTTTAGTAGCATTTAACTTTTTTTCTGATGGGAAAAAAAAAAACCTCTACATCACCATTTTTTTCTGATCCTAAAGGCTGAAGCTTGAAAAATGCTTCTAGCATAAGATATAGTGTGCATGGATACTTGCTCAAAAGTTTCAAGGAGCTTAAAGAAACCGCTAGTGTGCATGGCGCTTTCAGTGCAAATTAATCGACCCATGTTACCAAAGTGCAGTCTCTGTAGATCTGAGAGGAAGATCTGAAATAAGGAGAAACTCTGCTGATTTTATCATCCAATCATGTACAAGCTAAAATGCTGTTTTTTTTTTAAATTTTCCCTGCATGTCCCCCTTCAGATCTACAGCGACTGCACTTCCATCTTGTAGTGCAAGGTGGATCTGCCTTTAGTAAACCCCATTGACTTTAAACACATGTGAATTAAAGCAACACAGCTATGTCAGTGGCCCTAAAAGCAATTGAACACATCAACTGAAATCCATTGGGGAAATAAACATGCTGTCCATGAAAACACCGTACAGAAGAATGCAACTATGCTAGTCAAAAATACAATTCAATTGACTTTCTAAGTCAACTTCATTTTGTTTTTTTTAAATTTTAGACAAATTCTCTCCTGTAGTGTCCTGGTTTTAGATATGGCACTCCATTTCCAGGTTGAATGCCCCCCACTGTCATCCAACATCTTCCTGTGCGCACAGGTCATGATGAATACAAACTCTGCATTCTGTTGTGTCATTCCACTGCAATCAACTTTTTATTCACCCTTTCACTGCATGCAGGGAAATGTAGAGTTAAACAAGTGCTCCAATGTCAAAACTTCTATGTGACAGTGCTGTTGGAGCCCACTCCAGAGATAGGGTTGCCACCTGTCCGATATTTAAATATATATATATTATATTTGAGCATTTTGTACAGTTGCTTACTGAAAAAAAGGATCAGTCTAGAATTTTAATGGTAGGATTATTTTAAACAGTGAGACAGAACAAAAATATCCAGAAAAACGCATAAAAAAAATAAAAATAAAAAAAAATAAAAAAGATATAAATTGATTTGTATTTTAATGAGTGACATAAGCATTTGATCCCCCTATCATATCAGCAAGATATATGGCTCCCAGGTGTATTACACCTGGGAGCCAGAATTATTACCTATACAGGTAAGCTGAGATTAGGAGCACTCTTAAAAAGGGAGTGCTCCTAACTTCAGCTTGTTACCTATATAAAAAAAAAAAATAAAAAAAAAGAAAGAAAGAAGACACCTGTCCACAGAAGCAATTAGATTAAAATCTTTCCACCATGAACAAGACCAAGGAGCTGTCCAAGGATTTCAGGGACAAGATTTTAGACCGTGCGCAAGACTTGCCCAGTAGCTTGGTGAGAGGGTGACAACAGTTGGTGTGATTATTCACAAATGGAAGAAACACAAAATTATTGTCAATCTCCCTCGGTCTGGGGCTTCATGTAAGATCACACCTCATGGAGAACGGTCAGGAATCAGCCCAGAACTACACAGGAGAATGTCAATGATCAAGGCAGCTGAGACCAGAGTCACCAAGAAAATTGGTAACATTATACCGTGAAGGACTGAAATCCTGCAGCACCCACAAGGTCCCCCTGCTAAAGAAAGCACATGTACAGGCCCGTTTGCTAACATCTGAATGATTCAGAGGAGAACTGGGTGAAAGTGTTGTGGTCGGATGAGACCAAAATCAAGCACTTTGGCATCAACTTAACTCACCGTGTTCAAAGGAGGAGGAATGCTGCCTATGATCCCCAAGAACACCATCTCCATCGTCAAATATGGAGGTAGAAACATTATTCTTTGGGGCTGTTTTTCTGCTAAGGGGACAGGACTTCACAGCATCAAAGGGACGATTGGACAGGGCCACGCACCATCAAATCTTAGGCAAGTACCTCCTTTCCTCAGCCAGGGCTTTGAAAATGGGTTGTGCATGGGTAGTCCAGCATGACAATGGCCCAAAAAACATGGCCAAGGCAACAAAGGAGTGGCTCAAGAAGGACATTAAGGTCCTGGAGCGTAAAAGGGAAAATAGTCACGCTACTTAAGAAATAAATCTTAAAATTGATGTGTACTCAAAGTCCTATGCATAAATAACATGCATTAACAGCGAACAATAAAAATGAAAAACTATCAGTCAGCGTGAGCGAATCAAAAATGCAATTGCAAAAAAAAAAAAAAATGTAAGCAAAGTCCACATATAAGAAAAAAAACAAACAAAAACAAAGTCCAAATCCAAATAAAAAAAGCACTGAAGATGACTATGAGGAAAACTGAAGGTTGATTCCACCACCACCACCAAGGGGATAAAGGGATAGGCCACTCCTTGGGGTACACACCAAATGGACCCTTACAAAAGGTGCCCTCTGAAAACGTCATGTATGATGAAACGTGTTAGGGCAGAGCTACGCATTGACGTCACTACACTCTGCGTGCCCCCCGGAAGCACGGGGTGGTTGCTTTTGTATTTTTATTGCCAGCAAATCCTTTTAAAAACTTTGTATTTTGAATCTTTTTATGAACAATATAGTGTTTAAGGATAACACACTATTGGAGCTTTTTTTCATTCCTCTTTATGGCCTGAAGTTTAGAGTTAGCAAATATCAGCCTCAAAACCTTAAGGACTTGGAGGATCTGGAAAGAGTGGAACAAAATCCCTCCTGAGATGTGTGCAAACCTGGTGGCCAACTACAAGAAACGCCTGACGTCTTACCTCTGATTGCCAACAAGGGTTTTGCCACCAAGTCATGTTTTGGAAACAGGTCAAAGACTTATTTCACTCATTAAACTGCAAATCAATGTATAACTTGTGTTTTTCTGGATATTTGTGTTATTCTGTCTCTCACTGTTAAAATAAACCTACCATTAAAATTGACTGAACATTTCGGTCAGTGGGCAAATGTACAAAATTAGAGGATCGAATATTTTCCATCACTGTATGATGCTGCAGGACCCCTGACCCTCTGTCTTGACAGTGCCGATTGGCCCTGTGCCGATTCTCATGCACTCTCAAGAAAAAAAACCTCTAGCAATACACACCAAACTGAGCATGTGCAGCTTGCCACCAAGGCTCTGTTCGAATAAGAGATGGGTTGAGGACTGTGGAAGAAGGGGAGGATTGGAGAAGACTGGATCGAACAGCCTTTTTACACAGTGCAGATTAACCTTTTAGGTTCCACAGCGAGTATAACAAACATGTTTTACTGCATATACAGACTGATTTTACAGTTGG
The DNA here is from genome assembly GCA_037367395.1 of Lithobates pipiens. Taxonomy (NCBI): domain Eukaryota; kingdom Metazoa; phylum Chordata; class Amphibia; order Anura; family Ranidae; genus Lithobates; species Lithobates pipiens. The sequence goes on along the minus strand of JAZDVW010001977.1, from coordinate 445,215 downwards.
TTGAGTGACACTTTAAAGTGTCACTCAATCCACAGCATTAAAAAAAAAAAAAAAAAAAAAAACTATTAAGCCCCAGTTCACACCAGTGTGAATCATCATGCAAGTCACACCCCACTTTCGGCACTAGAACCATTCAATTTGCTAAGACTAATATTGCAGCGACTTTGAAAAAGGTTTCTGCACTAGTTTTTACCAATTTCATTGCGGCTTGCATAGACTTCTGTTGTACGAAGTCGTAATGAAAAATCACCAGTGCAAATTGCTTCAGTTAAATTGGCACTGAAGTAGCGCAATTTTGAAGCCGCACTGGTGTGAATGGGGGCTAAATGCTGTATTACATGCTGTTTATTCGGGTTGATTCATTTTCTGTATTCTGCAAAAAAAAAACCTGGTTGATCTTGCTGCCCTCTAGCTCTACTTTCTGTTCATGTCCCCAATTCAGCTAGGGATTTTGCAGCTGTGGGTGGCAGTTATGCACACGCTTTGTTCTCCGTGACTTTGCATCCTGATCATTTGCTCCCCATCACATCTGAGCAGCCTATGCGACTATATAGGGGTGTATACACAGTGGTTAATCACCGCCCACTCCCTCCCTCCTTCTCTTCCCTTAACCAGCTAAAAATAATGAGGGGGGGGGGAATAGTGCATGTAGTTTAATGGTGGCTTCCCCTCCCTCTAACTCTAAGATACAAGCTGGAGGAGCGCGACACAGTCTGTGGCTGCCAGAAGTCCATCCACACCATGTTATTTCCTCAAAATAATAAAGATTTAATATTAAATATGTGTATGCCTTTTTAAAACGGTTTGAGAGGTTTTTCTTTTTTTTTTTTTTTTCTCTGTATTCCATAGGCTGTTTGATTTTGAACACGTGACCAGCAGCAGTGGACTAGAGGCTCCTTCTGCTCATTTTTCCCTGCAGACAGGCTGGGAAAGATCTGGGTCATGTGACAGCTGTATATCGATTAGGAAAAGGGTACTCTGATGTTTTTTTTTTTTTTTTACAATAATTACAGTGTCATTGACATACAAACATAGAAGGGCATGTAAATTAGAAAGTGTGTGTTTAGTACCACTTTAATGCAATTTCAGGATTTGTTTTCAATATTTACTGCCATACACATTTAATATGCTGACTAGAGTTTGCCACAGGATCTGCCTATAGTATAAATGATCACCCAGACTCCAGCTATTCATATTAGTCTTGACTCAAAAAGGAATTGGTGCAAGCACAATAAAAAGACTGTTCTCTTTTCTTCTCCTTTCAGCAGACCTCATACGTGTTATCAGTTACAGCTGTAACAACACATTACCCATGTCTTACTTCCAGCATTCAAATTGATCACATTGCTAGCTAAAACCTGTAGGTGTATTGGTCAGCCTAAGGTAGAACGTTTTATGTTACATGGCTGCGTCCACTGTCAGTAGGTGTCAAGAATAGTTTAAGCAAAACAAACAGTGAGAAAGAAAAGCTTACTGGAAAATATAAAGTTCTCAGCATGTAGAGCGTGGGTGCACCTTGGTCTCACTCCCAAACCTTCTTGATGTAAGGCTCCCAAGAATCAGTGCATAAGTTATGAGGTGTCTCTGGAAAAAGTACTTAAGAGTAGAACTGGCAAGCAGGATCCTATCGCGAAATTAAACCATTCTCCTGTGCACAAATTGTGATGACCCACAAAAAACACCTCAGTTATATGGTCATAACTAACATGTTTCTGTGTTCACATAACCATTGCAATTTACATCACAAGGGAAAAACAGCCCTTCTCTGAACAATTTCGTTTCGCAGAATGAATAGCCATTTAAAACAATGCGTAATGCAGAACAATTCTTCCACATGTGCCTAAAACTGATTGTCCCAATGAACACTGAAACAATAAAGTATCACCTCATTAAATTGTCGCTTTTCACATTAAGGCGTAGAGGAAATATTTTGATTGCTCAATTCTAGAACATGGCATTAAACACAGCCAACATATTACCACCCCTATAAATTCTTGAATAAAAAGACTAAGTAAACCATTGCGCTGCTTTAAAAGTATACAAAAGCACAGCTGGTCAAAAGAGGACTTTCTGCAATCAGGTGCAAATATCAAACTTTTTTTACTGTTCAAGACTGGAATAAATCCCCGATTTTCTAATTCACAGTCAAATTTGGGGTCACCCAATTGTAACAATTTTTGGCATTGAAAAGGATCATTTTTTGCTGTTACGGTTCTCATGTGTCAGCTTACCACTAAGTTGTCAGAAATAGAGAATGCATGCCTGGGTTCACACTGTTTGTGGAGAGTCTTGCAGCAAGGGGTCCAATGCATCCCCATTCTCCGTTTCAGGGGTGTATCAGGTGCGAGTTTTTGCCCGAATTTCAACCTGAAATTGGATGCACAGGACCCTTGAGCAGTGTCCTGCAGAGCCACCTCAGATGTGTGAACTAGCTTCCTTGAGAGCCAGTAACAATCTGTCATGCAAATTGGATGCAGAGAAACCCTCATTCAATTAGCGCAAGTGTAAATCCAGCCCAACAGTCTGTTTTAATTTTAAAAAAATGTAAATCTGGGTAGGAGATCTCTTTTTAGGTTTATTCGCCCCTTGCTTGATATTATGGGACTATTTACTAAACCCTATTGCAGTAATTCTAATGGGAACTATTTTAAAATTAATCATTGGCATATTTTTAATGTGGGACTCCAACCAGAAATAATTTCTGTACGTACTTTAAAATATTTAAGTTTGAGGGGCACAGGACCATAGTAATTATGGGAGAAATTAGTTATAAGAAATTGTCTTCAGGAGGTGGACACGAGCAAACAGTAAAAAAAACAGTTGAAGGCCCGCCCAATATAACCCCACATCTAACCATCATGCTTCAGTTTTAGGATCAAAAAGTACATAGGGCCAATCAACACAGAGGGGTGGGACCTGTATCATTCAATGGACTTCAAGAATTAGATTTTATGGTAGGTACAAGAATCTTATTATCCTTATCGCCCATTGAGGGACAAAAAATGTAGTGATTCCTGGACAGTTGTGATACCGTAAAGCAATCCAACTGAGAAGTGGGCAACAGCCACTGAGAAATGCAATGGGGTGTGAAAATTTGCCTGAACAGGCATAGATTTGGGGGAGCAGTAATGGAAATTGTCACTAACAAGGAAAGGCACAAGGAAACAAGCTGGTGTTCCATAGAAGGGCAGGTAGCACCACTAAGGGAGACTGCTATAATGAAAAAAAAAAAAAAACAGAACAATAACGTGGATGACAACCAAGAAACAGTACATTAAGGTTTTAAAGGCGCTAAAGGCAGAGCCCAGTGCCCAAATGTCACACTCCAGGTAGGTCCCTGCAATCTTTGGTCTATGAGGAATTGCGTACCTCCTCTAACTATTGCTGAGGAAACAGGATCCTTGCTGTGAAGAGATCAGCTCAAACAGCTTCATTAGACATCGTTATAAAAAAAAAAAAAAAAAAAAAAAAACACACCACATCAAAGTACCGAGAATGTTGAGAGAAAAAAAAAAAACTGTAAAAAAAAATTTGTTTTTCTCAGCAGATCCTGTGTAAAAAGTTCCCAACTACTTCAGAAACTATCGCAAACTGAATTATGATGGTTAAAAGGTGGGGTTTTACAGGGGAGCGTTTATTTTTTTTACTTGGTTGCCAATGCAGAACACTCGTATGTCCATGAATTACTACATTTCTGTGATCCTTAACAGACAAGGAGAAAAAAAAAAAAAAAAAAGTGGCTGTAGATACTATACTCCCTCCAGCCTTTCATAATGAAGTACTCTGTGCCTGAGTGGGACATCCTGAGGCCTAAGCTGGTATGTGGGGAAAGAAGAGGGGTCCTCAAATAGAGATTTTAGAAGAGCACAGGTTTCCTGTTAAGGTCCCACAGAAGATAGCATAGGCAGAAACAGTACAATAAACTCCTGAAGTTTATGAAAAGCATCTTCACATTGTAAAGGACAAAATTGCTCTAAGACCACAAAACCAGGTGCTTAGATTAAAACAAATGTAAAGCTGCTTGTTTATGAAGTTCTTCCATGAAGTCATTTAAATTAAGCAAATCTAAATTGCAGCAGCTTTAATTTAGCATAAAACATATGTAAATTCAGCTTATGAATTACGTGAATGGAAGCTAATAGTCTTATTGTCCCAGGCTCCATGAAATACCAACATGCATAGATAAGCCTTTCATCTTCTGGTGGATTTAGTAAGCACAGGGGAATCTAACAATTCTACAGCACAAAAAGCCAATTGCTTGGTTTAGTCTGGAAACTATCGATATACAGTGCAGGTATAGATAAATGAGAAAATTAACAAATAGATTTAGACACAAATGGTGCAGTTTCCCATAGCTACAAATCCCATTTCATTGTTAATTACTCCAGAAAATGTAACAAATAGAAAGGAATACGAATGGCTGCCATTGGTAAATGGATTTACTTGATGTACTAGTAGTCACCCTGCTGTAAACAAGAGACTTATGAAATTTAGCTCTTTGGGTAGCAATTTTCACAGGCTAATTTGTAGTATCTCACTTGGTTTTCCTCTAAAATTCAGTGTTATTACTGTTCCTGGCTGCTGCCAGTAGGTGTCACTGGCACCTTCGGCAACAGACAGGGGGAGCTGAAGCAATGCTGAGGTATAGATGCTATATATTACCCATGGGCAACCACTAGGAGGTTTATTATCAGTGGTGCAAATATTTGGGGAGTAGCCAGGTGAGGCAGGAAGAAGTCCTGCTAAAGTGGAAATGAGTCTGACCCTCAGAGTATCCTTCTACTCCCTACCCACTGCCTGTCTGTGGAGCTCTGAAGATCATGCAGCAGTGTTTGCCTGATGGTCCTTATTTCTGCAATACACAATGGCCAGGTTTGCTTTCTGTACTGTGACTGTATGAGTATACCGTAATTGGAGTCTGGAAACACATACTTGAGGTATCCAATGCCCTAACCCTCTCTCCCTGTTGGCCTGAAGCAAAAATAACATCTGGAAAAGACAAAAGGTGACTGGCACCCAACATGGTGTAATGTCAACCCAGGAAGAAGATAAAAAACAAAAACATTTTATAAGTTCAGTCACGCTTTTTTTCAAAGAAAAAATTGATGAATTTTACATCAGTTTTTCATCCGTTTTTACAGCAGTTTACATCCACCAACTGGAGTCCTTAACCACTTGAGTCCCAGAGCCATTATTTCATGCAAAAACAAGTCTACGTCTGCTTACATCCATTTTTAGTCCAATCTGTCTTTGATGGTGAAAAATAGGGGTTTGATGTTAATGGAAGTGAGAGTAAATGGATTGCCTTTGCCATAGAGATGCATTGATGTCTGTCTTATCTGTCAACTGATGGATGAAAAATGGACAGTTTGTACAAACATTCTATGAGTAATGCTTCTTTTACAGATGCAAACATTAAACATTCACTAAAAGAAATCCTCTCCCCTCCAGACAATTCAGTAGAACAGGTGAGTATAATGAAAACGAATTAAGTAGCACAATCTACTCTGAATATAAGGGCAATAACAAAACAACTTGGGACCAATTGTCATGTGGCAATATACTGTAATAGAAAAAAAATTGTAATACTAAAATAAAAAATAAAAATAAAAATAAAGATTTAAATCCCATCCTGAGAGGAGGCTGCAGATTCTCAAGCAGACCAGCACCCACTTTGGGTAGCATGTTGTCCCCCAGTCTATTTTCCTCCAATTCTGACTGGTACTAAAACTGGTCTCTCCACAGTTGGCTGTTATTGGTGCAAATTAAAAACGCATGCTGCTACTGCAGCAAGCGCAAAAAAAGCACTAGCATACAGTCATGTGCCATGTGACTCAATCCATCAAACAGTACACAACTGGCTCAAAAAAGAGAGCCACTTAGAATCAGAACTAGAGAGCATTACAATGGCACCAATAATTAAATGCAAAAAAATAACTATTGTGTTTAAATATTTTAGTGAATCGAATTGTGGTCATTTGGAGTTATTTTTTATTTTAGGATATTTAGACCACCCGGGAGAAGTTATACTGTACACTGAAAATTGTTTGAGAAAGAAGCCAGGTGGATTTATTGTCCAGTAACAGTGGAATCAAAATAGCATTCTGATGCATTTCGCCTCAACAGGCATCATCTGGGGTGTCAATCCACTGTATACACTATATATACACACACACACACACACACACACAGTAGTTACACATACCCTCTTAATGACCAGCAGCTCTGTATCTCAATCTGCACAATTCTAAACTCGCTTCCGGTTTCGGCCAAGATGACGCCGCCACGTGCGTTTCAAACCTCGTTTCGGTAAACCGAAAGGGACACAAATCATGGGAAAAAGCTTAAAATAACCAACAAAATTGTGCCGTGTGGAAGAAACCTGAAAGGTTTGCGATAAAGCGGTGTCGTCTTACATGAAGGTTATAGTAAATAATATCCACAAGTATATTCCCCTAATATCATTAAAGGTAGCAGGAGTATAAATATTAGATACCAAACCAAAAGCAGGTGTTTATATAAAACCATAAGGCAAGCAAAAACATGGTGCCGTACATAGTGGGGACGTGAAACCGCACGGGGGGGGGGGGGGGGAATCACTCCCCCTGCCGGAATAATTAATAAAAATAATTGCGTTTGATATTATGGACCCCAACATGAATGAACACCAGCACGGAGATTAATCTTAGTTATTTTTATGCTGAGATTGCCATTTTATTATCCTATATATTACAAAAATTTTACCCCCCTTATATTATATTGCTTTTAATTCTCTACAAGAAGTAGCAACATATATGTGCCAGCATTTAATCATTCTGGCAGAGGGGGTGATTACTGCTAGCTGCGAATTCACCTCCCTGCTATGTATGGCGCCATGTTTTTTGGTTGCCTTACGGTTTTATTTAATAAACACCTGCTTTTTGTATCTAATATTTAGACTCCTGCCATCTTTAATGTTATTAGGGGAACATACTTGTGGATATTATTTACTATACTATATATTTTTTTTGTTTTATTTCTTTTAACTACAGTGGATCAACACCCCAGAAGATGCCTGTTAAGGCGAAACGCTTCAGGCTGCTATGTAGATTCCACTGTTACTGTCTTTTCACAAGCGCTATCTTACCTTGGAAATGTTAGTGCACTTCTCTTATTTGCTTATTAAACTTTTAGCCATTCCATACGTTATTACGCTATGTGCCATCCTGCTCCTCTTTATATCCAAATGGTTGGGCTGTCTGCCCTTTAATATCCTACCTGCTGATATCCACTACCCTTAAACACCTCATCTCACTCCATATACCCTTTGACTCATTAGGTGTACACCTATTCAAGTTAAATCGATCCGGTAAGTGATTGGTGATAAAGGTGGTGGATATTCTATCACTATATTTGAAATATTTTTGTTATGCCTTTATGATCTAAATGGACTGTAGCTTATCCCACTGGAACATATGTGGTTTCCTCTTCACATTAGTACCTCTGTGGCCCCCATACGTCACCTATGGACATTTGTGTTTAGTACCCTATATTTATAATAGTTCTACATTTTTTCTTTCTAGCGCTGCACTTTTGCTATTTGAATCACTGCTGTGCTGGCTGATATTTGTTTATATGTTTTGACGGTATATGTTTGTATAGTCCCACATTGGCTGTGCCACTATTATTTTTATACAATATTTTCAAATTACGGTTGGTCTCTATTTGTCATTTCTTATTGCTCTGCTATTCACAGAGTAGATTGTGCTACTTATTTAGGTTTAATTATACTCATCTGTTCTTCTAATTTGTCTGGAGGTAGAGGATTTTAATTTTAGTGGGTGTTTAATGTTTCTACAGGCATTCTATGAGTACGGCTTCAGCCGAAACAGGTTAGCATGTTTTTCCTGCATCTTGCCATGTAGTTAAAGAATCCTTAAAATGGATGATACCGAGCAGCTGGCTTTGTGTCAGTAAGTCAGCCCACCCTGGCACTGGTGGCTATCTTTCCCGCTGGGGTGTCATTGCACACCATGCAAACTACTAACACATTAAAAACTATTTTTTAATGATACCAAAGCATTGTAAACAGCTATAACTAGTACGAATGTTTTAGAGACAATATAAGGTGGTTAATATACCTAAGCTGCCTCAACTCATGATCAGAAGCTTTTATGGGGGGACACAGAACAGCATGGGTCATAATTTCACATGAATTGGATCTAAAAAGTAAAGAAAAGGTTTCTCTGAATGGAAAATATATATATATATTGATAATTTAACATTTCAGCCAGGACCGTTGGAAGCAGAAAAATGGCATAGCTGCTGAACTGGGAAAATAAAAGGCCACCCATGCACATGTTGAAAATCACAAGCAACGCAATGGATCTGATCACAAACTGTGAACGTCGAAGAGCATAGGGATTAACAGCTGAGCTATAGTAGGCTCAAAATGTTAGAAATGCACATTAACGTTGAACAAGGTTTTCCAGAACATAGGGGGGGGGGGGGGAATAAATAAAAATTGTTGGCTGCACTGCTGAAACCCCTTTTTAAAAATGTTAGCTGTCATGCTGATAATCTGTGTTTAATACATCCTGAGTTACTTACTTGGAGCACTTCTATAGCTGAAGAATTCTGACCTTTCTCCAGCTATCATTAGCTACATTCTTGTTCCGGGTCTGACTCAACTAATATTGCTGGACAAAGCCAGCCAACTAGCATTTTCATAAGGCAGCCAGGAATGACAGTGACATTTTCTCATGACAGATGTACATTAGCATCGATTGGAAAAGTCTCCAACTAAAGTTTTTTTTTTCCTTATTCAAAAACTTCTGGAACAATAGGCCATTTCATAAGTCATATGAACAGATGAAATCTGAAATGGTGTGAATTATACACATGCAAAACAAAGATTATATACTGAATGAATATAAAAGTTATAAATATACAGGTATCAGAGGTAATAAATATTTTTTGGCCCCGATCCAGAACCTTGGACTTCTCACACTACCAGGGACCTAAACCTAGGTTGTTTTATTCAACAAATAGCAGTTTTTTGGGGGTTTTTTGGTGAATATAAACCCACTCTCTAAAATATAATTTAAGCCTCAACAAATCTTTAAAGTGTAACTCCAGGCAAACCCCAACTAGACTTAAAACTGCCCCAAACCCCTGTGCTGACTAACATGCATAAGAAAGATGTACATACTTGCCCATTTTCAGGCCACACCGGTCTGGTCACACTCAAAGGCATTAGCCCTAAACAATGCCATACAGGCACATACAAGATTCACTCTTGGGCTTATGGGGGCTCTGCAGCTCTAGTGCCAACTAATTTAGGCAGCTCTAGACATTGGCACTTTAATCACAGTAGAAATTCTAAATATTTTGACAACCAGCTAGTTAACTTATTTAGGTCACCAAGGTGCACTTTTAGTTTAAGATGGCAAACCGGAAAAAATATAAAAAAATAAAGAGTAAAGAATTACCCTTCTTTGACTTCGCTCCTATCTTCAGTTTAGATGGCCAGGCAATCTGTGTATTTGTTTCCTCCATAATCTGCAGGAAGAAATGAAAATGAATGCATCTTTAGTAATTTAATAGTTCCCTTTTGGATTAAGACAGAATTCTCACCATTATAGCTAGAGTTCAGAGTCTGGTTAAGAAACCGCCTTAAAACATCTGATTAGGCAGACAGCTTTGATCAGATACCAATTTTGGTTCCCTAGTAAATCAGAAAGCTGACTATTTTAGCACATAAATATTAGAAATTTCCACCATGCAGAATACATTTTTTACCATTTCAGCCCATTATAAATCCTTAACAGAATAAAACTCAAGTATTCACAGAGATGCAAGTTGGAATTATTGGATCGTATTCATTTTATACAAAATAGGGCTAAAAGAAACTGTGTGCACGGGCGTGTGTGTGCATACACATAACAAAAGTAATGCCTGTGTATAACTAAAATACATGTGACATATGATATCATATTCAACATGTTCTGAAGAGCTAAATTTTAGACTAAAATGGCTAAGGTATCATTCTTTATGATCATTTACTTTAAATCACCTAGCTCAGTGGGACCAATGCACAGGAACAGTAGACAGGAATCAAATGGTTTACCATGGTATAGTAGGAGGTAGGACCCCATTATGCATTTATGTATGTTATGTATTCCATTTCCATCTAATCTGGAACTTTTACCGTATTTTTGTTAAGAAAAATTCAATTTCTATTCCAAAATTAAATTTCTATGGTCTTCATATTGTCTGTCTATGGTGATCGGCAGTTAGAGAAAAATAAATATAATATATGCACACTGGTAATGCAAGCATTATTAATATTAAAATGCCAATTGACGGCTGTCTCACACAGTGCTGGGAAAAAATGTGAATTATACAATTACGCAAACGCTGAAAAAAGATAAAAACATATTTAGCTTCTCCATTCTTCAGGCACTGTAGATGTAGAAATGTGGCACCGAGTACATCTCAACTAGGTGGTACCAAGAATCACTGATAAGACTCGAGACATCGCTCCACATCCTTCAATGCAGCTTGGATGTGCCAAGCAATTTAATATTTGATAAGGAAAAAAACCTCAAATAATTTGATGACATACTGTTCATAGCATACATTTTAACATCTGAAAATAGTGCTGAGTGAAAACTAACGATAGCTCTGCAATCCTTTAACCCAACACTATGAGACTATCAGTCTGCTCTTATAGGCAGATATTAAATACTAATGGATTTTGCAAGAGATCAAAGCAGCATACATGCATATTGTGAAAGACTAATCACAGGTAATATTAAGCAATATACCAAACTAGGTGGCCAGAATGGAAAAAAAAAAAAAAGTTATCAAAAAAATGAAGAATGGATTTAGGAAAAAATAAATCTAAACGTAAAATGCTTTTTTAGTGTTAGATAGAGTGGAGAGTGATTAGAGCACCAAGTTTTTTTATATTTTTTTTTGCAGTCTGGTCACAATTAGAGAGAATGCCCCTCTATTTGTCCTAGTGAAACTTAAAGTAAACCCCAAATTTTGGGTTGCCACCAGAAGAGGAAAAGAGCAGAATCTTCCACAGGAGATGCTAGTTCTGGTGACCCTGGTAACTACCAAGGATTTCTCTCACTTTGGAGGGATTTGCTTTTGCTTCGTGTTGTGGTTATGGAACAGGAAGTGAAGTCAAATCTTTCCAATTGACACAGATGACCACAAGAAACACAGGGAATATAACCCCCCCCCCCCCCCCTTACTCTAGCCAAAAAGGGAAAAAATTGCCTTCAATTCTACATTAACTACTTGTCTTTGGATTACAATGCCTTGGCGCATTGCTCTCAAAAAGCAATAGCCAAGCAGAGAAATCACAGCAAAAAGGATTGCCAAAACTGCAGATAAAAAGAATGATGTATGGGTTCCCAATAAAATACAGTGAAACGGTTCAGTTATGTCTTCAAGAGACATTGGGGTTGATTTACCAAAGGTAAATTCACTCTGCACTACAAGTACACTTGTAAGTGCAGCCGCTGTAGACTGCAGTAGATTTGAGGGGAAGCTCTGCTGATTTTATCATCCAATCATGTGCAAGCAAAAATGCTGTTTATTTTCCTTGCATGTCCCCCTCAGATCTACAGCGACTTCACTTTCAAGTGCACTTACAGTGCAAAGTGGATTTGCACTTAGTAAATAACCCCCATTGCTGGGCCATGCTTATTTCCTGGGAACAAACGTAACAAAAAATCTGACTGATAAGGCTTTTCAGGATTAAGAGGATATCGGTTATTATGGTCATTACCCGAACCTGAAAATAAACAGCATTGCTTCTTTTCAAAGAGTGTAAATATCAATGTTTAGGTATATATGGGTGGACTGATGTAATGAAGCACTGTTGAGGAATGTCTCACACAAATGTGTAAAAGGAGTGTGACGGGAGTCACTTTGGGCGGGGGGGGCTTTTGGAACCCAGCTTACCTTAGACAGCTCTGGAAATGCCTTGTCCAGCTCCCTCGGCCTCTCCTGTGTGTAAGGCACCCTGTGTATTCGGGACGCAGGGTGACCAAGAAACCCAGTACAACCACACAGCATTTCATGTTACCCCTGTTATCCTGGGTCTTAAATACGTGGTTTGTATTGAAAGAATGAAGGGGCTCTTTCACTTGGGACAGTAATATTTCTGTACACTATCCATCAAGGAATAGATGAAGATTAATTATAACTTTCCAACTGCTGGAATATTTTATAAGCTTGGTCTCAAACTGTTGTAGACTTTTTACTAGATCGTTTAAGGGGTGGCTGCATCCCATTGTTCGATTGCTTCCGTCTGCCTTGGGAGCAACCTATTATGGGATGTATATGGATTAGCTGTGAGATGGGAGGGAATTCTCTAGCAGCCCCTCCTAAAAACGGTCTCCTGTTGGATAGTTGAATAAACCTGTGCCGTACTGGAGGAGGTAAAGTTTACCCCATCCTGTGTCATTATGCAAAGGGGGGTGGTTGTCCCGTGTTTAAAACTCTGCTTTTTGCCACCCTACACTGATGTCTCAACAAGTGAATGGGTGGACCTTAGATCGTGCTGGTACCAAAGGATGCATATATGGTAGATATACTCTTGAGATATATTCAGAGGGGTAGGAGAAATGTGCAGGTTATGATGTGGGCTTTTTTTTTTTTTTATCAACCCTCTCATTTTTGTGCCCAATAAGAGCCTTTTGATATAAAAAAAAAAAAAAAAAAAAAAAGAAAACAAACAAACACACGCACCAGGCAGTGCTGACATCAAAAGACTTCGTGTTAGAGATGTCACAGCAAAGGAAAGGGATTACCAAACCTGCATATAAAGATTGGATCTCTGCATTTCCCCAGTTCAATATACACACCAGTGATTTACATTGAAATTAGGAGGAAACAAGATCACTACAAATCTGAGGAGTACAGAGTCCAAAAACACAATGGTAGGTTAATCGTTTTTCAATACTGGTCTCAGGTTCCATTCACACGGATGCTTGGTAGCTTCCCTTTCCTTTTCCTATTGAGGCTCAAGTCATCAAGAAAAAGGTATTTGACCAATTTCTTGCCAAAGCACTGCTTCACAACACATGTGAATTCACATCTATCTTTGATAGGTTAGGTACATCGTTTACTATGCAGACATGCATTGAAGGTACATTGAAAATGAATGAAATGTTCCCCAAACCACATATGCACTACAAGACTGGTTAACATATACGCATAGGTGTGAATCCAATCTAGTCAATGTGTACATATGTAAGGGCAATGGGCCGTGCTTCAGTGCAGAGAATTATGAATGTTGGCATTCTAAAAAAAAATAAAAAATACATGCATGTTAATCATTGCAAAAAATGAAACTATAAGTGTCACTGCCAATCTTCAGGCTCCAAATAATGATTAACCTATTCATGAACATGCAACAGTTCTTCTTAAAGTCGTTCAATTCTTCTGTGAATAGTTTCATCTAAAACCAAAAATCTTAATCTGCTCATGTGCCATTTTCTTAAATATACTAAAAAAATTACCAGTCCCTTTTAACTAATGTATGGTTTCAGGTTAACAACACTGTGCAAATCTATAATCACCTTGGCACCAGTTGCTTCTCAAATGCAGTGACTGGGCACATCAAACACATGCACAGGGGCTCTGAACCATTTCACTTTCCAGGCATTATGTCAGGCTGGATGATAGTCTCTGCCTATGCTTGGAGAGGGACTTGGAAGTTTATGGTTATGTGAACATCACTAAAGATTTAAAATGGGAATTTCTATAGCAATTTTAGCGTTTTTCACTCAAAATGGTATGAAGTCAGTTCTTGAGGTTGCATGGGGATGTTGTGGGTACACTGCCTTTGCATTAAGAAAAATCATTCAATTTGCATTAGACTTATATGTAATTAACTTTATCCAAATTCAAAGAGCACCTCCTATGGTTTGTAGAAGGTAGTATTACACTCCAAAGGGCTGTGCTTTTTAAGCTCCTTGCCGCTTCCTGCATCACTAACTGCATTCAATTTCCATGGCAGCCCTGAATCTGATAAGTACCAAGGAGATTTCAAATTAAAATGAAACAGCCAGTCTGAACTACAGTATATGGCCATTTATAAACTTAGCTACAACAGTTGCAGAATTCTACAATTGATATGCATTTCCTCAAAGTAATCCCAGCTCATGGCCGAGTTCCCTGCCAAACCAAAGCTTAAAAGCAAATCCTAATACAAAGTGAGAAACCCCAACTTATTTTACGGACATAAAAGCTGTAAATGAAAGGGGATAAACAGATTAAACACTTAGAAGCCCTAGTGGAGACAATCTAAAGCTTTAGATAAATTGTACACTGGAGCCAAACATTTTAAAACTCAATTAAACCATTATTATTCATTGCTATAATGCAGCCCGACTGTGTGTGTATGTATAATTATATATATATATACACATATATATATATATATATATATATATATATATATATATATATATATATATATATATATATATATATATATATATATATACATATACATATACATATACATATATATACATATACACACACACCTTGGGCTGTTTTACTTATTTTTAAACTACCAATGGCTGCAGTATGGATAAAAATACCTTGTGCTCAAAAGAACACAGGATAGTTCTACGGCTCTGTAGCCCAAAGCAGCGGTCAGGGTCTCCAGTGGGCCCGCATGTCCTCTGAACATTGCTCAAACAGCTTTGCTCAGAAAGCCATACTGTTAATCAGAACCGTGCTCAAGGGGCGTTGAACCAATGGAAAGCTTGGTCCAACTATGTGCTTTCAGCACAGGGTATTTTAGCTTAGTAGTGTAAAAAAAAAATAGGAGCTTTAGTTACTGTGAATGCAGCACGATAGCATTAAGGCTGGTTGATTGATTCTGTTTGCTTCAAGTCTATGGGAATGTAAAAACAAAATTGGAGGTCAAAAGCAGGCTAGAATGAGGTCAAATGCATCTATTAAAGTGGAAGTAAACCCATCGAGTTAAACAGTTAAAAAAAAAAAAAAAAAAAAAAAAAAGGCATGCCGGGAATGCTAACTACACATTGGCTGTGCTCTCAGCCAATCAAACCATCCAATGGCTGATGTCATAATGAATCACATGTGCAGCACCATAGCAGTTGAAGATTAAACAGAGGCAAAGATGGCAGCTTCCTTGGCTGAAAACGATAGGGGAGTTTACTTCCACTTTAACCATTGGAGTATTTGGCTGGCCAAAGACCAGAGCACTTTTAGCGATTCAGCACTGCGTCACTTTAACTGACAATTGCACGGTTGTGCGACGTGGCTCCCAAACAAAATTTATGTCCTTATTTCTCCACAAATAGAGCTTTCTTTTGGTGGTATTTGATCACCTCTGCTGTTTTTATTTTTTTGCGCTATAAACAAAAAAAGAGCAACAATTTTGAAAAAAAAAACGAATTTTTTACTTTCTATAATAGAGTCCATGGGGGTCCAGACGGACTCATGGAGCTTGCGGTAGGCATGCACGCGCCTGCTATCCAAACCTGGCGAGATCAAAAAATAATGTTATTTTGTGCAGCCGAACCAATCTGCTGCAGTAAAACTGCAGCGGCTGGTCTGCAAGTGGTTAATGAATGCTGAATGCTCTCAGACATGTCAAACTGATTAAATAGAACAGCCAGCACCTTGTTGGCAATTTTGCCAAGTTAAAGGATCTACAGACACACCCTGACACAATAGCTGTTCTGCCACTCTTTCCATACATTAAACTCCTCCACCATATATCTCAACATAAGCAGCTCTCCTAAAACCAACATGTACCATTTTCATATAATTAACACTCTATTAGGGTTTTTAATATCATTCTCCAAACTCAGGCATCCAGCAGTGAAGGAGTACACAAGATGCCATATTCAGATGCCATCTGTTGACTGGCTTGACACTACTCAAATGTAAAACCTTATTAAATGTCTTACACTGTGCCTTGAGAATAACTTAAAATTGTATTTAATGACAAAGAATCAACATTTTAGGCTTCATGTACACAGGACAATTTAAAACCTCTCCTGAACGATTTAACTTGACACAGTAACAGACTTTTAAAAGCATCTGTTTGTGCTGCGTTTAGGTTTAGAAGCTTTTTTTTTTTTTACACTGAAAACACTCAAAAATGTTTCTCCATTAAAACGCCTCTAAACGAAATGCAGCTAAACGCGAGTTACTGCATTTGCAAGCTGTTACAGGCATTTGGCATGTTAAATGCCTCTGAACATCCATCCTGAATGCCTTTTTTTTTCTTTACAAAAAATACTTCTAAACTCAACTGCTTGGAAACAACTATAAACGACCCTGTGTAGATGTACTGATAAGATAACAGAGGAGAGTTCAGGGGTAGCTGAAAAAAATGCCCAACTGTTCCTAAACGTCCGTTTACCAGCAGCAGTGTACACAAAGCCTAAAGGTTACTCAGCCGGCCACCAAGATACTTATCACAGGTGCACCCCCCCCCCGTCATTTAAACTAGGACCATTGACCAGCAGCTGTAATAGGCAAGATGTTCTAGTACCCAGCTGGAAATGCATGCACCATGGAGCTGATCCAGGTTATAATCTGCAGATGAGTCAATATAAAGTAAGGGAGGGTGCTTCCTACGACTGGACATGGCAGGCAACATTAGTCCTGAAACAAAATGAGAATGGATAAAAAAAAAAAAAAAAAATCCTACACATTTCTATCAATCATCTGGTATCACACACGTTCCTTTTACACGTTTGTGTGAAACAATGCATGCCAGTGCTTCCTGTATCAACCCACCCAGAGATTACTAAACTTTGATATGTACCTAAATTTGTGCTCACAAAAAATAAAAAATAATGCTGATCCCTTTTTAGAGTGAGGAAGAATTTTTTTCAGATATTGAAGAGTAGTGATGGCCGAACGGTTCGCCCGGCGGTCGTTTCGCGGCGAATTTCCGACTTTCGCCGTCCGCGGGTTCGAACGCCTTTTTCCGTCGTTCGCCCCGGCGGACTTACGTGTTTAATGTATACAAGAACTTTAACCTTTCGTGACACGTTTATCATGTGTTACAGGACAACCAATTGAGACATGACAGCTCATGGACACTTGGACATTCCCCCTAACCTATAAATACACCCGATCCGGTGGCCATTTTACATTCTTTCTTCTGTCACTGTAGGGAAAGGATCCTGTGTGGAGTAGGGACAGAGAAAACGCTAGCTATTTGGTACACAAAAGTTCTTTTCAGGACTGGTATAGGTGTTAGGTCAGCAGCCTGAGTTTCTTTTGTCAGTTTAGATAAAGGGACAGAGCGCTGTATGCTGCTATTTTAGGGACAGCTCAGCCAGATTAGTCTTTCTTCATCATCATCATCATCATCATCATTAGCTGTTACTATCAGGTCCACAAAAGAGCTGTTCCAGCTAATCGTTCCAGCCTACTCTTTTTTGCCAATTTGTATAGGGACAGGCAGGAAGCAGTGTGTCAGGCAGTGAGGATAATTTTAAAGACTTGCTGTTACTATTAGTTCCACAAAGGTTCTTTTCAGGACTGGTATCAGTGGTACGGTAATAGGCTTGTACACGTATAATATTCTTTCTTCCAAATATAGAAAGAATATTATACTTGACTGCTGCCCTTCTGCTGCAGTCTGCTAATCATTCACAACTCACTTGTTCCACAAAGCTCTTTATCAGGACTGGTAACTTGGTCTGTCTAGGGTGCTACGGTACATAGGCTTGGGTGCGGTACAGTCTGCTGTTCTGTAAGGACCGCTATCGGTCCACAATACATAGGGTTGCCGTGCACTACTGCTGACCGCTGCCCTATACTGCAGCAGTCCTTCATTGGTATAGGGACTGACGTACAGTCTGCTAATCACTAACACACAACCTGCTTGGTCCACAAAAGTTCTTATAAGGACTGGTAACTTGGTATAGGGTGCTACGGTACATAGGCCTGAGTGCGTTACAGTCTGCTGTTCTGTAAGGACCGCTATCGGTCCACAATACATAGGGTTGCCGTGCACTACTGCTGACCGCTGCCCTATACTGCAGCAGTCCTTCAGCGGTATAGGGACTGACGCACAGTCTGCTAAACACTAACACACAACCTGCTTGGTCCACAAAAGTTTTTATAAGGACTGGTAACTTGGTATAGGGTGCTACGGTACATAGGCCTGAGTGCAGTACAGTCTGCTGTTCTGTAAGGACCGCTATCGGTCCACAATACATAGGGTTGCCGTGCACTACTGCTGACCGCTGCCCTATACTGCAGCAGTCCTTCATTGGTATAGGGACTGACGTACAGTCTGCTAATCACTAACACACAACCTGCTTGGTCCACAAAAGTTCTTATAAGGACTGGTAACTTGGTATAGGGTGCTACGGTACATAGGCCTGAGTGCGTTACAGTCTGCTGTTCTGTAAGGACCGCTATCGGTCCACAATACATAGGGTTGACGTGCACCACTGCTGACCGCTGCCCTATACTGCAGCAGTCCTTCAGCGGTATAGGGACTGACGTACAGTCTGCTAAACACTAATACACAACCTGCTTGGTCCACAAAAGTTCTTATAAGGACTGGTAACTTGGTATAGGGTGCTACGGTACATAGGCTTGAGTGCGGTACAGTCTGCTGTTCTGTAAGGACCGCTATCGGTCCACAATAGATAGGGTTGACGTGCACCACTGCTGACCGCTGCCCTATACTGCAGCAGTCCTTCAGCGGTATAGGGACTGACGCACAGTCTGCTAAACACTAACACACAACCTGCTTGGTCCACAAAAGTTTTTATAAGGACTGGTAACTTGGTATAGGGTGCTACGGTACATAGGCCTGAGTGCGTTACAGTCTGCTGTTCTGTAAGGACCGCTATCGGTCCACAATACATAGGGTTGCCGTGCACTACTGCTGACCGCTGCCCTATACTGCAGCAGTCCTTCATTGGTATAGGGACTGACGTACAGTCTGCTAATCACTAACACACAACCTGCTTGGTCCACAAAAGTTCTTATAAGGACTGGTAACTTGGTATAGGGTGCTACGGTACATAGGCCTGAGTGCGTTACAGTCTGCTGTTCTGTAAGGACCGCTATCGGTCCACAATACATAGGGTTGCCGTGCACTACTGCTGACCGCTGCCCTATACTGCAGCAGTCCTTCAGCGGTATAGGGACTGACGCACAGTCTGCTAAACACTAACACACAACCTGCTTGGTCCACAAAAGTTCTTATAAGGACTGGTAACTTGGTATAGGGTGCTACGGTACATAGGCCTGAGTGCAGTACAGTCTGCTGTTCTGTAAGGACCGCTATCGGTCCACAATACATAGGGTTGCCGTGCACTACTGCTGACCGCTGCCCTATACTGCAGCAGTCCTTCATTGGTATAGGGACTGACGTACAGTCTGCTAATCACTAACACACAACCTGCTTGTTCCACAAAAGTTCTTATAAGGACTGGTAACTTGGTATAGGGTGCTACGGTACATAGGCTTGAGTGCGGTACAGTCTGCTGTTCTGTAAGGACCGCTATCGGTCCACAATAGATAGGGTTGACGTGCACCACTGCTGACCGCTGCCCTATACTGCAGCAGTCCTTCAGCGGTATAGGGACTGACGTACAGTCTGCTAAACACTAATACACAACCTGCTTGGTCCACAAAAGTTCTTATAAGGACTGGTAACTTGGTATAGGGTGCTACGGTACATAGGCTTGAGTGCGGTACAGTCTGCTGTTCTGTAAGGACCGCTATCGGTCCACAATAGATAGGGTTGACGTGCACCACTGCTGACCGCTGCCCTATACTGCAGCAGTCCTTCAGCGGTATAGGGACTGACGTACAGTCTGCTAAACACTAATACACAACCTGCTTGGTCCACAAAAGTTCTTATAAGGACTGGTAACTTGGTATAGGGTGCTACGGTACATAGGCTTGAGTGCGGTACAGTCTGCTGTTCTGTAAGGACCGCTATAGGTCCACAATAGATAGGGTTGACGTGCACCACTGCTGACCGCTCACCTATACTGCAGCAGTCCTTCAGCGGTATAGGGACTAAGAGTTTTGTCACAGGGTCATTTAAAAAATGACATGCAGAGGAAGAGGCAGGCCCTTCCGCAGGGGTGGTAGGGGTAGGGCAGGAGCAACAGGCTTGAGCCAAAGTGGGAAGTTGCAGAAGGTGCGTTCAATTACTTTAAAGGATGCACCAGACTTGGTTGAGTGGCTCGCTCAGCCTTACTCTTCTGCACCCTCCTCATCCTCTCGATCTGCACCCTCTTCTTCACTCTCTGCTATGTGCACCCCCAAAGACACTACCACCAACAACACGACCACCACCACCACCACCACATACCTTCCGCTTGAGTCACTGGAATTATTTTCCGATCCATATCAAGAGGACATTTCTGATGCGCAGCCACTCTTGGTATTGGATCAGGAAGAGGAGGTAGCAACAAGCGCTACTCAGCAGTCTGACGCCAGTACCCAGATCAGCCCAAGGAGGAGGTTGGTCCCCGGTGTTGCTGCCTACTCTACTTATAGCGGTGGGGAAGGTGACGTTGATGATGACGTGTCTAGTGATGTCACGTGGGTGCCCACAAGAGAGGAAGAGGAGGGGAGTTCAGAGGGAGATATGGACCAGCAGATAGGGAGGAGAAGCAGCAATGACTTACATTGCACAGCAGGGACAAAGCAGACTGCAAATGTATCAGGAGCGAGTCATCGACCATGTACGGTCACATCTGGCGCTCCCAGGACACCGGCACATGGCTCCGCAGTGTGGGCTTTTTTTAACGTGTCCGCTGCTGACAATAGCGTTGCCATCTGCAATCTTTGCAGTCAACGCGTTAGTCGCGGTAAGCCCAATACTCACCTAGGGACGACCGCCTTAAGAAGGCACATGAGCAGCCATCACCGAGCCCAGTGGGAGCAACGGAACACACAAAGCCACACTGCAGGCTCTCACCGTCCAGCCTCGTCTTCTACTTCTCCTTCTCCTCTCTCCTCACAATTGTCCTCCACTCCACCTTCCATCACGCCAAGCTCACATTTTTCTGCAAAAAGGCAGGCTTCCGTGGGCCTAATGTTTGAGCGTAAAAAAATGATGACGCCGGATAACCCTCTTGCCCAACGGTTGGCGGCTGGCTTGTCAGAACTCATAGCCCGCCAACTACTGCCATATAAACTGGTGGACTCGGAGGCCTTTCGCAAATTTGTGGCCATTGGAACACCACAATGGAAGGTCCCAGGAAGGAAGTATTTCTCAGAGAAGGGCATCCCAGAGCTATATGGCCATGTTCAGCGGCAAGTGAATGTATCTCTGGCACACAGTGTCGGTGCCAAGATACATCTGACCACAGACACGTGGTCTAGCAAACACGGGCAGGGAAGGTATATCAGTTTTACTGCCCACTGGGTGAACCTTCTGACGGCCGTCAAGCATGTAACCCGTGGCACCCGTGTAGATTTGGTTTTACCGCCACGGATTGCATGCAGGCCTGACTCTTCTTCTCCTCCTCCTACTCCATCCTCCTCCCTCTCCTCCTCAGCTGCCTCCTCCTTTTCCGCTGCTAGCGTCTCTTCCACTGCACCGCCCAAGCTCCCCAGAACCTATTCCACATGCCAGGTGAGACGTTGCCATGCCGTGCTGCGTCTGTTGTGCCTGGAAGCAAAGAGCCACACTGGCCCGGCACTCCTTTCAGCTTTGCGTTCACAGGCAGATGAGTGGCTAACACCGCTCAATTTGACAGTTGGTAAAGTGGTGTGTGACAACGGTGCCAATCTGCTTAGCGCATTGAAACAGGGCAAAATCACGCACGTGCCGTGCATGGCACACGTCTTAAACTTGGTCGTGCAGCGATTCCTTGTCAAATACCCTGGGGTCCAGGACATCTTGCGGCAGGCAAGGAAAATCTCGGCCCATTTCAGAAGATCTTACACGGCCATGGCTCGCCTTGCTGACATTCAGCGGCGACACCATCTGCCGGTCAGACGTCTTATTTGCGATTGCCCGACGCGATGGAACTCAACCTTCTATATGCTTGATAGGCTGCTCCAGCAGAAACGTGCAGTTAACGTCTACCTGTATGAACTCTGCGAAAGAAACGGTTCTGGGGAGCTGGGTTTTTTTTCACCGCGCCAGTGGCTGCTCATGCGCGACACATGCAGACTTCTGCGGCCATTTGAGGAGATCACCAAACTGGTCAGTCGCAGCCATGGCGCCATCAGTGACATGGTACCTTATGCCTTCTTTCTGGAGCGTGCATTGCGTCGTGTCATTGATCAGGCTGTGGAGGAGCAGGAGCGGGAAGATGAGGAAGTCGCAATGCTGGATGAATTCCCAGGGGGGGCTACTCTATCTGAGACAAGTCAACAACAGGAGTCTGATGAGGAGTCAGAGGAGGATGGTGCCGGGGCGGATGAGCAGGAGCAAGAAGAGCATGCTTTAAACCTTTCTGGGATCCCTGTTGTGCGAGGATGGGGAGAGGAGAATGAAGAGGACGACATTATCCTGGATGATGAGCAGGAGCCAGGCCACCACACCGCTTCCACTTTAGTGCAAATGGGGGCCTTCATGCTCCAGTGTTTTAATAGGGACCCCCGTATAAAAAGCATGAGGGTCAAGGACCAGTACTGGGTGGCAACGTACTTAGACCCCCGGTACAAACACAAAATGGCGGAAATGTTACCGCCGTCGCAGAGGGCTGTCAGAATGCAGCACTTCCAGGCCTTGCTTCGAGAAATGCTGCATTCTGCTTTTGCGTGCGCTGGCAGAGGAGCAATTCCCACTCCCAGAGAAGGATTTGCGGGTACCAATCCAACAGCGCCTGCAAGAAGAGGCCGGTTTGAAGATGTGTTGGTGACTTCGGATATGAGGTCATTCTTTCAGCCGACCCATCGACAGGTGTCATCCGGATCCAGCATCAGGGAACGCCTAGACCGTCAGGTGTCCGACTACATTGGGTTAACGGCCGATGTGGACGCTCTGAGGAGTGATGAACCCCTAGACTACTGGGTGGGCAGGCTTGACCTCTGGCCAGAGCTTGCCCAATTTGCAATCGAACTGTTGGCTTGCCCCTCATCCAGTGTCCTGTCCGAAAGGACGTTCAGCGCAGCAGGGGGGATTGTGACCGATAAGCGTACTCGCCTAGCTCACCACAGTGTTAACTACCTCACATTTCTAAAAATGAATGAGGCATGGATCTCGGAGGAATTCAACACATGTGATCAGTAGACCATGTATATGTCTATAAACAATTTTTGGAATCAAGCACACAGACCTTCTTAATTCATTTGGCTCACTTCCCTGACCCAAAAAAGCACACCGTACTATATGCCCCTACCCTCCTCTTTGAAGAGGTTGAGCGGTGTCATATTTCTACTGGGGCTGCTTATTATGAGGGGTTCCCACCATCCCTGTGCTGTGCTGACTTCCTCCTGGGTGTTCTTATTATGAGGGGCTCCCACCATCCCTGTGCTGTGCTGACTTCCTCCTGGGGGTTCTTATTATGAGGGGATCACACCATCCCTGTGCTGTGCTGACTTCCTCCTGGGGCTGCTTACGGTGCTGCTGTCAGCGCTGTATGTCACGGAGCTGCTGTCAGCGCTGTATGTCACGGAGCTGCTGTCAGCGCTGTATGTCACGGAGCTGCTGTCAGCGCTGTATGTCACGGAGCTGCTGTCAGCGCTGTATGTCACGGAGCTGCTGTCAGCGCTGTATGTCACGGAGCTGCTGTCAGCGCTGTATGTCACGGAGCTGCTGTCAGCGCTGTATGTCACGGAGCTGCTGTCAGCGCTGTATGTCACGGAGCTGCTGTCAGCGCTGTATGTCACGGAGCTGCTGTCAGCGCTGTATGTCACGGTGCTGCTGTCAGCGCTGTATGTCACGGAGCTGCTGTCAGCGCTGTATGTCACGGAGCTGCTGTCAGTGCTGTATGTCACGGAGCTGCTGTCAGCGCTGTATGTCACGGAGCTGCTGTCAGCGCTGTATGTCACGGAGCTGCTGTCAGCGCTGTATGTCACGGTGCTGCTGTCAGCGCTGTATGTCACGGAGCTGCTGTCAGCGCTGTATGTCACGGAGCTGCTGTCAGCGCTGTATGTCACGGAGCTGCTGTCAGCGCTGTATGTCACGGAGCTGCTGTCAGCGCTGTATGTCACGGAGCTGCTGTCAGCGCTGTATGTCACGGAGCTGCTGTCAGCGCTGTATGTCACGGAGCTGCTGTCAGCGCTGTATGTCACGGAGCTGCTGTCAGCGCTGTATGTCACGGAGCTGCTGTCAGCGCTGTATGTCACGGAGCTGCTGTCAGCGCTGTATGTCACGGAGCTGCTGTCAGCGCTGTATGTCACGGAGCTGCTGTCAGCGCTGTATGTCACGGTGCTGCTGTCAGCGCTGTATGTCACGGAGCTGCTGTCAGCGCTGTATGTCACGGAGCTGCTGTCAGTGCTGTATGTCACGGAGCTGCTGTCAGCGCTGTATGTCACGGAGCTGCTGTCAGCGCTGTATGTCACGGAGCTGCTGTCAGCGCTGTATGTCACGGTGCTGCTGTCAGCGCTGTATGTCACGGAGCTGCTGTCAGCGCTGTATGTCACGGAGCTGCTGTCAGCGCTGTATGTCACGGAGCTGCTGTCAGCGCTGTATGTCACGGAGCTGCTGTCAGCGCTGTATGTCACGGAGCTGCTGTCAGCGCTGTATGTCACGGTGCTGATGTCAGTGCTCTGTATTACGGTGCTGCTGTCAGTGCTCTGTATCTCCTGCACCCTCTTGTTTGCCTACCCTGGTCCCTGACCTTCCCTCTCCTCCATTGCCTTCATTAGCTCCATAGTCCTGAATTGTCAGAACAATTTCCCAAATAAAAAAAAAATGCTTGTAGTTATCGATCCCAAATTCACCTCATACATGTATTATGCTATTGTCCAGGTGGTGGGACTACGTGCTACCCCCTAATAATTACCCCGTGGCCGCAAATTCGACCTAAAGGTTTGCGAAATTCGCCTCCCATTGAAGTCAATGGAGCCCGCGGCGAACGGTCGTTTTCGCGAACGTTTGTGTCCGTTCGCGTTTCGCGTTCGCGAAACGTCCCGTCGGAAGTTCGTCCATCACTATTGAAGAGCAATCAGAAAAATGAACCATTAATCTATCGCAAGATATTATGTATTTTGTGGTTTGTCAAGCGTTTGCGTTTCAGCAACCATCGCTATGTGATTGATGGTTTTTATCTCAATTTTCTAAATAAATATTTTTATATATTCCTGGTTAGTGTCAATTTAAAAAGTTCCACATAAGGGGTAACTATTGTTTCATGTCCAACAAGGATGTGTCAACTCACCATCATATGTTCTGCTATGGTGAATACATTTGTCTAGATTGAGGAATGTGACCAAAATAATTGATCAAAACTGTAGATATTTTTTCCCGGGGGAGGTGGGTTCTGCTTTGGGCACCCAGAGGAGAATAATTAGGAAATGTGTGCAGCTCACCATAGCAAAATTACAGCTGTGGCAAAACTATGCAAACAATGCATGGGGCTTAAATCCCTACACTGTGTATACAATAACCATAATGGCACAGTTCTTGTACACACAAGTTTTGCTTTAGATTGCCACAAGCAAAATTCTAAAAAAGACACAAAAACAATTTAACAATTTTCTAAGGCCACTTTCATATGGCCGACTTTGGCTGCGATCCGCTTGCTCAACAGGGGTTCTCTCCACTGATCCCTGCTGAGCAGGCAGATGACAAGTCTGTGCCCTGTCCACTCATGCGGAGCGCACATGAACACCGACCACTCTACTCTATGGGCTGCTAGATGTAAACGGACCGCCTGTTCGTTTACACCAAACTGCAAACTGATCTAATCCACAGGACGGATGGCGAATATATCCTTGTCCATCTGTTTTTGCCAACTTGGATGTAGGTGGGTGTAAAAGGACATGTCTGTTCACACCCTCCGCTCTAGAGAAGAATGGAGGTTCCGATTGGGTCCCCCCTGAAAAAGGCAGACCTGCCCGGAATGACTGTGAAAGGGGCTTAAAAAGATTATTTCTTCCACTACAAATGCAATCCTGCAACCTAGCCTACCTTGAAGATCATCATTAACAAAAATTGACTGCTTATCAAATAGCGGTTACACAATATAGCAAAAGGGGTGTAGTAGCCCGTAGTATGGAATATACAGCATGGCATACAGAGTGCAGTCAAGAGTAAATCATATACAGCCCAATGTTCAGAGGGCAGTGAACAGTACATTTTATACAGCCCACCCTTCCATCACCCTGCAGAGCTGTTTCACCCCTCCTGTCGCTCTAGGATTCACTCCACCATGCACAGCTCAGTTCACTTCACGGTTTTTGCTACTTTTCTTTCTCTACATCACACGCACACATACATCCCTCTGCTGATTTCTCCAGCTTCAACTCAATGCACCTCCCATAGTATGCTCAGTGGTCAGGGTGAAAGGTGCACCATGCAGCCAGCACCATGTCCAGTGAGCAGAAGTACAGCCATCCATGTGGTCAATCAAGTTGCTCCTCTCCAGGTTAAGCCGTCAATCCAGTAAGTAAGTTACTGCAAGGATAGATGCCCAGACCGCATATCGAAGTCCCTGTAACCGAATAACCTAGATGATTAAAAGTCTGTCATATGGACTTTATTACATTTGTTGCTTAGTAATAAGCATGGTCCAAAATGTCTGCTAAGAACAGAAGGCTATCCAGATGTTTGCCCCAATTTTCCTAAAACATTTAGAGAAAAATAGACTATTGGCCTGGATAAAATGCGTTATATTTCAAAAGTCACAACATAAACCAGTAGATTGAAATGAGTACAGCAAAAGGTCCATCACTAAAAACAGAATTCCCAGGAGCCTGCTAGGCTTTGCGGCATCACTGGCACATAATGGCTTAGCGCAGAAGATGAAGTCTGTGGTGAGCAGTGTACTATTTTTAACATTTGTGTTTTTTTGGGGGGGGGGGGGGGTAGTTTTGTTTTAGCAAAAAGTCAACATTAAAGCCAGTGGAGCATGGAAAAAATGTACCGTATATACTCGAGTATAAGCCGAGATTTTCAGCCTCTTTTTTGAGGCTGAAAGTGCCCCCCTCGGCTTATACTCGAGTCATCGCTGTCTGTCTGCCCGATCAGCGTGTCGAGCAGACAGACAGCGGCCATTCTAGGATTCAAAGGCCGCGCCTCCGTCTCCGCCTTCGCCTGTGATAGGCGGAACACTGAATTTCCCAGCAGTCTGTGTTCCGCCTATCACGGACGTCCTCTCATCCTCGTCCGTAGTATGAGGATGAGCGGACGTCCATGATAGGCGGACCACTGACTGCTGGGAAATTGAGTGTTCCGCCTATCACGGACATCCGATAGGCGGAACACTCAATTTCCCAGCAGTCAGTGGGAAATTGAGTGTTCCGCCTATCACCGACGGAGGCGCGGCTTTTGAATCCTAGAATGGCCACCGACGAAGAGCTGCGGGACGGGCCGGGACGCAGGCCGGGACGGGACGCAGGCCGGGACGGGACGCAGGCCGGGACGGACACAGGCTGGACGGACACAGGCTGGACGGACACAGGCAGGCTGGACACAGGTAGGCTGCACGGACACACACACACACACACACACACACACACACACACACACACACACACACACACACACACACACACACACACACACACACACACACACACACACACACACACACACACGGATGCATGCACACACAGGGATGGATGGACACACACGGATGCATGGACACACACACACACACACGGATGCATGCACACACACAGGGATGGATGGACACACACACACACGGATGCATGGACACACACACACACGGATGCATGGACACACACACACACACGGATGCATGGACACACACACACACACACGGATGCATGGACACACACACACACACACACGGATGCATGGACACACACACACACGGATGCATGGACACACACAGGGATGGACGACACACAGGGATGGACAGGCATGTCTCACCCTCGGCTTATACACGAGTCAATAATTTTTTCCAGTTTTTTGGGGGTAAATTGGGGACCTCGGCTTATATTCGGGTCGGCCTATACTCGAGTATATACGGTAAGTAAAATGTCATTAACTGTCACTGGAGAGTCAAGAAAGACAATACCATAAGCCAAAAATGAGTCATCCCTTATCACAATCATGTTTGCTGAAATGACAATTTTGCTTGAAATTGAAAACGTATGCAAATGTTTTAAAGTATTGACTTAAAGCCAAAGAAAGAAGCATTCATGATCTTACCCAAACGTGACCACAGATAGAATAGGATCATAGCTGAAGAATGACAGTATCAAAACCTTTATACAATGCTAATGGACTATTCAGATATTTATTAACAAAATGACCATTACAACAGATGACCACAAAGTCAGTAGGATGGTAAAAAAAAAAAAAAAAAAAAAAAGGCATGCAACCTCTTGAAACCAACCATCACTGGAAAATCTGTTTTGGACTGTTACGAGCACCACCTTTACCCTTCCACTGTGCCAATTTGTACATGGGATTCATACAGTAACCAACACCCTTTAAATTCCAATGAATCTCTGCAAGTATGTTTTAGCATTATTTGTTAGTGTTTTTTGAAGGAACAAAAAAGTACACAAGATGACATACTTTTCAACACAACAGGAAGGAAGCTGGTGGTCTGCAATTGGAAAATAGCCAAATATTAGAGGGCAGGCCAAGACACTCCAAAACGATATAAACAGATTATATACAGTATCTCACAAAAGTGAGTACACCCCTCACATTATCATAAATTTTATTATATCTTTTCACGTGACAACACTGAAGACATTACACTTTGCTACAATGTAAAGTAGTGAGTTTACAGCTTGTACAACAGTGTAAATTTTCTGTCCATTTCCCCATTCTGCTTAGCTAGTGACGCTGATCTCTGCTCCGTGTTATTGGAGCAGAGATCAGTGTTCACTAAATTAAAGCCCAGCCCCCAACAGTTAGTAACACACCCCTAGGAACACTTAACCCCTACACTGCCACCCATTGGTTAACCCCTTCACTGCCAGTGTCATTTACACAGGAATCACTGCATTTATTAAAAAAAATATATATATATTAATAAAAATGCCATAAAACTATCCTCTATATTGTAAACGCTATAACTTTTGCGCAAACCAATCAATCGCTTATTGCTATTTTTTTTACCAAAAATATGTAGAAGAATATGTATCGGCCTAAACTGAGGGAAAAACTTGTTTTTTGATATTTTTGGGGGATATTTATTATAACAAAAAGTAAAAAAATGCATTTTTTCAAAATTGTCGCTCTATTTTTGTTTATAGCGCAAAAAATAAAAACCGCAGGGGTGATCAAATACCACCAAAAGAAAGCTCTATTTGTGGGAAAAAAAGGACGTCAATTTTGTTTGGGAGTCACATCGCACAACCGCGCAATTGTCAGTTAAAGCGATGCAGTGCCGAATCGCAAAAAGTGGTCTGGTCTTTGACCAGCAATATGGTCCAGGGCTCAAGTGGTTAACAGGGCAGGTTCCACTCAGAACAGGCCTCGCCATGGTTGACCAAAGAAGTTGCGTGCATGTGCTCAGCATCATATCCAGAGGTTGTCTTTGGGAAACAGATGTGTGAGTGCTGCCAGCATTGCTGCAGAGGTTGAAGGGGTAGGGGGTCGGCCTGTCAGTGCTCAGACCATACAAGCACACTGCATAAAATTAGTCTGCATGGCTGTCATCCCAGAAGGAAGCCTCTCCTAAAGATTATGCACAAGAAAGCCTGCAGTTTGCTGAAGGCAAGCAGACTTAGGACATGGATTACTGGAACCATGTTCTGTGATCTGATGAGACCAAGATAAAACTTATTTGGTTCAGATGGTATCAAGCGTGTGTGGCAGCAACCAGGTGATGAATACAAAGACAAATGTGTCTTGCCTACAGTCAAACATGGTGGTGGGAGTGTAATGGTATGGGACTGCATGAGTGCTGCCAGCATTGGGGGAGCTACAGTTCATTGAGGGAACCATGAATGCCAACATGTGCTGTGACATACTGAAGTACAGCATGATCCCTCTCCCTTTGGAGACTGGGCCGCAGGGTAGTATTCCAGCATAACCCAAACACACTTCCAAGACCACCACTGCCTTGCTAAAGAAGCTGAGGGTAAAGGTGATGGGTTGACCAAGCATGTCTCCAGACCTAAAGCCTATTGAGCATTTGTGGGCATCCTCGAACGGATAGTGGAGGAGCGGAAGGTCTCTAACATCCACCAGCTCTGTGATGTCATGGAGAAGTGGAAGAGGACTCCAGTGGAAACCTGCGAAGCTCTGGTGAACTCCATGCCCAAGAGGGTTAAGGCAGTGCTGGAAAATAAATGGTCTCCACACAAAATATTGACACTTTGGGCCCAATTTGTACTCGCTTTTGTTGCCAGCTGTTTAGACATCAAAGGCTGCGTGTTGAGTTATTGAGGGGACAGCACATTTACACGATTATACAAGTTGTACACTCACTACTTTATATTGTAGCAAAGAGTCATTGTTGTCACATGAACAGATATAAAAACTGTGCTATATGGCCAGGGGGCCTTGAGGCCCTGACACAGTCTGAACCCAGTTGGGGCGTCGGGCCCTCTGGCGGGTTATTGTCTCAACTGTCTTTGTGTATTAATTCTCCTTAATGTTCATAAGTCCCTTAATGATGTCCTCTGATTTCACAGTATTTATGTACAAGTGCTGTTTATTCCCAGTAATTTTTTCTGGATAACCATTATGTATGTTTATACCCTTTTCAGACTCCCCTGTGAGGGAGAAACTTTTGTTACAATTTTTATCATTCAATAAATTTTTTTAAATAAAAAAAAAAAAAAAAACACCTGTGCTATAATTTGCTTGGCATGTTTTAAATACACGATCGTATTCATCACAAAAAGGACAACACAAGTCACATTAATCCTTGTTCTTTAGGTACCCCCCAGCCTTGATTGAGGGGGTAGGTTTGCCCTGCAACTTACTTTCAATGCCATATGCTCACCTGCTGGGCATTTCAGCTCCTCCTCTACTTCCTGCTGCTGTGAACCCTAACAGAGTAATCTGTTGTAGTACTGAACACCAAGGGCTGTGAAGTGCAGGCAGAAGAGCAGTGGAAGAAGGTAAAAATGCGTTAAAGCAGCATAGGTTTACAATACCTGGTGCTTGGTCTTTATGTCTGAAGAGGGGACTACTAAAATCCTCATTCCTACCAATATATGTATGCATTGAGACAACTAGAAGGAAAACCTTCTGTAGAGCTCATTCTAGAAAAGTAGTTCAGTGTAGACCATGGGTCTTCAAACTATGGCCCTCCAGTTGTTCAGGAACTACAATTCCCATCATGCCTAGTCATGTCTGTGAATGTCAGAGTTTTACAATGCCTCATGGGATGTGTAGTTTCGCAACAGCTTGAGGGCCGTAGTTTGAGGATCCCTGGTTTAGACAAATAATCGGAAAAACACACTACACCTCACACAGAACACCATCAGTGCTGCTCTCCAGATGTTTGACCACTAAGACTTTGGGCTAGAAACCAATTTCTCTTCCAGAAAACTAATCATCTAGAGAGCATTTATCTTTGCTTAGCAACAATTGGCATTCCTGGAAAGGGATCTGCATGTCCAAAAATCTGCCAACATGCCAATGTGTTTCTGATTGAACATGCCTTGTTATGTTACAAAACAAAAAACTTACTTAATTTGTTATCTCCGGAGGAATTTTATCTATTTTGCCAATTTAAAGAAAACTAGCTACAATGAATCAAATGAGTATAAACAGGCTGTTAATGGGTTTTCTTTCTAGTACCGTTACTTCACAAAAAATAAGCAGAAAACTATTTTAACAGAAAGGCTATTTCACATTAAAGGCAACCTGAGAAAGCAAGGATCAGTAGAGTAGTAAAAGCTGTAAAGGTATAATCAATTTGTTGTTTGAAAGTCCTGTTGTAACAGACTTTCAGAATGCTCTTATCACCTCAGATGTCAAAAATGTCCCTAGTGTCATTAATGAGTTGGACTGCTAAGGAAGTCAATGACTGGAACTTGAAGGATGCCAACAGAGTGTTGAGCTTAAGGAGGATGCTGCTCCTTTTCCCAGTTTCCGTGTAGAACAGCCCTTTATAGCAGAAATCTGGGCAGAATTGTTTTTTAAATATCTATAAAGCGGCTTTCTTTTAATTCAAAGAGCATGTTCTAGCTTAAATGGTTACCAGTGTTGCAAGTGAGAAAATTGCATCAGCCGTCTTGACGTGTAGTACTCGTTTCCATCCATATCCGGATTGTTAGACCGATGGCTGCTCTGCGTTTTTTTTCCCTCACAGCCACTGGTCTTGTAACCTCCCTGCTGTAGTCTGATTTGAATGAGCGGAGAAGTAAATTAAAGTGGTTGTAAACCCTTACAAACCAACCACTTTGACCTACAGGTAAGCCTAGATTAAGGCTTAACTGTAGGTCCAAGAAATATCTACCAAACCTATACGGTTTAGGAGATATTTGCCCAAAGACAAGCACCGCTGTCAACGGCACATGCACCGTAGACAGCGGTGCGCAGGCGCACTGAGCGTGGCATCATCGATGACGAAGATGCTGCGCATCTCGGCTCCCGTGCGCATGCGTGGGAGTGACGTCATCGCGGCTTCGCCGAATGACAGCGGTGGAGCAGCACGACCCCACCGAGAAGATGGATGCGCCGGACTACAGGGGACAGCAGTGACTTCGCTGGCTCCTGTGTCAGGTAAGTGACACATAATGGGCTACTATGCGATGCATAGTAGTCCATTATGCTTTGCCTTTGCAGGGAATGAAAGAGGAAGTAAACTCATCAGGGTTTACTTCCTCTTTAATTTTCCACTTACTGCCATGGGCCAGTGAAAAAGATACTCAGATTGCTGGTCTATACCACCCACTGGTAAACCTCACTGCCCAGTCCTGCCCGCAGCTCACCTCACACCAAATCTCCATGCAAAGTTTAGACCCAGCTCCACCCACTCACAGAGAATCTATTAACATCCTATGGGTGAGGGGGTTCCGCATGCAGGTTGATTACGGCATAGACTGAAGTAGGGTAAAAAAAAAAAAAAAAAAAAAAAAAAAAAACTTTTGCCTATAAAACCACTTTAGAGTGTGTGCAAGCCCAAACATTTTAATAAAAATGTAATGCGTCTCTGCAATATACACACACATTACCTTTTTGACAGAAATCCAGTGTGCTCCAAACTTCCTGTTCAGGTCAACCGGTCAACCACTGCCTCTCTTGCTCTGAAACCTCAACAAGCGCAACAGAACCTGCTGTACTACAGCACCATAAAAACATTATCTCTACACACCCCCCCCCCCCCACCCCCATTCCTCTCAGTCCCACTTAACATGCATAGGTTTACCTAGCAAAACCATACCACTGTCTTGACTTTCAAAAAAATCTGCCCACACAGTCTGTAGGGGAAGGGCTTTAGGAAGATGCAGCTTGGGGGGGTATGCTTCCAAAAGTGCCTGAACATGGACCTCTGTCAGGACGACCATGTATTTTTAAAAATACACATTTCCATGTTAAAAATTTAATGAGATGGTAATGCTTAATTTTGTGTTTGAGAAAGGCATTTTTCCTGGTTCACTAAAACATGGCATCATCAAAGAGAAATACCACCAGTTAAAGGCATGCCAAGTCTGAGTTTCAAGTGTTTAGAAAAATTCTGCAATGGGTATAAGTACGTATGCCAGCTGCTGCAATTAGAAAGTCAGCTGTGCTCTTTGCTGCTCTAGCAGTGACTTATACAAAATCTACTCTTGTAAACAGAATTGTAAGTAGAACCAAGAAAAATATAATTATTGGCATACATTTAATGTCTCGATTTTGGTTTATTAAATGATACCCAAAACCTAAAGAGGTATACTCAAAACTTGCGTTTAACAACTTATGGACATACCAGTGCCAGTTTTCATCCTGGCAAGTGCATCATCTGCACCTGGCTGCCCCTCTAACTAAATCCTTGCATTTGCCAGTACTAACATCTTTTAAAAAGTCCTGAACCAAAGTCTGCAGAAATACATGCTTGTGTGTTAACTGCATATTTCCTACTTTGAGCCCACTGCACTTTACACCACACAAAATGAGCATAGGAGGGAATAGCACATTATTATGCAACACAAGGTTTAAGGATCACCAAAGTGTCCAGTTTGAAGCCTGCTAAATGTTGTTGCACTGACGATTGTAAAAATTCTGCTAAAAGTAACTTTCTTGCACTCTGTTGCCCAGCATTGTCCACAATACTGGAAAAGGACATGCTTGTTCCAGGTGAGCCATCTAGTGCAGGGATATTCAATTAGTGGACCTCCAGCTGTTGCTAAAGTACAAGTCCCATCATGACTCTCCCTCTGGGTTTTATGCTTGTGGCTATCAGAGTCTTGCTATGCTTCATGGGACTTGTAGTTCTGCAACAGCTGGAGGTCCGCTAATTGCATATCCCTGATCTAGTGAAAGAAGGATGATGGACCAAGAGCTTGTAGCTTCAAAATCAAGTCTGCAACGGTAACTCCAAAGGCATACCCTGCTGTTTAACCACTTGAGGACCGCCGTATTGCCAATGTACGTCAGCACAATGGCACAGGCAGGCACAATCACGTACATCTACGTGATTGCCTTCCAGCGGGTGGGGGGTCCGATCGGACCCCCTCCCGCTGGTTACGGCGGTCCGATTCAGTCCAGGAGCGCTCCGTGATGAGGGGATGGCCGTTGGTTTTCGGCCACCCCCTCTGGATCGCTCCTGGCCAATGAGAAGCTTCCTCCCCTGTGTATTGTTTACACAGGAAGGAGGAAGTGATGTCATTCTCCTCGGGGCGGTCTTTTTGACCGGACTACGAGGAGAAAAGTAAAAGTAAGTGTGCACCAACACTACACTGACATGTAGGTACACACAGGCACACAAACCCCCCCCCCCCCCCGATCGCCCCCCGATCCCCCCCCGCCCCCCCTCCCCCCCCCAGTCACAGTGTCACTGATTGCATTGATCATTTCTTTACTGATCAATGCATTCAGTGTCAGTTGTGACAGTAAAAACTGTCAGGACAGTTAGTGTTAGGTCCAGGGTAGCCCCCAATCACCCCCCAATAAAGATTTAACCCCCTGATTGCCCCTAGAGTTAACCCTTTCACCCCCTTTTGCCAGTGTCACTAAGCGATCATTTTTCTGATCGCTGCATGTGTCGCTAGGTAGCTAGTTATTTTTTTAGGTTCACCGCCAGGTTTTTATATCGCTAGGTACCCCGATATACTACCCAATAATGGTTTTAACCCCTTGATTGCCGCTAGTTAACCCTTTCACCCCCTTTTGCCAGTGTCACTAAGCGATTGTTTTTCTGATCGCTGCATCAGTGTCGCTACAGTCGCTAGGTAGCTAGTTATTTTTTTAGGTTCACCGCCAGGTTTTTATAGCGCTAGGTACCCCGATATACTACCCAATAATGGTTTTAACCCCCTGATTTCTGCTAGTTAACCCTTTCACCCCCTTTTGCCAGTGTCACTAAGCGATCGTTTTTCTGATCGCTGCATTAGTGTCGCTACAGTCGCTAGGTAGCTAGTTATTTTTTTAGGTTCACCGCCAGGTTTTTATAGCGCTAGGTACCCCGATATACTACCCAATAATGGTTTTAACCCCCTGATTTCTGCTAGTTAACCCTTTCACCCCCTTTTACCAGCGATCACAGTATAAGTGTCACTGGTGACGCTGGTTAGCCAGTTAGTTATTTAGGTTCCCCGTCAGGTTTTTATATAGCGCCAGGGACCCCCATATACTACCTAATAAAAATTTGAACCCCCTGATTGCTCCTAGTTAACCCTTTCACCACTGATCACCGTATAAGTGTTACGGGTGACTCTGGTTAGTTTGTTTTTTATAGCATCAGGGCACCCACCATTTATTACCCAATAAAGGTTTAACCCCCTGATCACCCGGCGGGTGATATCAATTAGGTTTTAGGGTCAGGGTCTGCGTCGCCCCAGGCAGCGCTAGGTTAGTGCCAGTACCGCTAACACCCACACACAAAGCATACACCTCCCGTAGTGGTATAGAATCTGAACAGATCAATATCTGATCTGATCAGATCTATACTAGCGTCCCCAGCAGTTTAGGGTTCCAAAAAAACGCATTGTTAGCGGGATCAGCCCAAATACCTGCTGGCACCTGCGTTTTGCCCCTCTGCCCAGCCCACCCAAGTGCAGTATCGATCGATCACTGTCACTTACAAAACACTAAACACATAACTGCAGCGATCGCAGAGTCAGGCCTGATCCCTGCGATCGCTAACAGGTTTTTTGGTAGCATTTTATATTCAAATCCGGAAGGCAGTGCTTGGTTTTCGGGGTCCCGTACGTGGCTAGGCTCCCAAAAAGTCCCCCACATGTGGTATCCCCGTACTCGGGAGAAGCAGCAGAATTTATTTTGGGGTGTAATTTGACTTCTGCCCATAGCATGTGTGAGCAATATATCATTTAGTGACAACTTTGTGCAAAAAAAAAAAGTTTGTAATATTCCCGCAACTTGTGGCAAAATATAAAATATTCCATGGACTCAACATGCCTCTCAGTAAATAGCTTGGGGTGTCTACTTTCCAAAATGGGGTCATTTTGGGGGGTTTTGTGCTATTTTGGCATTTTATGGCCTTCGAAACTGATAGGTAGTGAGGAGTTAAATCAAAAATGTGCACCCTTAGAAATCCTGAAGGTGGTGATTGGTTTTCGGGGTGCCGTGCGCGACTAGACTCCCAAAAAGTCCCACACATGTGGTATCCCCATACTCGGGAGAAGTAGCGGAATATATTTTGGGGTGCAATTCCACATATAACCATGGCATGTGTGAGCAATATATCATTTAGTGACAACTTTTTGTAAAAAAAAAATTTTTTTTTTTTTTTTGTCATTATTCAATCCCTTAGGACAAAAAAAATAAATATTCAATGGGCTCAACATACCCATCAGCAATTTCCTTGGGGTGTCTACTTTCCAAAATGGGGTCATTTGGGGGGGATTTGTACTGCCCTGCCATTTTAGCACCTCAAGAAATGAGATCGGCAGTCATAAATTAAAAGCTGTGTAAATTCCAGAAAATGTACTCTAGTTTGTAGACGCTATAACTTTTGCGCAAACCAAAAAATATATGCTTATTGACATTTTTTTTACTAAAGACATGTGGCTGAATAAATTTTGCCCTCAATGTATGACTAAAATTTAGTTTATTCGATTTTTCTTATAACAAAAAGAAGAAAATATCTTTTTTTTTCAAAATTTATATGGCAAAAAAAAAAAAAAAAAATCGCAGAGGCAATCAAATACCATCAAAAGAAAGCTCTATTTGTGGGAAGAAAAGGACGCAAATTTCGTTTGGGTGCAATATTGCATGACCGCGCAATTACCAGTTAAAGCAGCGCAGTGCGAAATTGCAAAAAGACCTCTGGTCCTTAAGGTATTTATTGGTCCGGAGCTGAAGTGGTTAAAGTGTACATACACACTTAATAGTTAAAGCAATTGTTAGCCTAACATTTAATATTCCTGATATATCCCTGTTGTACCATGCACATGAGAAGATATCCTATTCTTTTTCTTGCTTCCTTAATGTGAAATCACTAGTGTTCCTGCTAGTCCCCTTGATTTCCTATTAAAAACTGGCCACACTAAGCAGGAGAGCACAACGTGGTTAGTTGTATAGCTATGCTGGTAACACACTGTACTCTCCTCCAATCAGACTTGTCCTGACATGCCCACAGTACACAGCCATTCAGAGGCAAACTCCGTGTGCTGCTGCTTCTCCTCCAGCTCTTATCCCTAAATCACCTAAAAAAAATAAAAAATAAAAATAAAAAAAGAAGGGTTCAGTAGCTGCGATGTTGGCAATATGAATTGGAGATAGCATGGGTATTCAGAAGCAAAGCAGCCTCTGACCCATAGATCTAATATCACAGGCACCTGTCCCTTGCCAGAGCAAAGTGAACAAAGGGAGAAGGGGACATTGTGGTGTCCATACAGCTCAGGAACTACCAGAGCAATTGCATGGGACTATGCAACTACAGTTTAAAATTGTAATGCATCTGGTTACAGTCTTGTTATTCAAATATAGAAAGAAAGGGGAACTAAAAATTTGCTACAAATTTTAACAAGTCTGAGACCAGCAAGAGTGGAATCCTGCCTAGAAGTTTTCTATTCTCAACCTCCTTGAATGATCCCTCCATGTGACCTTGCTAAATATGTAAATTTTCAGTCTGTTGGGAGTAAACCCGCTGACTTTTTTTACACCTGTAAAAGGGAAAAGGCATAATGAGTTAGTATGCACTGCATACTAGCTCATTCTGAAATACTTACCTTAGGACGAGGCACCGGCATCTCACTCAGTCCACGCCGAGGGAGCCAACATGTTTTCTTCCTCTGGGTTTAATGTTAGGTGCCCCTGTGTGTGCGCAAAATGTTTTATACCGAATTTCAGAGTGGCTCTCGGCGCCCACGTGACTGGCGGCCTCTCGTCTCGCAATCTGACAGCAAAGTGGGCAGGGCTGAGAATCCCCCGCTGACATCAGTCGGGAGGGGAGGAGGACCACGTGTTCACAGAGCGGCACTCTGAAATAAGGTATATAGAATGGCTTTTTTTTTTATAAAGCATACACACTGGGGTACCTATCATTATGAAACACAGGATTATATGAAAATGTAAAAGGATTTTTATCAGCAGGAGGGGGACGGGCAGTCACTGTCACTAGCTGACAGGCAGGGGGGAGGAGGGTATAGCCAAGCAGGATCAGCCAGGTATTTCAGGTGATACAGGGGCCTAAATTATACAGCACAAGCACTGTATAACATGCTTTAAAATTGATAGGATTTCTTTTTTTTTGGGGTAACAAACACTTTAAGGTTCACTGCGTGAT
The DNA here is from genome assembly GCA_037367395.1 of Lithobates pipiens. NCBI lineage: Eukaryota > Metazoa > Chordata > Amphibia > Anura > Ranidae > Lithobates > Lithobates pipiens. Next base: position 406,270 of record JAZDVW010001977.1, on the reverse strand, counting down.
GAGACTTTCAGTGCAATTATGTAGTGCTACTTGGACTGTATACTCTATGGGGCCAAAATCATTGAGGAATTGCATGAAATTAGTACAGGGACCTTTTCCAAAATCGCTTTGTGCCGAGTCGCATTCATGTGAACAGACACCATTGAAAACAATATCATCTCCCTTGTGATGCAATGCTGTAGGACTCAACTCGCACCTGAAATCGCACTACTGTGAACTAGGCCTAAATACTTATCTGCATAGGTAGCAGCTCAAAAAAGCCAGCAGAACCAAAACTGGGTCCTGCCACTCCATATGCCTAAATGGTAAAAAAAAAAAAAAAGGCATACCCGAGTTTGTGTTAAAAGAAATTTCAAAAGAAATCTACTTTGGAAACAAAAAAACATTTCAAATCGCTAAAGTTTCTAATATGGGAAAATTCTTCCCATATTAGATTTGATGGACAGATTGAACTGTACAATAATGCAGATCAAGGGTAAAGATTTAATGGATTATGAAAGTTTTTAGGAGTCAAACATTTGTCCAGTATACTTCTGCATTCTAAATATGGATAAAATCACCAGTTTCTTTGCAATCTGTAAAATCTAGCAGGAGAACATTTGTTACAGATACTTCTATAGCACCCTCAATTTACGCAGCGCTTTAGATACCGTATTTATCGGTGTATAACACGCACCTTTTTCCCCTTAAAATCAGAGGGGAAAAATCGCGGGTGCGTTATACGCCGATCCTCCGCTATTTTGGAGCCTCTGGGTGGCTTTCAACCACCTTCGGCCCTTCTCTGCGGCTTTCGGCCTCGGGAAGCCGAGAACTACCAAGCACCGCCAAGATACACAAGAAATAAAACGGACAAGGGGAAAACGATGGACAAGGCTGCAACTGACGGACAAAGCTGCAACTGACGGACAAGGCTGCAAATGACACCGATAAGGCTGCATTGATGGGCATTTAAACCTAAGTTTTTTTTTCCTTAAAATTCCCTCCTAAACTTGGGATGCGTGTTCTACACCGATAAATACAGTATATATTGTACATCATCAGTCCCTACCCCCCCAAGGAGCTTACAGTCTAAGGTCCCTAACTCACATTCATACTAGGGCCAATTACCCTAACAGCATGTCTTAGTGTGGGAGGAAACCAGAGTACCAGGAGGAAACCCACACAGGCACAGGGAGAGCATGCAAAAGCGTGCTGAAGTTGAGATTCATATCAGTGCCCCTAGTGCTGCTAAGTGGAAGTGCTACCCACTTAGCCACTGCTCTGCCCTTTTACTGAGTAAAATTTAAAGCAAACCCAATTCCAATCACTAAAAACCTATGTAAAGTTGAACATGTTTATGTAATTATAAAAGCCACTGTCAATCTTAATAAATTAGGCTTTCATTAAGAGAAAACCTAGTAATCCTGCAATGAACGTCTTTGTTAGGGCAATTTTTTTTAATGGGTTGACAACTTACTGTGTTTCTGCATTGTCACCCTGTCAAAAGCACCCCTGTTCCATCAGATTAGGCGACCCGTCAGATTTCTTAATGGAAGTGACATTCCCTCACAGCCATCTTGGTACACCCTGCACTTGGCCACACTAAGCCTACAGTCTAAAGTTGCCAAGTGGACATCTTGTTACACCCACTAAAATATTGCATTTTGCAGTTATTTTTACCACTAAACAGCTTATATAATGAAATCTAGTATTCAGAAGTCTGTGACACAGTTTTGATGTTGACTTTTAAAAGCAGCGGCAAAGCCTGCTGAACTCACAGAAAACCGCTGCTTTTAAAATTCATCAAAACAGTGTCATGGACTTTTAAATACTGTATTTCAAGATATAATCTCAGTTTAATGGTAAAAATAAGTGTGAAATACAAGACTCTGGTGGGTGTAAAAAGATGTCTGCTTGGCGACTTCAGACTGTAGGTTTGCAAGCAGCATCTTTGGGGTTTTGCGGGAGCGGTGAATACACTACTCCTAAAACGCCCCTGCCATTGAAATCAATTGCCAGTGCTGCCGAAACGCCGGCAAAACGCCTCTCAGCCATTAGCGAGTGCCCTTTTCCCAGTAGGCAATTAAAAGAATGCATAATATACAAGTTGAAGTTGTTACACATACTAAGCAAGGGCAAATTTTGATTTGTAACTGGAATTTTACTTTAAGTGACTCTAGAATGGGAACCTAATCAATGTCCATAAGGCCTCATTCACGCGAAAGTACCAATTTGTTCACCCGTGCAGGATGCACAGACCTTTCAAGGATCTCCAAGTGCATCCCCGACTGTATATCCATGCAGGACCAATACACGGATGTACAGTCAGGAATGTGCATCCCATGCAAGTGAAGATGGCCCTTTGTACAGATGTATTGCTCGGTACAGCCGAGTGAATGAGGCCTAACGCGCCAACTTCACCCAAATAGCCTCTCTGCCTTAAAAACAAAACAAAAAACATAACAAAAAAAACACCACCACTTTATAGTAGAGATGTATGCAACAGTGATAGAGTAAAATAGTCATGCAAGCTTTTATCGCACTACCATTCGACAGACTTCTGCAGATCATCTACAACACAGTTTATGATTTCATCAGAATGCATAAAGCAAGCATTTGCAGATTTCATTAGCAGCCTTTGGTTATCTTCAACAGAAGCTGTGGATGCAGCGGATAAGCCAGCACTTTTCGTGGTCCAATTCTCTTGTTGGGAGAAGCACATGCAGCATAGAGCAACACCAAGATGCCAAGGGAATGTGGATGTGAACAGCTCAGTACACCATTTCAGGACAAGCAGTTCAGTGGACTTGATAGATGCTGAATTGCCTGTCAAGTTCCATCTGTGAGGGCTTTAATGAACAAGGCATTATGCAGCCTTCAGCTCTAGAAGGGAAATATTTTAACAGATTTTAGAGAGAGCAGCTAATGCTTATAGAACTGCTTAAAGCATGCTAAAGCCTGCCAACAGCTAGTTCAAAGTGACAACCAGTGCTCGCAAGAATGTGTTCAGAACTTAAGAGACTGAAGCCTAAAGTCTAGTGCACACTACTAGTTTTTTACATACAGTGCCTACAAGTAGTATTCAACCCCCTGCAGATTTAGCAGGTTTACATATTCGGAATTAACTTGGCATTGTGACATTTGGACTGTAGATCAGCCTGGAAGTGTGAAATGCACTGCAGCAAAAAAGAATGTTATTTCTTTGTTTATTTTTTTTTTAAATAGTGAAAAGTTTATTCAGAGGGTCAATTATTATTCAACCCCTCAATTCAACAGAATTCTGTTTGGCTCCCCTAAAGTATTAAGAAGTAGTTCAGGCACAAAGAACAATGAGCTTCACATGTTTGGATTAATTATCTGTTTTTCCAGCCTTTTCTGACTATTTAAGACCCCCCCCAAACTTGTGAACAGCACTCATACATGGTCAACATGGGAAAGACAAAGTAGCATTCCAAGGCCATCAGAGACAAGATTGTGGAGGGTCACAAGGCTGGCAAGGGGTACAAAACCCTTTCCAAGGAGTTGGGCCTACCTGTCTCCACTGTTGGGAGCATCATCCGGAAGTGGAAGGCTTATGGAACTACTGTTAGCCTTCCACGGGCTGGACAGCCTTTGAAAGTTCCCTTCCGTGCCGAGGCCAGGCTTGTCCGAAGAGTCAAGGCTAACCCAAGGACAACAAGGAAGGAGCTCCGGGAAGATCTCATGGCAGTGGGGACATTGGTTTCAGTCAATACCATAAGTAACGTACTCCACCGCAATGGTCTCCGTTCCAGACGAGCCCGTAAGGTACCTTTACTTTCAAAGCGTCATGTCAAGGCTCGTCTACAGTTTGCTCATGATCACTTGGAGGACTCTGAGACAGACTGGTTCAAGGTTCTCTGGTCTGATGAGACCAAGATCGAGATCTTTGGTGCCAACCACACACGTGAAGTTTGGAGACTGGATGGCACTGCATACGACCCAAAGAATACCATCCCTACAGTCAAGCATGGTGGTGGCAGCATCATGCTGTGGGGCTGCTTCTCAGCCAAGAGGCCTGGCCATCTGGTCCGCATCCATGGGAAGATGGATAGCACGGCCTACCTGGAGATTTTGGCCAAGAACCTCCGCTCCTCCATCAAGGACCTTAAGATGGGTTGTCATTTCATCTTCCAACAAGACAATGACCCAAAGCACACAGCCAAGAAAACCAAGGCCTGGTTCAAGAGGGAAAAAATCAAGGTGTTGCAGTGGCCTAGTCAGTCTCCTGACCTTAACCCAATTGAAAACTTGTGGAAGGAGCTCAAGATTAAAGTCCACATGAGACACCCAAAGAACCTAGATAACTTGGAGAAGATCTGCATGGAGGAGTGGGCCAAGATAACTCCAGAGACCTGTGCCGGCCTGATCAGGTCTTATAAAAGACGATTATTAGCTGTAATTGCAAACAAGGGTTATTCCACAAAATATTAAACCTAGGGGTTGAATAATAATTGACCCACACTTTTATGTTTAAAATTTATTAAAATTTAACTGAGCAACATAACTTTTTGGTTTGTAAGATTTATGCATCTGTTAATAAATCCTGCTCTTGTTTAAAGTTTGAAGGCTCTAACTTATTTGCATCTTATCAAACCTGCTAAATCTGCAGGGGGTTGAATACTACTTGTAGGCACTGTATAACTTAGCAGGCTAAAAAAGGAAGAAAAAACTAGGAGCCACTGTACTATTACTACTAAACATGCAATGTTAGTACCTTTCCCCAATGTGCTATTGTCTTCTGACAGGGGGGATGACTGCCACTGGCTGAGTGTGCTGATTGGTTGCTGATCGGCAGAACTTTTACGTTAATGCCCCACGACAGAAGACAGCTGGCTTCTGTCAAAATGTCGTACCCGTTCATCGATGAAGCTCCAGTAGTGCTGCCCACCAGTGCCACCTTTCAGTGCCGCCTCATCAGTAAAGGAGAACGAAAAAAAAAAAAAAACACTTCAACATTTTCTGCCTTTTTTTGTTTAGCAAAAAAAATTAAAAACCCAGTGATTAAATACCACCAGAAGAAAGCTGCATTTTTTGTTAAAAAAAAAAATTATAAAAAAAAATTTCATATGGGTACAGTATTGCATGACCGTCCAATTGTCATTCAAAGTGTGACCAACGCTGAAAGCTGAAAATTGGTCTGGGCGGAAAGGGGGTAAAAGTGCCCAGTAGACAAGTGGTTTGGGAGTAGTTCAGTAATTTAGCCATTAGGACTGTTGCCCTGCAAGTGTCTGCCATGGGTTTAAAATTCCAGAAAGCGCATATGTAGTTGATGTGTTAGTCCTGTATCCGTGTTGCTTTTTTCAGGCATATACTGTTATATTATTTAGCTTCTACCCTAGCATGTATATCTAAAATAATTATGGTAGATACATTACCTTGTATGCTTCCGTATGCCAATGACCAATGAGATGGTTAAGTAATCACTGTTCAGTTTAGTGAAGAAAAAAAAATATCAGCACTATACTGCATGCTACTTGTTAACAGCAAGTCAATAAAACAATGAAATATTTCAAACAGAAAAATAGACATGACAAGAGCGTGTTGGATGCCGCTTTACTACCAGTTGAAAATGCGTTCAGAAGAGCCCATCACGCATGAGGCCTAAATGAAATTAAGTGATTAGGCATTTTTTGAAGGTATAACAAGGTGTCACGACTTATCACAAATCATTAACTTGGCCAAGCCTGTGGCTACTGCAGAGCAATACTGTGCCTAGTTATAACCCCTACCCGTTACTACTTTGCAGGAAAAAATTATATTTTTTGGCCACCGAAATCAACATTCAAGCTTAAAAAAAAAAAAAAAAAAAAAAAAGGACCTAGGCTTTTTTTTTTTTTTTTTTAAGCTGAAAAGTTCCTTTCCTGACTTTGGTGGAGGTTTTTTCTGCCTCTAAATGCCAATGTGTGCATGGACACACAGGCTAACACGGAGGAGCATTTAGAAGCAGAAGGAAAAAAAATAAAAATAAATAAAGCTTGAACACCTATACATCAGGCGTTTTTGAGCTGGAAAGTGCATGAGCCCTTAATGTTTTCAGTAGCACGTTCCACAGACTAGCTGAGCTCACTTACCAGGGCTTACTTTCCAAGAGGAATATAGGATACATTCTGGTGTGCTTACATAAATGCTCTATTTAACATGCTATATTACTATTTGATTTTGTCTGGTAAGCAGATTCCTTCTCTAGACTTTGACGTAGCCATCATTACATCCATATACCCAAGGCTAAAATGTTCAAAGTCAACTAACTACTTTTCCCCAAATTACAAAGAAAACATACAAGAGAAAATAAACTTGTGGAGACTGGTTTACATTACTATGAAACTTTACTTGGCCAGCAAAAAAATGAATATGTAGAAAGAAACCAAGTTGGGAATTTGAGTATTCGTCAAAATTGCAATAACTGCAGGAAAAATTCCTCATGGTTCAGTTTGTGCTGTTGTATATTGAGAGATAGGTTGGCCATAAATATGCTCACAAAGAGCTACAGGAACAATGGGTCACATACAGTGTAACACACGGGTCAGTCATTAGCTAGCAAGTGCAAAAAAAAAAAAAAAAAATATGGAACACCAATTTACAAAAGGGGAAAGTCCAAATTAAAATATTTTAAAAAGTTAAAAAGTAAAAAACGAAAAAAAATGTATATATATTTTATATATATATATATATATATATATATATATATATATATATATATATATATATATATATATATATATATATATATATATATACACACACATACTCACACAATATAGACAATATTTATATATGTATATTATACCATTTGTCACTTTATTTCTTGACATTAAGCAAATAAGTTCTCTTTATCTTTATCAATTGTTTTTGATAAAAGTTAATAGACTCTATATATCGATGTGCTGGAACTTTGTTACTTTATTGATTTCCATAAATTTGATGTCCAAGCTATATACATCTGTGCGTAGTCTATGATATGTCATGCTGTAATGTGATGTTGCATACAAAAAAACGAAAAAAAATAAGTTTATGAAGAAAGAAAAAATAGGTAATTCAATAATAAACAGCACAATGAAAACTTAAGGCCAACTTTAGATTTTGTTTTAAACGTTTTAGATGGTGTAGTACAAAAGTTTCCTGTGTCTCAAAGTTTTCATAAGAGCCAAAGTGAGTCATTCACAGCAAATATATTCATGTAACCAATACTCCTTCTAAAGAGAATTCGATTAAAAACTCCTGGAGATTGGGTGGTAACCATAAGGACTGATTATCATCCTTTTATGACACAGATCTGAATCTTTATAGTCTAGGCAGGAAATAAAGTGGGAGTCACATTGCATGGCAGACAGGCCTGCTATAGTTCCCATGGGCTTGAATGTGCTAGAGTCTCTAGTTTTTTACAACATTATGCTGTCAATTTAAAATATTTTTGGCCCAAAATCTCCCAATCTGAGGCACAGCTAAATCATAGTGTATGCAGTATAAATACATTTTATACAACAGTGAGAATGAATCATTTGTTTTTTGTGTGTTATATTTAGATGTAACAATAAAAGTGCCTAATTTTAATACAAGCATTAGAACGCATAAACAAAATATACTTATTTTCAAAAACATGCAATTACACGGCTCAAGTACATTAGTGAGAGAAACAAAATGTTTAGATATATTCAACAGGTTTCAACACTTCCCCAAAGGATGGATGCCCGCACCCCCTCTTCGCTTTGTGGTCCCATCTGCCAGCACCTACATCAGTATAGAACACTGTAATGATGTAAGAGGTGGGCAGATGAAGTTATGGAGTACAGAAGGTGACCGCGCTTCCCACACACCTGGAAGTGTGTTAGGTGCAGGAGTTCATCTGAAATATCACAATAATAGCAACAATCAGTAATTGTAATTTTTGTATTATACAATTATCTAACCCCAATACATAATTTTTAAATGGTTGTGTCCCACAGAAATCCCTACTGTAATCTAAATGCTTAAAAACACTTTCAAAGAAAGATATCTGAAGTCAATGAACATGATGAAATTGGTAACAAGGCTTATCTAACAATCTCTCACTTTATTTACCCAGTGCCTAAGCTTCAATGTTTTGGGATATGTAGTTCAACATATGGCCATAAAGTGAATAGGATTTTTGACTTAACATAACGTAGGAACACAGTATTTAGTGTAGCCTTATGAGTTTATGTGAAATCTCCATTAATACCTGTACAATATTGTATTTTGGAAATATATTTCCATTAGATTTAAATATATATGTAAAGTATTGAGTGTTGTGTTGGTGTTACTGTAATTGGTTCAACTTCAAAGCTTGGCCTTTTGTTTTCCCTGATAACATCTCACCTGGGAAGTAAACAACAGCTTTCGTTGACTCATCCAATCAGGCTGTTCCCAATATACATTGACTAGGTACAGTGACCAATTAGGGAGAATTATATTAGCCAACTACAGAAAGTAGGGGGGGGGGGATATAATGCTTTGTGGGCAAGCCAAGTCACTCTGGTGTGGGAGCACACGGCAGTCACCATGGGCTGACCTGAAGTTAACAGGTAATCTAACTCTGAACTTGCACCTTATATTGTATTGTAAATATGGTTCTGTGAGTAATTTGTAAATATCATGTAAGCCAGGGGACCTACACTGTATATTGTGATGTAAATACTGTCTGGTGTGTAATTTGTATATATTATGTAACCCTATAAATAAATGTGTATTGCTGATAGAACTACCTCTTTTGTACAAGATCTCTCAGATCTAGATATGTATATGTCCATACTACCACAATGATTGAGGTGTATGCACATAATCATAAATACTAGTCAACAAATGGCGACCGACGAAGGGACAGGAAAAATTGGTGGTCTCTTTCAGCAGTATCTCAAGGGGTTGCAATATCTACAAAAGGCACACTATGAAAGGGTTTTTCATCTGAAGGCTAAAAAGTAACATTGGGTCCTCTATGTGCTCAATATAGAAATGGGCTATAAAAAATAGCTGTGTTGTACAGTGTGTAATTATTAGGAAGCCTACTGTTAGTATACTAAGGAACACATCATTTATGCTAAAAGCTAAATATATTATAGAATTTGTACATGAAGAGTCCAGATACATTAGAAAGAGATGAAAAGAGCTGTTGCCCAATGTTTCTATGCATGAAGATTCAGTCTATTTAAAAAAAAAAAAAGGTTTGAAAGATGATTCCTGCAGTTGATGAAGTGCATGTAACAGGAATTGAGAGTACAGCACAAAAGATGGATAGGGAGGACAGACAGTCTTTAGAAAATGTGCTACTTGTAGCTAACAATATTGGCAAACTATTGCCAGGAGTGCACATAACATTTCATGCAGATAATGTCTTGCAACGATGTAAATTACTGGGAGTTGCCAACTCCAGAGATCAGGTTAAAGTTTTACTATTAACAGTTAACTTAGACACATGGTCTTCCTTACCAGACCATGTTAAAGAAGGAAGAGCAGATTACAATGAAACTGTAGATGAACTGCTAAAAATATTATATCCCTTTGACCTAGGCTTAATAGCAGCGTTTAGAACAAAACAGGAAAATAATGAGAATCCACTTCTTTATGCAAACAGGCTATGGTCAGCTTACTATGTAGGCAAAGGGAGAAATGTAAACAGAGAGGACCCAGAGTACAAAACCCTCCTAATATCTAATGCCCATCCAAAATTTAAAATTCAATGTGGATTTTTTATAAATCCTCTTAAAGATTCATATCAAAGTATCATGGATTGTATGCACAATTATTTTCATGTAGCCAGAAGGTCTAATTCTGTGAAATCAAAGATTTATCACCAGCGTACAAACAAAAATACCTATTTAGCAAGTCACACTACAGGAGAATTGGCCACCTTTTCAAACAGAAAGAGACATCATTACAATTACAATGCCTCCAAAGATAAGATCTATAGGCATGGCTCCACAGTTACTAGTCAAAGGCAAATAGCCTCATGCTCCCCTTTGAATGTAAATACCATGGAAAGCGATCTCAGATTACAGCACAGGAGATCAGTTCTGAAAGAACTTACGTTAATAACCACAATTACGTCTCTTGAAAATGAGATTAAGCTACTGAAGGCACATATTCATAATTGGGAAAATACCAATAAAATAATGGAAACATCACAACATGTTCTTAAGGAAAAATATGAAGCATGCCATGCAGATGTGGTACAGTGTAACAAAGAACTAAAAGAAATAAAACAATCTTTTGATCAAATTGTTAAGACCCCACAGAAAACCGTCTATTCCATTCAAACAGAAAATACAGGAGGGAGGCCCAATCTATCTATATTATCTGCTAGGACTTCCCCTTACGGGGAACAAAACTTAAATATAAGCAATGTAGAAACAGTGAAAGAAGTACCAGATCTAATGTGTCATTCAGATGTCTATGATCTGAGTAATTTATTTTCACCAGATCCAAGTGCGGATGTCAGTGAACATATAACAATGTAAATATGTAAATGTAACAATGTGGTAGTGTTTGCTTTCTTTGTGCCAACGAAAGGGAAAAGGGTAATAACTTTTGTATAAGTTATATTTTCCAGGTGCAGGGAGCTCATGAAAAAGTATTTACATGTTAAGCAGGTGTATCAATATAGATGTATATACATAAATACATACACCTAAGGTAATGTATATTAGGCTAGATATTCAAACATGGTTATTAGTAATATAGGTGTTTATCTTCCCCAAAGGATCAGAAGACTGCCATAAATATTCAAAGGTATAGGGTACAAGTGTTGCTTAGTACAGAATCTTACTCTTGCTTCAGTTTATTTTTATTTTTTGTTCTTGGTTGTTGTTTTTTTTTTTTTCTCTCTCTCCCGTTTGCAGAAACACATAACAATTAATTTGCAATTACCAAGGTGCTATCCAGGATGTATGGGATGCAATTGAAATGAATGTGTATGTTTGAGTGATGGAATGCATGGGTATGAACTGTCCATGTGTAAACAAAGATATTTTTCTTTTTTGTACTTAACATTGCTTTATGACCATAAATAAGTGTGATCACACTAATGCGCATGCGTTGTACTGTTTATGATTATTTTATCTTTTTTTTTTATTGGAAATGAGCTCAATACTGGTACCAGTTTAAATTTAGATATTTTTTTTTTTTTACAAGTTTAAATGTACTTGCGAATACATAACCTGTGCACAAATATGAAATCTCAATCCCTATAACTATGAGGAACTGTAGGGATGTGGTGTATATTTTTGTTTTCTCCTTTCCTGTGGCTTAGAGTGAAGGTCCATTCACTCTGACACTCGGAAACTACCACGATACATTACTTTGCACCTTGTGACATCTTATGGATTCAGTAGGTCTTCTGTTTTGTTTTGTTTTTCCTTCCAAATTAACTCATGTGATGCTAATATGTGTGAAGCTTATAGATCTACATGTTGTCATTTTAGAATTGAAGTATTTACAAACCCTCCCAGTTTTTTTCATCTTTGGTCTGTCAAAGTATAGACTCATTACCTTGGCTGGAAGTCTGTTCCAAGCATCCACTACTATTGTAGACCATTATGAACCTCTCACAGAGGTACAGTGAGGTGTTATTAATGACTTTTAAGTTTTGTATTTTAGGGTAACTGCCCAAACAAGGATGGAGGATTGGACCCAGACGGGGCAAAGTATTGGGAAACACAGATGAGGACCTTAAAACATAATTTTATGTTGGTTTTAAGGAGAAGCCTTGAATGGAATTAATTACAGTCAGGCCTAACTAAATTCTAAAAAAAAAAAAAAAAAAATGTTTTGGGGGCGGTCTGTGTCAATAAACAGAGGTCCTGCGCTCTCTAATACAAATTTTTGTGGCCTGCTTGACTTGCAAATTGTTTTGCACTGAGAGTCAAGTAATATGTTAATCACCACCGAGAGAGGGTGTTGCGCAATGTTTGAAGGCAGATTCAATCACTTTGTTTAACACAATTACAGATTCAAGGCTCTTTAACAAATTAAAGGTTGAGGCAGCATTCAATCTGAATAGTTTTATTTTATTTTTTTTTTCTTTATTGTTTAGTTTTTCCTTCAACTTTTTCTCTTAAGGAAAAATATTTTTTTTTTTTCTTTACTTCCTATATCACCTTATTTTTTTTTGGTGATTCTTCAGTTTGGCTTGCCTATGGTGAAATAAAAAAAAAAAAAGAGGGGAGTATGGGGAACATTATATGGAGAACATTTAAAGCAATTACAAATGTTGATATAGAATATTAAAAGCTTCCCTTTAGCATTTTGGGGATGGGTCGAGTATCCAACAGTTTTTGTTTTTCTTTTATGACATTGGGTAATTGTTTTATATGAATTTAGGTCATTGTAGCTATTATCATGACAATAGTAACATTAGGGTTTAGCTACAACCATGTGACTATTTTCTGTGTATATGTGACATACAATCCTCTCTACAGTTCTAATGTTGGGCAGTCATCAGATGTGGTCATTGATCATTTTTTTTAATGTTCATTTCTTTCTTTTTGTGCCATAATAAGTTCAAAGAGCATTGCGTGAATATCATATAGATATACTGGGACTGGTGAGACTCATAGTGATTGGCAAATAGCAGGGAGTATAGTACATTTGTACTTAAGAGTATTTTAGTTAGATTTTTCCTGAAGCCACTAGTGACTGGTGACATCACACCTATCTGTATTCTGAAATCAAGTTATTTTTGTCTGCGTAGGCGACACTGCCTAATCTGCAATGAGAACTCTTAAAGTGATGACCTCTTCCATAGCCTGCTAAAGGCAGGGCTCGTGCAGTAGCTACACACGGTAGCCAAGGACGGAGCGGTATGCCCAATGTTTGGGACCAGCACTGAACATAGCTTCAGTTAAAGGAGTTAGGGGTGAGTTGCGATGGCAACAAGAGCCCCCTGCACACTTGAAGGGTCATACACAGACACACAGTGGTATACAGCAGAGTTACTTGCAGGCATATGACCATGGAGGAAGAAAGATGGGGGATGGAAATCAGACACCTGGCTGAAGGGCGTAACCAAATTGTTACACATGTCACTGAGAAAGGGGTCTCATTAGTATGTCGCAGTATATCTATGGTAATTCTAAAAAAAGGTCCTAACTGCTCAGACTTACCAGACGAGCATTCATTTGAATGCATGTGTCTCAAATGTACTTGTGGTTTTCTTTCTCTACCTCTGTCCACATTAACAAAGTATAATCTTAGCCGGGAAAGCTGATCCAAAGGCCATCCAACGGGAATCACCATGGGAGGCTGTCCCAGAAGCAAGGGCAACATGACCAGATTGACATTATTGACTTTCGCACTATCATTATTGGACGGTTGAGAACAAGGATCCTCATGTTTTTTTTTTATGCCTCTTGTTTTTTTATTGTGTTTTGTATCCTATGATTTTTATTATGGACTTATTACATTCAGAACAAGTGAGGACTACCGATACTGGGATCCAGAAATGTGAACTGTAGAGATGGGGAGTTTAAAAGTTTTTTTTTTCTTCTCAAAGAGTTTTATTTCATGTCAGAGGGCAAAGCCAAACGTTCAAAATATTAAAGAAGATTGCACATAAACCATTATTCTATGTGTGGCCGAGTCTCATATTCTCAACTGGCCACAAGGGGCCATCTGTAGCCTTATGAGTTTATGTGAAATCTCCATTAATACCTGTACAATATTGTATTTTGGAAATATATTTCCATTAGATTTAAATATATATGTAAAGTATTGAGTGTTGTGTTGGTGTTACTGTAATTGGTTCAACTTCAAAGCTTGGCCTTTTGTTTTCCCTGATAACATCTCACCTGGGAAGTAAACAACAGCTTTCGTTGACTCATCCAATCAGGCTGTTCCCAATATACATTGACTAGGTACAGTGACCAATTAGGGAGAATTATATTAGCCAACTACAGAAAGTAGGGGGGGGGGGATATAATGCTTTGTGGGCAAGCCAAGTCACTCTGGTGTGGGAGCACACGGCAGTCACCATGGGCTGACCTGAAGTTAACAGGTAATCTAACTCTGAACTTGCACCTTATATTGTATTGTAAATATGGTTCTGTGAGTAATTTGTAAATATCATGTAAGCCAGGGGACCTACACTATATATTGTGATGTAAATACTGTCTGGTGTGTAATTTGTATATATTATGTAACCCTATAAATAAATGTGTATTGCTGATAGAACTACCTCTTTTGTACAAGATCTCTCAGATCTAGATATGTATATGTCCATACTACCACAATGATTGAGGTGTATGCACATAATCATAAATACTAGTCAACATTAGGTACAATGTGTTATGGGAAAAAAATACTACATGTCAGCCAGCTTATCTTATATAGTAGCACATTCAGGTGCTGGCCCAGCTTGCAGCTAAAAGTACTAATGAGAAAGGAAGCCCAGATGGTCGCACTGCTGAAACCAGCTTTATTGCAGAAGGTCCATAAAATCAAGCAAAAACATTAGACAGTGATGTCCCACACAAAAAAAAAAAAAAAAAAAAAAATGTAGACTCACAGGAATTCTGCTCTGCAACGGGTTATGTTGCCGTCTTCAGGAGAATGGATACAACCCCTCCCACTTCCAGCCAATTTCCGTTTTGTATCAAGCATTAGTAGGAGTGGATCAAAAAAAAAAAAAAAGGAGGGAAGGGACATGTGTTCCTTCCTGTAAGCCAAGAACAAGAATTCTATGGTTTCTTTATTGTACACCAAGTAACCCAGGATGATGTATTCAGGTGGAAAGCACAGCAACAAAAGGCCAACAAGCTCATAATAAACAGGTTAACAGTGGTGGCTCTTCAGATTACAGAGGTGCATGATAAACGTTATGGCCAAAGCTAGCATCAGCTTTGGCCTGAGCAGCCACCTGGTTAAACTTGACAAAACGTGAACAAAAAAAGACTAGGTGGCAGCCTTACAGATCTAAGAAATAGAGGTCTGATGCTGAAAAGCCCAAGAAGCACTAAGGTGATCTAGTAGGGAGAACTTGAGAGGGAAAGGTGGAACACAACCTGTGAGTTTATAGGCTTGGATGATTTGTCAAATCCATCTGGCAATAGTGGAATGTGAAGCAAGTTGTCCTCTATGAGGACCTTCAGGAATTATGAACAAGGGAGCTATAGCCAACGGAGAAACAGCATAAAACGCATTCAGAAAAAGATAAATCTCCTTAAAATATTAAGGAGCAGAACAGAAAGATGTCCTGGTTAAGGTAAAAGAAAGAAACCACTTTAAGAAAAGAGGACTTGGGCCTCAACAGCCTTATCTTTATGTAGAAAGGTTTCTTTACAAGTTAAAGTGATTGTAAAGCTCCGATTTAAAAAACACACACACACACACACACACACACACACGTATTACTTTCCTCCACTGTGCAGCTCGTTTTGCACAGAGTGGCCCCGATCCGCGACTTCTGGGGTCTCTCGGCAGATCCTCCCCACACTGCATAATCCTTTAGGTGAAGCACTGTCCCGGAGGGTTAAAGTGTGGATGCGTCCGAGTCCAGCATTTGCATCCACAGACTGAATATAGGACTCGGCCGCACCCCTGATGCCCACGTTATTGAATTTGATTGACCGCAGTGAAATCCCAGGGCTCAGGTAAGTAAAATGGGAGGCTGGTCACTGCCAGGTCTTTGTTTACCTTAATGCATAGTATGCATTAAGATGAAAAAAAGACAAGGGTTTACAACCCCTTTAATGCCACCAACTCAGACACAATCTTCACTGAAAGTAAACCTTGCGAGCAAAGGAAGACAGCAGAAGATTCCTAGCACATTCAAATGGCAACAGAAGCAGGTTCTAAGAACCAACAGAACCAGGTTGAGAGTCCCATTGAGTGAAAGGAAACATACAGAAAGGATAATGTGAGACATACTGTACAAAGACTGTCATTAAGAACTTAAGCCCCGGACCATTTTGCTGGCTTAAGACCAGACCACTTTTTGCGATTCGGCACTGCGGACGTTTTGACAATTGCGCTCCCAAACAAAATTGACTTCCTTTTTTCCCCATAAATATACCTTTTTCTTTTGGTGGTATCTGATCACCTCCGCGGTTTTTATTTTTTGCACTATAAACAAAAATAGAGCAACAATTATGAAAAAAACTAAACAAAAACACATTTTTTACTTTTTGCTATAATTAATGGCTCCAAAAAATATATAAAAAATGTTTTCCTCAGTTTAGGCTGTTACATATTCTTCTACATATTTTTGGTAAAAATCGCAATAAGCGATTATCGATTGGTTTGCTCAAAAGTTATATCATTTACAAAATAGGGGATAGTTTTATGGCATTTTTATATAAAAAATTTTTTTACTAGTAATGGCGGCGATCAGTGATGTTTATTGTGACTGCCACATCGGACATTGACACATTTTTGGGACCATAATCATTTATACAGCAATCAGGGCTATATAAATACACTGATTCCCGTATAAACGACACTGGCAGTGATGAGGTTAACCAGGGCTGGCAGTGTAGGGGTTAAGCGTGTCCTAGGGGCGTTTTACTAACTGTGGGGGGCGTGGCTGTGTGTTACTGATGACTGACCTCTGCTCCAATCACAGGGAGCAGAGATCAGTGTCACTTGTTGCTAGGCAGAACGGGGAGATGCTGTTCACATCGGCATCTCCCTGTGAGAAGATGACGGATATCCCTGCAGCGAATCGAGCCCGCGGGACCCGCGGTCAGACTCACGGGGGTCCCGACCGGCACGGCGGCAATTTTAAATGGATGTACCTGTACGCCAATTTGCCTGTCCGTGCCATTCTGCCGATGTAGAGAAGCGGTTAAGAAAAAACTGCCAAGGCCAAAATTTGACCCTTAATGGTACAGGCTGGAAAATGGCAAGACAGGTCTCAGAACGAAATTTGGGTACTTCTCAGGCTTTACATGTCCAAGTAAAGGTTCTCAGGTGGTCCCTGAATGGTTATTTTCTCTTGTGATCATATAAGAAAAAGCTGTGCACTTTGAAATAAGCTTGTCAGAGTGCTGGCGACATTTTATCCATGCAGGGCATAAAGCGGCATACCAGACGAACAACCACCCTCAAAAAGGCATATAGACAAAAACTCGCCCAAGCGCTACCGCATGATTGTAGAATGATGAAATGAGCTGAATAGCAGTGCTCAGGCTTGTTATGTCCCATAAACATCAAAACAAGCAAGAAATGCCAACAACTCAATTGCTTCTTAAAACAACAGTGTGACATCTAAAGAACGAACATGTTTTGGTCGGAGCCTGCCTCAAAAAGGCATACCCCCGGGGGGGGGGGGTCTTCAAGAACAGGCTTCCACTAGCATGTGCAGCATGACTCTGGTCTTGTAAAGCACTTTGTAGCCAACTCATATGTTATATCAAGGGTGTCTAAGAGTGCCTAAGTAGAGTCCAGTCCTGCATTCGGGTAGGCAGGGAGTAGAAGTTATAATGGGCTGTCCTTACAGCTTTGTTTGCTGCTATTCAGTCTCCTGAAGGCTGCAACATAAACCCGAATCCCTGATAACTTTTTTCTGTGTCCCTTAATGTAGGATTAAGAAATAAAATTGACAGAAGTAAATGCAAATTACAGACCTGAAAATTAAATCAAATCAGCAGGTCCTCCCTCAGCTTTTGGCTTTGGCCCTACCCTAGAAATAACCCTGTGTTCAATTACATGGGTAGCAGAACTATTTTGTTAACATTTATAACAACCATGTCTTGTTCAGAGACTTATTGAATCTGACAAGTAAAACCATACTTTAAACATCACGAACGACCCCATTGAAAAGACATTATGTGTTGGAGCAAAAAAAAAATAAAAAATAAAAACACTTTAACATTGGGAATGGTGCCAATTTAAATGTCAAGTGCTGAAAATCTACAAGTCACAGAAGGGTAATTTCTTGTTCCTAGGTCATTCTAGAACTTGTGGTTCCTTTACAATTGTAATAATGGTTATCGATGTACTACAGGGTTTTATATGTGTACATTTTAAGCCCTGGGAATTCTACTGGCAGTTTACAATGTCCTCTCTACATCTGTAAATGGAATATTTTTCCTTTACTTCGGTTACAAAGATGAATAAACAGAACATGGAAAATCTGTCACATTCCAAAATCATCAATTCTTGCAATGGAATTATACTAATATATTCCAAAGTATGCAATCTCACTTTAAACATAATATGGTTTAGCCCAGAGAAAGAAAACGTCAATGAGGCCTTAACGGTTGGTGAAATTCTACACCGCAGCTGAAAATGAGAAACCTTCAACTAACTGGATGGCTCAGCAATGGACAACACAATCCATGTTCAGACTGAATCAGCCAACTCAAACGCCGTGTGCCAATACATGGCTTTTTAATGACTAATCTCTAAAGAGAAAACATACCCTGTGAGGCTTCTTCATAAACTAGGACTTTCTGATCTAAGGATTCCAGCATCACCTTTCACATTGCTCAGTTACTACACTGTAAACCATTTTACAGGGATACCATTATCCTGCCTGAATAAAGGGTTGTGGAAACCACAGCCAGGTATAAGTCGATTAAAAGGTTTGAAAAGTTTCCAGTCTTAAATCAATTTTTCAAAAACAAAATTCTGTACTTAAGATGCCAGTTCTTAAAGCACACTAGATATCGCAAACGCAAAACATTCAGCATCCATCATGCAAACTGTCTTCCCTTTGGCTTGCTCTAGCAGTTTTCTGTGGACCCACTTCACTATATATGTGCAGCCGGACAATACAGCACCTTTTCCTTTCAGCCATCACATAACACAATCTACAACTTGATCAACTTGGGTACAATCAGCCTGCCCATAGATGGACCAAATTTCGGCCAGTACCTGCTGGCTTAAGTAAATGCTTACTCTAGCCAGCAGCAGACTACATTCTCTCAAGATGCTTGTATTGGCTGGACATCATTGATTGCTTTTCAGGCATTCTCAAAATACAATGAACCAGAGGGTGGTGGGTTTTTAATGTAACATATCAGAAATGTAATCAAGGGGACTTGTTGCTGAAAAGTCAATTTTAAAAGCTAAAACTGCCAATAGAATGTGCTATACGAAACGCAAAAAAAAAAAAAAAAAAAAAATATTGAATTTAGACTCCAGACACAATCAGTAATTCCAGAATTTAAAAAAAAAAATAAAAAATGGTATTGCAGAGTAATTATTAGTCGATGTAAACGCCTGTGTATGATGCAAACAATTGGTACCCTCCTGCACAATTACTTTACTCGGTTAATCTGGATAACATATGTTTTTCATGAGCTAGTAGTTGAAGCTATTCTAATACTTTCCATTAGCACAGTACACATATTTACTTTGGACTAATTACATTACTTTTCTAAACTGTTAACCACTATTTACTTATCTGGATTTCTATAAATAAGTGTGCTGTTATGTATACGGTATTCACTTAACCATGAATGAAAGCAATAACTTTAATGCTTATTGCTGAATGTGGGTTCTCTCACTTCACCATATGGAACCATTTCAGATACATGTGCATGCAAAATTGCTTATAGTTTTAAATGCTTCACACACACTCTACAAGCCAGATGGTTGCAGAATCAAGAAACAGATTAATACATTGAAGGACAAGGGGGATTGCCAATGTGAATAAGAAACAGACACTTTCAACTTTTACACTTTGCTTTATTTTACTTAAACATCGATTTATCTTACTGAAAAATAGTATTTCAGGTACCAAAGGGCGGTTGGGAGACTAGCTTCCTTACCTGGATATTTCTCTGACAACAGGTTGAACGCAAAGTAGTAATTGTCAGTTTAACAGAGAAAAGTATAAACCTATACAGCGCCTTGAAAAAGCAATCATACCCCTTGAAATCTTCCAAATTTTGTCATGTTCCAACCAAAAATGCAAACGTGTTTTATTGAGATTTTAGGAGATAGACCAAGTGGCACATAAAATTGTGAAGTGGAAGGAAAAATGATAAAATGTTTTTCAACATTTTTTACCAAAAAATATCTGAAAAGTGTGACATGCATTTGTAGTTAGACCCGAGTCAATACTTTGAAGAACCACCTTTTGCTGCAATTACAGCTGCAAGTCGTTTTGGGTATGTCTCTACCAGATTTGCACATTTAGAGAGAAATGTTTGCCCATGCTCGTTTGCAAAACAGGTCAAGCTCTGTCAGACTGGATGGAGAGCGTCTGAACAGCAATTTAAGTCTTGCCACAGATTCTCAATTGGATTTAGGTCTGGACTTTGACTGGGCCAGTCTATCACATGAATATGCTTTGAGACAAGTCATCCCATTGTAGCTCTGGCTGTATGTTTAGGGTTGATGCCATGCTGGAAGGTGAGCCTCTGCCCTGAACTCAAGTCTCTTGCAGACATCAACACGTTTTCTTCTAAGATTGCCTTGTATTTGGCTCCATCCATCTGTCCAGCAACTCTGACCAGAGTCCCTGTCCCAGCTGAAAAAAAAGCATCCCCACAACATGGTGCTGCCACCATGGTGCATTTTTAGCTTTCCACCACACAGCATTTTACTTTTAAGCTAAAAAGTTTTTTTTGGTCTCATCTAATCAGAGCACCTTCTTCCACATGTTTGCTGTGTCTCCCACATGGCTTCTCACAAACTGCAAATGGGACTTGTTCTGGCTTTCTTGCAACTCCCCGATAAAGGCCAGATTTGTGGAGTGCACGACTAATAGTTGTCCTGTGGACAGATTCTCCTACCTGAACTGCGGATCTTTGCAGCTCCCTCCAGAGTTACCATGGGCCTCTCGGCCGCTTTCTCTGATCAATGATCCCTTGCCTGGTCAGTCAGTTTAGGTGGATGGCCATGTCTTGGTAGGTTTGCAGTTGTGCCATACTCTTTCCATTTTCAGATATTGAACAGTGCTTCATGAGATGTTCAAAGCTTGGGATTTTTTTTATAACCTAACCCCGCTTTAAAACTTCACTTTATCCCTAACCCATTTGGTGTGTTCCACTGTATGCTTCATGGGTTATGTGAATAACAGTCTCTGGAGTAAAGTCGAGAACACAAGTATACAGATAGTCTATATACACTGCATTGACAATTAGGCAAGTTGTTGTGGATTCATTTCATTACTGAACTACAGTGCTCAGTCAATTCAAAATGTTAATAAACCTCAAACCTGAATGTTTAACCACTTAAGGACCACCGCATGCCAATGTACGTCATCAGAATGGCATGTACATGTACTTACATGTACGTGCTTGCCTCCCGCTGGATGCGGCGGTCCGTTTTTCGCTTCAGGAGCGATCCGGGATAAGGGGATGGCCGTTGGTTTCTGGCCATCCCCTCTCGATCGCTCCTGGCGAATGAGAAGCTTCCTCCCGCTGTGTATAGTAAACACAGGCAGGGAGGAAGTGATGTCATTCTCCTCGGGGCGGTCTTTTTGACCGGACTACGAGGAGAACACTGAAAGTAAGTGCACCAAACACTACACTAACATGTAGGCACACAAACCCCCCCCCCCCCCACGATCAACCCCCTGATCACCCCCCTCCCACTCCCAGTCACAGTGTCACTGATTGCAGTGATCATTTATTTACTGATCACTGCATTCAGTGTCAGTTGTGACAGTAAAAACTGTCAGGGCAGTTAGTGTTAGGTCCAGGGTAGTCCCCTACCACCCCCCAATAAAGGTTTAACCCCCTGATTGCCCCTAGAGTTAACCCTTTCACCCCCTTTTGCCAGTGTCACTAAGCAATCGTTTTTCTGATCGCTGCATTAGTGTCGCTAGTGTCACTAGGTAGCTAGTTATTTTTTTAGGTTCCCCGTCAGGTAGTATATGGGGGTCCCTGGCGCTATATAAAAACCTAATAAAAATTTGAACCCCCTGATTGCCCCTAGTTAACCCTTTCACCAGTGATCACCGTATAAGTGTTACGGGTGACTCTGGTTAGTTTGCTTTTTATAGCATCAGGGCACCCACCATTTATTACCTAATAAAGGTTTAACCCCCTGATCAACCGGCAGGTGATATCAATTAGGTTTTAGGGTCAGGGTCTGCATCGCCCCAGGCAGCGCTAGGTTAGTGCCAGTACCGCCAACACCCACGCGCAAAGCATAAACCTCCCGTAGTGGTATAGAATCTGATCCGATCCATACTAGCGTCCCCAGCAGTTTAGGGTTCCAAAAAAATGCATTGTTAGCAGGATCAGCCCAGATACCTGCTAGCACCTGCATTTTGCCCCTCCACCCAGCCCACCCAAGTGCAGTATCGATCGATCACTGTCACTTACAAAACGCTAAACACATAACTGCAGCGATGGCAGAGTCAGGCCTGATCCCTGCGATCGCTAACAGTTTTTACATTTTTTTACATTTAAATCCGGAAGGCAATGCTTGGTTTTCGGGGTCCCGTACGTGGCTAGGCTCCCAACAAGTCCCCCACATGTGGTATCCCCGTACTCGGGAGAAGCAGCAGAATTTATTTTGGGGTGTAATTTGACTTATGCCCATAGCATGTGTGAGCAATATATCATTTAGTGACAACTTTGTGCAAAAAAAAAAAAAATTGTAATATTCCTGCAACTTGTGGCAAAATATAAAATATTTCATGGACTCAACATGCCTCTCAGTAAATAGCTTGGGGGGTGTCTACTTTCCAAAATGGGGTGATTTGGGGGGGTTTGTGCCATTTTATGGCCTTCGAAACTGATAGTGAGGAGTGAAATCAAAAATTTGACCCTTAGAATCCCTGAAGGCAGTGATTGGTTTTCGGGGTGCCGTACGCAGCTAGACTCCCAAAAAGTCCCACATATGTGGTATCCTCGTACTCAGGAGAAGCAGCAGAATATATTTTTGAGTTCAATTCCACATATAACTATGGCAAAATAAATATTCAATGGGCTCAACATGCCCCTCAGCAATTTCCTTGGGGTGTCTTTCCAAAATGGGGTCATGGGGGGGGGGGGGGGGGGGGTTTGTACTGCCCTGCCATTTTAGCACCTCAAGAAATGAGATAGGCAGTCAAATTAAAAGCTGTGTAAATTCCAGAAAATGTACTCTAGTTTGTAGACGCTATAACTTTTGCGCAAACCAATAAATATACGCTTATTGACATTTTTGTAACTAAAGACATGTGGCTGAATAAATTTTGCCCTAAATGTATGACTAAAATTGAGTTTATTCGATTTTTCTTATAACAAAAAGTAGAAAATATATTTTTTTCTCGAAATTTTTGGTCTTTTTCCACTTATATTGCAAAAAATAAAAAATCGCAGAGGCAATCAAATACCATCAAAAGAAAGCTCTATTTGTGGGAAGAAAAGGAAGCAAATTTCGTTTGGGTATAATATTGCATGACCGCGCAATTACCAGTAAAATGAGTGCGAAATTGTAAAAAGACCTCTGGTCCTTAGGCTGAAAATTGGTCCGGGGCTGAAGTGGTTAAATTAAAAGTGAGGTTATGGCTTTTCTTAGAATATATATGTGTGTACAATTATTGGGCAACTATTAGTGTGCAGAATTATTATGCAACTAAATGAAAAAACAAAACATTTTCCTACATACATACACAGTGCATTCTGCGATGTACAGTATATAATACACTTCAGGCCATGTATATTTTACACACACATTGCAATATATATATATATATATATATACATATATACATACACACATATATACACACACACACACACACACACACACACAGCATTTAGCAGTGTACATATGCAAGATATATACCAATACACACCAAACAGAGCATGTGCAGCTTGTCCCCTAGCCTCTGTTCTATGAAATGATGGTTTGGGGACAGTAGGGAAAGATCAGAGAAGATGGGATAAAACAGCCATTTTACACAATGCAGAGGATTAACCCCTTAGGTTCCACAGTGAGTATAACAAGTATGCTTTACTGCAGGGGTGCCCAACCAGTGGCCCACGGAGCCCTCTAATGTGGCCCGCGACCTCCTGCTCTGGGATGGCTGGTTGGCAAGCCCAGATCATGGGTTCCCGACATGGCATCCCAGAGCATCGTGTTGTGAATGAAGTCGGCGGTAGAGGAAGCAATCGGTTGCATAGCAGAGCCACATTAGACGATGCTTCCTGTATAGTGCCACCTCCCGTCACAGGCGGAGCAATACCAAATGCACTCTGCCTGGAACAGCAACAGGTGACAATACCTGAATTGCAAACTGTTATTAAAGGTATGTTTAATACTATAATCACAGTGTATATATGGGCATATCTGTTCTGCAGTGGTTACCAGGCTGCTTTAAAACTGCACTGAGCCATAGACCTCTGTTATTAGCTACGGGTTTGGTGCGCTTCCAGAAAGTGCACAACACCTACAGGATATAATAGAATTCTATGGCAAAGTGCAGCTAACCCACAGAAAAGCCAGAGGTGCACTGCTTTGGGTAGACAACAGCACATCAGTGTGAAAGCAGCCTCAAGCCCCTTTCACATGATCGGTCCGACCCAATCAGACCCTCCATTTACCTCTATGTAGCGGCAAAATGTAAATGGACTTGTGTCCGTTTACACCTGCATACCTTCAACCCGATCCGATAAAAAGAAACAAAAAACAGAAAGGGATTTGTCCCCTTCCATATGGGCAGATTGGAGGGCCCATAGAGTAGAGTGGGCTATGTCCAAGTCCGCTCTGCATATGCGGAGTGTACACAGACCTGCCATTCGCCCACTCCGCTCATTGTGGCCCGCGACTGGTTACCAAGCTGCTTAAGTGGCCCTTGCTCTTCAAAAGGTTGGGCACCCCTGCTTTACTGCATATACAGACTGATTTTACTGTTGTGGGTTTAGTAACACTTTAAGTTCTGAAAACGTCATGTTTAAAAAAAAAAAAATTTATAAAAAAAAACTCTAATGCCGCGTACACACGATTAGACTATCCGGCGGACAACCCGCTGTAATTTGCAGCGGAGGTCCACTGGACTTTTGAAATGAACGGACTTGCCCACACATGGAGAAAAGTCTGTTAATTTTGAACGTGACTCCAGGTAAACGGAACTAGCGAAGGAAGTCAATATCGCTGCCTCCATCGGCGAGATTGAGACCTCGTGAGCCCTGTCACCTGGTATGGATTTAAAGGGGAAGCCCTATGCCAGACAAACGGCGTGGGGGTCCCCCCAAAGTCCATAGCAGGCCCTTATCCGAGCATGCAGCCCAGCCAGTCAGGAAAGGGGGTGAGCGACCCCCCCTCCTGAGCCATACCAGGCCGCGTGCCCTCAAGATTGGGGGGTGGTGACCCCGCCCCTTATGATGTCACAGTGCTCCGGGACTGTGACAGCAACAGAAGACCAGGCCAACGCTAGCAAAAGAGCTGGAAGAAGAAAGCGGAGACCCAGCAAGAAGAACCGAAGAGCTGGACAAGACCCTCGAAGTCGGAAGAAGACACCCGGACAGGAGCGACGAAGGAAAAAGCCAGGATCCTCCGCTAGTAAAAGAGCTAGCAAAAGAGCAGAAGATAATGGAGGAGTCCGGCGAGAAGACCCCCAAAGAAGAAGACCACTGGAGCCGTCTAACAAAGTATTTTAAAAACCTGTGTTGTGTTTTTTTTATGTACACTTTTTT
Source organism: Lithobates pipiens (assembly GCA_037367395.1). Taxonomy (NCBI): domain Eukaryota; kingdom Metazoa; phylum Chordata; class Amphibia; order Anura; family Ranidae; genus Lithobates; species Lithobates pipiens. The sequence goes on along the minus strand of JAZDVW010001977.1, from coordinate 380,738 downwards.
TCCCCCAGGTGAATGGGTAGGGGTACATCGTACCCCATACTCATTCACATAGGGTAGGGGGCCAGAATCTGGGGGCCCCCTTATTAAAGGGGGCTCCCGGATTCTGATAAGCCTCCCCCACAGACCCCGACAACCAATGGCCAGGGTTGTCGGGCAGAGGCCCTTGTCCTCATCAACATGGGAACAAGGTGCTTTAGGGTGGGGGGTGCCGCAGGGCCCCCCTTCCTCAAAGCACCCCTCCATGTTGAGGGCATGTGGCCTGGTATGGCTCAGAAAGGGGGGGCGCTTGCCCATCCCCACCCCCTTTCCCGACAGGCTGGGCTGCGTGCTTCGATAAGGGTCTGCTATGGACTTTGGGGGGACCCCCACACAGTTTTTTCGTCGTAGGGCTTCCCCTTTAAATCTATACCAGGTGACGGGGCTCGCGAGGTGTCAATCTCGCCGATGGAGGCGGCGACATTGACTTCCTTTGCTAGTTCCGTCTACCTGGAGTCACGTTCAAAATTAACAGACTTTTCTCCGTGTGTGGGCAAGTCCGTTCATTTCAAAAGTCCGGTGGACTAGCACACAGATGGGCGGATTGTCTGCGGGACTACAGAGTCTGGCAGACAATTTTGAGTCAAGACTTCTAAGTCCGCCAGACTTTCGGGAAGAAAGAGTCAGCTGGAGCCCACCACAAGGGCGGGATAATTAGATCGGGTGTATGCGGCATAAGGCTTTATGTACACGGGACGTTGCTTAATCTCGCCTGAACAATTTAAATTTGACAGCTAGAAAAAAAACGGCATCTAAAAACATCTGTTTAGCTGCTTACACTAAAACGCTGCTAAACGTGAATTATTGCGTTTAGCGGCGTTCATAGGCCGTTACAGGCATTTGATGTTTCAAAATGCCTCAGGACAAGTCTAAACTGATCCTTTTGTGTTCCAAACAAATGTTTCTAAATTCAACTGCCTAGAAACTACTATAAACTTCCCTGTATACATGTACTGATAAGATAACAGGAGAGTTCAGGGGCAGCTAAAAGAAAAAAAAAATGCCCAACTGCTCCTAAACGTCTGTTTACCAGCAGCAGTGTACATGAAGCCTAGTTCAACTGCACAGTGCATTTTATTTTAGGTTGCAGTTGATATTTTTGCTAATAACTACTAAACCTTTGTATGCCATTATAATATGTGTGTTTATTTCATTTATAATTACCAGTCAAGCTTTTGCCAGTTTTAGGATAAACAGTTCTAAAGCAACAACATTAAAGATTAGCAATGGCAGCATTTTCTCGGCTGATCAATACTATGTAGCTCGATTAAACGGAATGCTCATGTACTCCCCTCTAGGTCCCCCATAAGTCAAAACAGGTCAACAGGCAAATGTAATATCTACACAAATATCAATTGTTCCTCAAAGTTCAGCTCAGCTCAAGCAAACCCTTCCCCATCCCTCAAGACTCGATCGGTACTTTGTGAGCCCATTTGACCAATACGAGTCTCTGGAGATGATAGGGATGTGGCAAAGAAGGATACTTACAAAAAACATTGAGATTTAAGTTCAGCTGTCTACATCTCTGCATCTACTGGTCATTTAGACTCACAGTTTAAGATTTAAGCCTGCAGAACTGTAAATAAGAATCTGTTTTAGCATGCTGGTGTTCATTCTGTGCCTGTGATGGAGGGGAGTGCCTTGCACTTCACAGAATTGTCAAAGTGACATCTTAATAAAGTCCATGTACCACAGTGGAGCTACCTAGCACTGACATCAAGTGAGCTCTGGTGCACCATACATCAAACATCAGCATTGTAGGGTAAATGGGACACAGGAAAAAGGAGTTTTCTTTCCACCCTTGCAGTGCACTGGCATTGATCCCGTGTGGAAAGACACCAGTCACCTCACATTGTGTGAACAGACCCTATAAGTAACCCATGCTTGACAGTTACTAAAGCAACAGTGTGGCACTTAAGGACACATAGAACTAGTTTACAACGAATCACAAACCTTTGTGGCAGCATATTAAAAATTGAAAGCCGCTTCCAAAACATGAATAAAATTATTATGGAATGTGTAGGACAGGGATCATGGAAAGTTTCTTTCAGAAACAAATCTACTTATATAAACGTAAGGACGGAGCTTACATAATATTTATTGTTCCCGTAAGGGAGAGAGCAGTCCCAGTTACCATTCAACCAACAGCTTTAACATGGTTCTACATTTGAAGTTTATTATAATTAATCACTGATCTGCTCTGAACTGTTTATGTAGTGGAGCAGTGTGCATTTCATCAATTCCTATATCTAACACAGACAAAAAGGAGAAAAAAAAAAAAAAACAGGCCTTACACAAGCAGAAGTATGAAAGATTAGCATAGAATAATACAGAAGGTGCAAAAAATAAGGTCTGCATTTCTTCACACAAATGATGAGCTGTGTATTATACTCCCATCAGTTTTTTTGTTTTGCATAAGTTACTATAGTAATGACAAGTACACAAACTTGAGACAAGACAGGCCCATGCTATACGTATATCATTTAAATAATTAAACATTCTGAAAGCTACAAAATGTCCCAGATTTCTGTGTTCCATTAAGGATATTGATTTTATCTCAAAGTTGGTTTACCATGCAACTTCAGGGGGAAAGCCATGGTTCTGTAGACCCCAGTGCATTGTGTGCCTCTTTCTTCTTCAACTCTAGAACTAGCTATAGCTTTGACTCCTGTATGGTCTGACTATTACTTTATGACGGTAGCACGCACAACACACAATTATAAGGGTGTTTGATTTCCCAAATTTTTAAAACGGTTTTGTACCAAGTTGTGTTGAACTACCATTCTATCAAACAAACAACAATGCTAGCCCATATCGCCTCTGTTCAATTTTAAAACGCAAGAATCCCGCTACAAATTCCTGATTGTATCCAATCTTAGGAGCGTTGTGGACAGAAGGGTACCTTTTTACAGTTTGGTTGGGACTGACCCATTCTCCGACCTTTTCGAGTGGATGTCTGTAATCTCCTTAATAAGGTGACAACACCAGATTGCAGATGACCTGCTCCCTAAGCTATTTAATGACACAAAGTCTGTGGGGTCTTACAAATGCTTGTTAATACCTCACCTCCTTAATATGCCTCATTATGATCCATTGGAAGTCCCCAGTTGATACCAAAGTCAAAAAGAGTGGTCACCGAAGGTACAAGATATAATGGAAGCTAAGAAGTGGAGGCCTCGGTATGTGAGCATCTACACCAAATTCTATAATATTTGGACCTCATGGTTCCTTTCTCTGACTTGTACAAGCAATTAACGCACTGATTAAAGAGGATTACTCAGATATGTACTTTACACTGAGGCTGGTCTACCAGGAAACTGTTAGATTATGCTTTGCGTTGATCTATTTCTTTCTCTTTATTCTTGGGAGACTTTTTGGTATCTTACTATAGTGAATATAAAATGTCTGCACACCCCTGTTAATGTTTCTGTGATGTTAAACAAATGAGACAAAGATAAATCATTTTAGAACTTTTACTTCCCTCCACCTAAAAAACATCAGATTGTTGTTCAGTTGAGCTGTACAGTTTATGTCATGAAAAGTTTAAAATGAAAAAGTTCTGAAATTAAATGATTTACCCTGGTCTAATTTTTTTACATCACATAAACCGAAGAATCTAACAAGGATGTGTAGACTTTCTATCCACTGTATATCCCCATTTTCTGTACCCTTCCCTAATGCCCCTTTCCATACCCCTATCCTCCTTTTCTCTACATAGCCCTTGGAAGTCCCTACAATTATTGATGTGCTCTCTGCATTTTCCTGTAAATCGATTGTTGGTGCAATCTCCTCATCTAAAATTGTAGGCCTCTGAAGATGTGTTACAGATAACCCTAGCAATCAACATTGGAAAGGTTTGTATTTTCTCTTTAAAATATGTGAAACTAAAGATGTTGCATTAAAAAACAAAACGAAAACAATATTCAAAGATAACATTGTTTGGAATTGCACCATAACCTTAAAGTAGATTTGCTTGTTATGATCCAATTCTAGGTTTAACAGGTTACTGTACTTTGCTTGGCCATAGGTATGCCATTTTCTACAGTCGTCCATTAAAGCGGTTGTAAACCTCTGGACAATTTTTTTGTACCTGTAAGGTTAAGGCATAATGTGCCAGTATGTGTCACATATTAGCACATTATGTGAAACTTGCCTTAGAACAAAGCCCTCCCATGCCGAGATGACAGAGCTTCAGGTGCTCTCATTTTTACCCATCTTGCTGCAGGGTTTGCAGACTCCAGCTCTGTGACTGGCAGGAGCAGTAATGATGTCAATCCTATGCATGAACACGGGAGCCACCATTCACGGCACAAGGCTCTGAAGAAACAGCATAGGTGGCCATTCCTTCAGAGAAAATGTGCTAGTGAGGTCACTGGCTGAGTATACACTAATCCCCTAAAAGGTGCACGTTTAGGAGAGATTTACACTACCTTTAGGTAAGCCTCATTATAGACTTACCTACAGGTTAAAGCAAAAGATGGAAGTTTAATTCCACTTTAAGTGAATTGCATCCTTGCAAAGGGGTTAAAAAAAAAAAAAAAAAAAAAAAACACACACACGATTCCCTAAACTGTGTTCACTTCACATCTGAGCTCTGGAAACCTTAGGCACATGACACAAAGACCAGAGCAGTCCAGAACTGTCTTTATATTTTTATATATAACTACAAAGACATAGGTTTTTATAGTTATGTATAACTGCAGTCAACATTAGAATTCATATATTAAACTGAATGTCTAAAGAAGCTTAAACTCCACAGCAGTTTTAACTATTTGGGAAAGTCTTGCCAATAAAATTACTTAAATAAGAAATACACGGACACAACACATACTTTAAAAATATTAGTGAATTACAGTTTTTGGTACAGCTTTACACAAAGACGCCTTGTGGTCATCATTGGTATTGCTAGTTTTCAATTTTTTTTTAAAGCCCATGTAAACCTAAAATTTATTTTTAGTATATATGGCATCATGCTTAACTTAACTAGGAGACTCTAAACATTAACAGAACCTTTCGTAGCAGGCTTGATATTCCAAGTTACTGCCTTGAAATTTGCAGCAGCATAGTCAGCTTGCTGTATGCTGTTTACTGCCTGATGGATCTAATTGGCAGTCCAATAGTCAAATGAAGAAGTGCACACAGAAGACTGCTGTAGTGGCTTAGCATTGCCAGCCTGCAAAAGAAAGTGAGGCTACTGGCAAAGTCTCAAAGTTGGAAACAGATTCACAAAAAAACATTTCATTTTGGGTAATCTTTTGTATATTGCATGGGATTTTAACAAACTGTTGTCGATTTCTACCTTTTAATATTCTGATATAGCCGTTTTGTGTCCAAGTGAATGTGAATGGGAGTGATCATCTTTATTATTATATTAATATTTATAATACAGGATTTATATAGCTCCAACAGTTTACGCAGTGCTTTACAATATAAAAGGGAGACAATACAGTTATAATACAATACAAGAAGAGCTTACAATCTAAAAAGGGTGGGGCAGGTGGTACAAAAGGTTGCAACTGTGGGGAATGAGCTGATGGAAGTGCTAAAAGATTAATTGGAGGTGTGATGGGCTTCCCTGAAGAGATGAGCTTTCAAGGATCACCCGAAGGTAGCAAGAGTAGAGGATAGCCAGACAGGTGAAGGTAGCGAGTTCCAGAGGATGGGAGAGGCTCTGGAAACAAGCATGGGAGGAGACGAGAGAGCTTGAGAGTAGGAGGTCTTGAGAAGAGTGGAGAGGACAATGTGGGTGATATTTGGAGACAAGATCGGTGATGTAGCTCGGGGCAGAGTTGTGAATGGCTTTGTATGTTGTGGTTAGAATTTAATTCACTGGGTGAAGTGTAGGGATTGGAGGAGAGGGCTGTCAGATACTGAGCGGCTGGTAAGGTGTACAAGTCTGGCAGCAGCATCCATGATAGACTGAAGAGGGGATAGCCTATGGAGAGGCAGGCCAAGCAGAAGGCAGTTGCAATAGTCAAGGCGAGAGATAACGAGGGAGTGAATTATCAATCAGCTGCTGCCCTTTTAGCATTCTAATGAGTAAAGTCCAAATCCCTTTAGATGTGACTTCCCTTTGGGAGCACCTCACCAAAGTGATATTTGGTGCAGACTTTTGTGAAAATCCATAAACCAATCACACAAGCAAGAAAATACATTTTGGGAATGCCTGTGTACAGAATGCCTCCAGGTTGCCATATTGCATTGCATTTTATATAAAATTACAGCTCTGCAGACTGAAAAGGAAAAGGTAATTTTTAACAACATTAAACTGCATGACTTGTGTAGCAATTATATACAGTTGTGCTCATACGTTTGCATACCCTTGCAGAATTTATGATTTCTTGGCCTTTTTTCAGTGAATATGAATAACACAAACATTATTCACTCCTGGTTAGTGTTTAGCTGAAGCCATTTATCATCATCAACTGTTTACTCTTGAGCCTGATCAAAAGTTTACATACCCTGCTGATTTTGGCCTGATAACATACACACAAGTTGACACAAAGGTGTTTGAATGGCTAGTAAAATGGTAACCATCCTCTCTGCTGATTTGTTTGCTTGTAATTAGCGCACGTGCGTACGTGTAAAAGGTTACTGGACGCTTGACAAACTTTGCATCTGTCATCCAGCGCTGCACTGAAGTTTCTGGATTCTGGGTCATGGGGAAAGCAAAAGAATTGTCAAATGGATCTGTGGGAAAAGGTAGTTGAACTGTATAAAAACTGGAAAAAGGATATAAAAAATATATCCAAGGAATTTAGAATGCCAATCACTAGTGTTCAAAGTCTAATCAAGAAGTGGAAAATGAGGGGTTCTGTTGAAATCAAACCACGGTTAGGTAGACCAACTAAAATTTCAGCTGTTTCAAGATGCACAATAAGGAGGCACTTAAGATGGGCTGCATGGTTGAATCGCCAGAAGAAAGCCATTACTACGCAAATGCCACAAAGTATCCCGCTTACAATACACCAAACAGCACAGAGACAAGCCTCAAACCTTATGGCACAAAGTGATTTGGAGCGATGTGGTCAAAAAAACTCAATTTTGGTCTCAACCATAAATGTTACAACTAGAGAGGAGTCAACAAGGCCTATGATGAAAGGTTCAGGAGGTAGATCACTGATGTTTTGGGGGGGATGTGTGAGCTACAAAGGGCACAGGAAATTTGGTCAAAATTGTTGGCAGGCTTAAATGCAGTATGTGATCAAAAAATACTGGAGGAACATTTGTATTCATCAGCCAGGAAGCTGTGCATGGGACTTAATTGGACATTCCAACATGACAATGATCCAAACACACAAGGCAAAGTCAACCCTTTATTGGCTACAGCAGAATAAAGTGAAGATTCTGCAAAGACCATCTCAGTCTCCTCACCTCAATATCATTGAGCCAATCTGGGGAGATCTGAAACGTGCAGTTCATGCAAGGCAGCCCAAGAATTTCCAGGAACTGGAGGTTTTTTTGCCAAGAGGAATGGGCAGCTTTACCATCTAAGATAAAGCCTTATCCACACATACCACAAAAGAACTGGGGTATGTAAACTTTTGATCAGGGTCATTTGGGTAGTTTCTATTGTGAGGATTAAAAAAAACAAAAAAAAAAAAAAACAAAAAAGAGTAAAAAAAAACAAACAGTTGATTGATAATGTCTTCAGACAAACACTAACCATGAGTGAAAGAAAAGTTTGTGCCATCTTTTATGTGCTTTGAAAAATGGCCAAAGAAATGAAATTCTGCCAGGGTATGTAAACTTATGAGTACAACTGTATGCTATATTTTTTTGTTTGCAATTTTTTTCTCCATGAACGTGGAGTTAGCCTTTAGGCAATTTCAGAGGCCAACTTAATCACTGAGTATACAACTTCTTTACATTTTAATTTTTGCCTACGTTCCAGTTTAAGCTGGTGCCGTGACCATGGCCCCAGCATCCTATAGAGCCACCTTTGCATCAGGCCCGGATCTAAGGGGTTGCTGGGGTGGCTCTGCGTGCCCCCCCCCCCCGCGCGCTCAGAGTGCATCCCCTAATCTGTACGACAGACGGATAGAGACAATTGATATAAAGGGGTTAGTCTGATAGGAACATCTGATGCAACTGATGGGGAGGGTTGATGTAAGAGGACTTTCTGATGGGGCAGTTAAATTAAAGAAGCACTCATGGAAACAATTTAAGGGGGTATTTTGATGCAGACAGTTGATGTCCATCATTGCTCCATCAGGACATTCACTAAGGGGGACTGAAGGGAACAACTCATGTAAGGGGGCACTCCTGGAGACTTTAATGTAAGGGTTGACCCTGATGGGAGACCATAATATAAAGGGGGACTCTGATAGGGACCCATGGTTTGAGGGGCACAGATGCTCCTAATCCAATTACCTAATACATACACTCATTGCTCATTCCTGTATCACTTCTACACCACTCGTTAAGGATTATTTCCAGGTTGTGATTCATAGTCCAAAAATAGGGGTTTCTGGTTCCGTGCATCTGTTGCATTGTGTGAAAGACTGTCAGTGACTCATTCGCCATGTTGGTCTCATTTGCCCCTGACTTTTCTACACCCCCAGATCAGGTTAAATCCAGCCTTGCTTTGCATGCAGGGACTAGTTGTGTCTCCCTATGCTTTGTGCATCAATAGCAACACACAGCTCAATAGTCTAGGATGACAAGGCACTTCTCTGGCTCCTCCCTCCCCTCCAAGCTAACAGACCAACTGAAGGCAGTATTGTCCACTGTTAACACTTTCCTGTGAAGACCAGATGTTCAGGGAAGCAGCAATAAGAGCATGAGCCAGCAGCATTGAAAGGTGTATACTTCAAGTGCTAAAGATTGTTAAAAGTTTACTGGGGGAATGTTTAGTTCATTGTGCTCAATGGGTAAAACTTAAAAAGCTGAGGTTTATTCCACTTTAAGTGAGGCATGAGAAAGTGAAAAATGTACCAAAAAAATAAAAATGGGGTTTATATAGACTAATAAATACAATCTTTATTATGAAATTTGCTGCAGCTTGTAAGTAGTATATGTATATACCGCAAAGTCACTTCAGTAATTAAATCATGCTTGGTTTAGCAACGAGGCGGCATTTTTTTTGTGGAACAGCCAGCCATAAATAGCCACACTGCAGGTAGTTGGCATATTAAGTATGGACCTCAGACAGTTGAGGAAGCCGATTTTATCACAGTAAAACATGAAAATAATACATCCTATGTCTGGCACCCATGTTAATAAAGGCAGTGGTTTCTGAACAGCGCAGCAGGGGACTGGAAATGAAACAGACTGCCCTGCATTTGCAGTTATGCTGCTGGGTAGCTGAACACATTTCAAACATAAGCTTTCAAGAACTTGTAGATATCTTCATAAGGTCCGATATAATACATTAACAAAAAAAAAAATACAAAAATTTTAAATCACAGAACAAAGAACAAGCCTGAGCACACCATTTCCCAAAACATTTTTAATAGGCTTCTATGGTGTAGATTTTAACACGCAATCGAAGGATTGGGCTTGCAGGTTATTAAAGTAGAGCTCTGGGAAAATATTTTTTGCTTTTTTTTTTCCAGTAAGTTTTTGCTATCAGTAGCAAATGGTTAGAGTCTCGGGATTTTAGTCCCGTGTCCCCAGTGGGTGAGATTGCCACTTCTTTCCTATGCAGCTGAAAGTGGTCTTTGGGTCCAAGTGGCAGGAGTTATAATTTAAAATGTATGTAAAACACAGCGTTCTGAATACATTCCTCTTTCTAGGAAAGCAATAATATTGCAGGTTTTTTTTTTTTTTTTTTTTTTTAAATAGTCGATTAGACAGAATACCTGGTAATCCAGGTATTCACACTAAAATAGATTTCTGTGTTGTCCTGACAATTGGTTGCATCATCAGCTTGAAAGCTATATTCTGTACTGGGAATAGCTGGATGCTGCACCGATGCATGACATGCCTGAAGTCCTGGTTTCAGGCATGACATCACTGGTTGACATTTCTCTCCCTCCCACTTCTGCCCTCTAGAGAATGATTGATAGTGGCTACTTTCCCCAACTATGACCAAATACTGCACTTTATAAAAGCTGACTGGCACACTTTTTTATGAAAGTGGAGTTTTTGAATATAGCAAGGAAGAGATTATCCCCTGGCTGTTTTTTTGTTTTGTTTTTTGTTACTGAGGTAAAAAGGAGGAGATTCAGACTTTCAAATCTGACAGAATATAATGGAAAATTCAAAATACAGTTTTAGTATCATACCATTTTTTTTTTAAATAGTCAAGTGACCACATTAAAAATTATATTACATAAATCCAGGGCTTTTTTCAGCAGGAACACGGGGGAACGCAGTTCTGGCACCTCCAGCAAGCACTGAATGTATGTAAATGGCAATAAATGCTTTGTTGTGATGCACAGTCTATTGATACTGGCTGCAGGGGTATCTATTTTTGCAGAATAGAAGGAGTTATTGTTGCTGGGGAGGTCAATTGTCACTGGAGGGGGATCGAATTCTGTGGGGGTGGTGGTTGGGGGTCTTGGTTGTCTATCGTTGCCGGGGTGGTCTATTGTTTTCGCAGGGGGTCTTGTGGGGGGGGGGGGGGCAGTTTTTGCTGGGAGGGATCTACCGTTTCTGGCTGCTCGAGGGTCTACTGGTGCTGTCTGCAGGGAGATCTGTTATTGCTGCCGGGGGTCTAGTGTGTTGTGGGTGGTCCATTGTTGCTGGGGGAGGGAGGGATCTATTGTTTCTGGCTGTGAGGGATCCATTTTACTGTTTATTATTATCATTAACAAACGCCCTACAAATTACTGCGTCAAATGTTACTTTGTTCTGTATTCTCTAAATGGGGCTGTACTTGGAGGTTGGTAGGGGTGAAACCAAGGTACGGTGCTCAGAGGTGGGTGGGGGTAGAGATTGACTGAAAAGGGGGAGTTCCTGCACCTATTCTCTGGCAAAAAAAAGCCCTGCATAAATCTAAACAAGGGTAAGGTACAAAGGTAAGGCCCTAGATGCAGTATCCGGCCAATGTCAGCAACTGAAAACTTTATGTTCTATATACCTTTGCTGCATTCAGGGGTATGTACAGGAAATCACAGGCCATCAATGGGCTTCAGGAAGATGTGTCACCTTGGCCCTGCTGTTTTTATTCAATTACAGAATTAAAAAGAGTCACTAAAAGGCAAAACTTTCAATATGATTTTGGACAGGGGGGGGGTTATTACCCATCATCTGTGTCCTATTGCAGAGATTTACCTTCACTCCTGTCCCGCAGCCAAAACAAAGTTAGCAAATTCCTCTAAAAAGGGAGGGAATCCTGGGGTGTCACCAGAACTAGTGTCCCAACTGAAAGATTTCACCTCTATTGCTGTTCTGATGTCAACACAACAGTGGTGGCTCATCCACAGAGGGCGCCACCTCCTCTATCCATGCGTCTGGCCCTCTGATCTACATATCAAAGCACCGGACTATTGATTCCAAAGAAAAAAAAAAAAAAACTTTTTTTTTTTTAAGCACCCAATTAGAGCCAGACTCTCTAATAGGCTTCAGAAAAGGGTGGCCTCGGAGTGCAAAGCATTGGGCTCCGACCCAACCCAGTTGTGCGACAATAGCAAATTAATTTTCACGCCAAAGTTCCTCCCCACCAACCAGAAAGCAGGTCATGGTACCGGTTTCCCGATCGGCCAATATATCAGACGATACTATTGGATGCCTAGTACTTTAGTGGAAGTCAAGCCATATGGTGGAGGAAGCTCGAGGAGCGTACACCGGAGCCACGCGCCGGGGGGGGGGGGGGGGGGGGGGGTAGATGGTGTTAGTTTTCCCTCCCCCAAAAAGAAGAAGAAGAACCCACCAGCCGCTACTGCAACACAACATTTGGAATTTTCTTTTACTTTCACCTTTTGATGAGAAACCCGACAGGTGTTGTGCAGTCATGGTTATCATTGACAGGAAGAGAGGATGCCAAGTCAAGTACAGCACACTGACCGAATAGCCAGTTATTTAGTCAGGTTTGCTAAATGCAAAAAGGTAAAGGCTGCAATATTAACCAGTTCCCTACCGCCATATTATAAAATAGTCCCCCATCAGTCCCCTCCCCCCACAGTTAGAATCACTGCCTAGGGGACACATTTAACCCCTTCAGCGCCCCCTAGTGTTAACCCCTTCCCTGCCAGTCACATTTATACAGTAGTCGGTGCATTTTTTATAGCACTGATCTCTTTATAAATGTGAATGGTTCCAAAATAGTGTCCAATCTGTCCGCCGCAATATCACAGTCACGGTAAAAAATTGCAGATTGCCACCAAAGTTCCAACCAAAGGGGGGATTGGGCATACCCAACATATTTCAATACTACCAGGCGATCGTCCTGCAACTGGAAATTCCACACACCCTTTAAGTTATGGGTTCCCCTAGAGAAAACAATGGCAGGCCAGGATCTATCCTATGCGCCCTGGGCCACCGCAGAGGATAGGGAGCTCTCTGACTGAGTCTCCCCGTTCACAGTACACTACCTGAAAATGTGAGACAGAATGAGTGCACGCTTAGCTCTGGCACTGCGGACATCTCCACTGACACCAGCAGGCGGATACCCGTGGTTTCCTCCAGGGGAGCAGATAGCTTCACTTGGAACTTGAACGAGCGACAGGATTGTTGGTCTGGCAAGATTCATGGAAGGAGGCTCATTGATGCCACTTTCCACCTTATGAGAATGATAGGGTAGCTTCTTTCTAGCTTTTTTGATGTGTTACAACCTCAGGATAACTAGTATCCCCCTTTGAGTACCTGGGTCGGTCAGAAACCCGATGATCCTCAAGGTAGCTCAAGCGTTCACTTTTTATGTTTACATTATGGGAGCCATATATGGATCTAAAGCTAATGAACACCCTACCCCCTTCCAGCTTGGAAGGGAGGCCTGTCCATATAGATTGAATGTCTGGGACAGGAAAGGTGCCCATCTGGTCATTACAATTATATCTGCCTCCCTGTTGACAAAGTTTCCGTACTTGGACCATGCTAAATGTACCCTCCTGTGTCCCCTGTTGCCCTCCCCTTTTTAAACCCCTTATCCATACCCTCATCTCCCTCCCCACCACCCCAATTAATGAGACATTGTTGTGATGTCAATCTGTTTATAAAATGTGAAAATTAAAAGATATAAAAATAAATAAAAAATTGCAAGGGCCAGTGATCCCAGCAGGAAACAAGGTCCTGACTAGGCAGAAAGAAAAACAAACTGAAGGCCTATAGCAGAGAGGGGGGTATATATAACCTAGGACTGCCCATAGGCGTAGCCAAGTCTTTTTTCTGTCTAGCGGTCCACTCCTGTAGGGGGCGATATAACCCTACAGTTCTGAACAATGGAGCTCCGTGTCTGTCAATGAACGAAAGATAAATGCATACTATTGCAACAATGTTTGGCGGAAGATACCTGAGCGTGGTCATTTACATATAAAGTTACATTAGTCTTGGAAAACCCTTGACCTGAAAAATGTAACACTAACAGGATGAGGGATTTGCAGGAGAGTAGAAAATACACGATACTACTACCACCAAATATCACAACTACACGACACCCAGCTTAATGGATTTCCAATATGTGATCTTTTAAGAAAAAATTATTAACAGAAACAAAAGGGTAACACAGGGTAATTAAGGGCAACACATGGTAATTAACCATACTATTAGAAAAGGTGTATGCATTTTATAATTCAATGTACCTACCTTTTGAAAGAAATCTTCACCACTTTTGCCTTTTCCTTCAGCAGCCGCTGTAATTAGAATAAAAGTTAGTTTAGTGATATGAAGGATAATTTATGTGCAAACGTTTGCTTTAAATACATTTTAGGCAAAAATAATGAAATGGAAAAATAAAATGAATGAAATCTGCTACTTTAGTTTACATTTATTAAATTAGAGAAAAGAAAGGTCTAACCTCTCACATTAGCTTGAGCGTTCAACTATTGTAAGGTCAAAATTTGCCCCCCTTACCTTAGCTGTATAGTGGACAAATAAATCTGGCAGATACTACAAATTTTCAAAACATTCCCCGTTATCCCTCAGGGGTTATATCAAGTGTACAAGGCTGTCCCAGTATACCCTAGAAAGCAGCAAAACTGTACCATTAACTTCTCTTTCTTAGCTTTAACTGCATTCAGGATCCCACCCTAAGGCTGCTTTCACACTGGGGCGGTATTCAGGCGTTACAGCGCTAAAAATAGCGCCTGTGTAACGCCTGAAAAAAACCGGCCCCTTTAACTCCAGTGTGAAAGCCGGAGGGCTTTCACACTGGAGCGATGCGCTGGCAGGACGGTGAAAAAAGTCCTGCCAGCCGCATCTTTGCAGCGGTGAAGGAGCGGTGTATTCACCGCTCCTATACCGCTGCTACCCATTGAAATCAATGGGACACCGCGGCAATACCGCCGGCAAAGCGCCGCTGCAGCGGCGCTTTGCGGGCGGGTTTAACCCCTTTTCGGCCGCTAGCGGGGGTTAAAACCACCCCGCTAGCGCCCGCGCACCGCCGCTAAAACGACGGTAAAGCGCCGCTAAAAATAGCGGCGCTTTACCGCCGACGCTGCTCTCGCCCCAGTGTGAAAGCAGCCTAAACCTTCCTAACCAGGTTACAGAGTAGACATGAACCAAATTACTGTGCATCAGGTGTAAAGACACCAAAATAGAGGAACTCCGAATTTCTGAACTCTTTTTTCACACCTCCAAGGTGAGTCTTAATGACTATTGGGCATTTTGGTATAGACCTTGACTAATACATCACAAATTCAATGAAGACACAATCTACAGATAAAGCTTAGGAAACCAGTTATGAAGACTTCAAGATCTGTTTGTTATGAGCTCTGGCAGTGATGTGATTTTTTTTTTGCCACTCAGTCCATCAATATTGTGATTTGTGCATCTGTCACACAGCTTAAAGAGGAAGTAAAGCCTCTGGGAAAAAATAAATAAATATACACCCTGCAAGACAAAGACATAATGAGCTAGTATGCATAGCATACTATGCATACATTAGGAATTACTTACCCGAGATCAAAGCCCCCAAGTCAGCCCTCGTTCGCCTCCTCCGACGCCACCATCTATCCCGGAGTAACTTCTGGGTATCTCGGCTTCAGCGCAGTGACTGGCCGGAGCCACAACGTATCGCTCCCACGCATGTGCGCTGGTGCCGCCACTAACGGCATGATCGCCGTTAGAAACAGCACATGCTCAGTGCGCTTGCGCCCAATATCTACGGCATATGCGCCATAGACATCGGTGCTGCTATTTCTGCAAATATCTCCTAAACCTTTTAGGTTTGGGAGATTTCTTGCACCTACTGGTAAGCCTTTATCTAGGTTTACCTGTAGGTTAAAGTGGTTGTAAAGGGTTTACAACCACATTAAAGCGGTTGTGTACTTCACTTGGACATTTTTACTCACAGATAAGCCTAGGGTAAGGCTTACCTGTAGGTAAAATGAATATCTCCTAAACCTACACTGTTTATGAGTTACTCACCTTGCATGCAGCCACTGATGTCAGCGGTGCATGTGCAGTGAAGGTTTGGGGTAGCATGCCAAAATGAAGTGGGGGAGTGACGTCATCGCGACTCCAGCCACTCGCAGCACTGGAGCCAGCGACCCCTGAAGAAATAGCGAGGCAACATGTCAGACCCCTCAGCACTGACCACACTGGGCTGTGGGAGCTTCGTTCTAAGTCAAGTATTCCATAATGTGCTAGTATGCGATGCATACCAGCACATTATGTCATTGTCTTGCATTTTTCTTCTTTAGCGGTTTACTACCGTTTTAAAACAAAATAAATGAAATAAAAAGCTAAATCCTCCATTTCTTGCTTCAGGCTGAAGATGAAAAAAGGTGAGAACAAGGTGCACAGTTCCACATACCCGCATCATTTTTAGTATCCTTTGCCTTTTCTAAATGCCTGGCCAGTTCTGACGCTTGCTGCTAAGCCCTGCCCTCACACATCTATTACCCCATCACTATGATGGGCTGCCCATTTGCCAATATAATTTGTGAGGAAGGAGGGGACAGGCATTAGGAGAAGGGGATAAAGCTTTGCCTAACCAAATCACTTTAATTGTGGGAAGCAAAGGATAGTGGAAGTTGTTGCATGTATTCAAGATGTGTCTGCACTACATACATCCATGAATACCTGTCTGCAGCTTTCAGAATTCTTAACAAGGATTAATAAAAAACAGCTGGGAAACAAAGTATGTTTATTCTGAGAAGGAGCAATGGCAGTCACCATATTTATTCCAACCATTTAAAAAAAAAAAAAAAAAAAAAACACATTATTAACCACTTAACAACCGCCCATTGCCGATTAACGGCTTCAGGGCGGTTGTTTAACTCTGAGAGGCCGTTAATTAACGGCCTCCCAGAATTCTGCTCTCGCGCGCCCCCTGGGGCGCGCACTCGAGAGCATCCGTGCCCGCCGGGTCCACAGGACCCGGCGCATCACGAATCACGGTAAACGGCCGCTCAGCGCGGCCGTTTACCACGTGATCGCTCCGTCAAATGACGGAGTGATCACTTGTAAACAAACCGGCGTCATGTTATGACGCCGGTTCCTCCCTCCCCCTCTCTGTACCGATCGGTACAGCGGAGGGGGAAGAGATCGGTGTCAGCAGCGATGTGGGCTGCATCTGCAGTGCCCACATCGCTGCGCACCGAAATTTAACCCCTCAATTCCCTGCCAACACTCTGCAATAGCCTGCCGCACTCTGCATTACCCTGCAGCGCTCCGCAACGCCCTGCAACACTGCGCAACGCCCTGCAACACTGCGCAACGCCCTGCAACACTGCGCAACGCCCTGCAACACTCCGCAACGCCCTGCAACACTCCGCAACGCCCTGCAACACTCCGCAACGCCCTGCAACACTCCGCAACGCCCTGCAACACTCCGCAACGCCCTGCAACACTCCGCAACGCCCTGCAACACTCCGCAACGCCCTGCAACACTCCGCAACGCCCTGCAACACTCCGCAACGCCCTGCAACACTCCGCAACGCCCTGCAACACTCCGCAACGCCCTGCAACACTCCGCAACGCCCTGCAACACTCCGCAACGCCCTGCAACACTCCGCAACGCCCTGCAACACTCCGCAACGCCCTGCAACACCCTGCAACACCCGCCAATACCCTGCAACACTCTGCAATGCTCTGCAACACCCGCTAATACTCTGCAACACTCTGCAATGCTCTGCAACACCCGCCAATACCCTGCAATGCAATACTCTGCAACGCCATACTCTGAGATACCCAGCCATAGTCGGTGATACCCTGCAATACCCAGCCATAGACATCCCCCCCCCCCCTCCCGCCGCCCTCCGGTGCTTCTATCGAATCGCTAATACGATCAAAGCCAGAATCTTTTTTTTTTTCAGGCTTCCCAGCTTAGAGGTGAGATGTGGGGTCTTATTGACCCCACATCTCACTGTAAAGAGGACCTGTCATGCCATATTCCTATTACAAGGGATGTTTACATTCCTTGTAATAGGAATAAAAGTGATCAAAAAAATTATTTTTGGGGAAAAAAATGTCAAACTAAAATAAATAAAGTAAAATGAACAATAAAAAAAAATGTTTATTTTTAAAGCGCCCCTGTCCCCATGTGCTCGCATGCAGAAGCGAACGCATACTTAAGTCCCGCCCACATATGAAAACGGTGTTCAAACCACACATGTGAGGTATCGCTGCGAACGTTAGAGAGAGAGCAATAATTCTAGCCCTAGACCTCCTCTGTAACTCAAAACATATAACCAGTAAAAAAAAAAATGTAATTGTCGCCTATGGGGATTTTTAAGTAGCGACGTTTGGCGCCATTCCACGAGCGTGTGCAATTTTGAAGAGTGACATATTAGGTATCTATTTACTCAGCGTAACTTCATCTTTCACATTATGGAAAAATTGGGCTAACTTTACTGGTTTTTTTTTTTTTTTTTAAGCCCAAAACTGTTTTTTTTTCCAAAAAAAAGCATTCGAAAAATTACTGCGCAAATACCGTGCGAGATAAAAAGTTGCAAAGACCACCATTGTATTCTCCAGGGTGTTTGCTAAAAAAACGTATATAATGTTTTGGAGTTCTATGTAATTTTCTAGCAAATAAATGATGATTTTTACATGTAGGAGAGAAATGTCAGAATTGTCCTGGATGCTCCAGAACACCTGATGGCGCTCCCTGCATGTTGGGCCTCTGTATGTGGCCACACTGTGTAAAAGTCTCACACATGTGGTATCGCCATACTCGGGAGTAATAGCAGAATGTGTTTTGGGGTGTAATTTGTGGTATGCATATGCTGTTTGTGAGAAATAACCTGATAATATGACAATTTTGTGAAAAAAAAAAAAAAAAAAGTAAAAAAAAATCTTGATTTTGCAAAGAATTGTGGGAAAAAATGACAACTTCAAAAAACTCATCATGCCTCTTACTATATACCTTGGAATGTCTTCTTTCCAAAAAGGGGTAATTTGGGGGGTATTTGTACTTTTCTGGCATGTTAGGGTCTCAAGAATTGAAATAGGCCGTCAGTACTTCAGGTGTGATCAATTTTCAGATATTGGCACCATAGCTTGTGGACTCTATAACTTTCACAAAGACCAAATAATATCCACCAATTTGTACTTATTTTTACCAAAGATATGTAGTAGTATAAATTTTGGCCAAAATTTATGAAGAAAAATTACTAATCTGCTAAATTTTCTAACAGAAACAAAGAAAAATTCATTTTTTTACAGAATTTTCGGTATTTTTTCCTTTATAGCACAAAAAATAAAAAACCCAGCGGTGATTAAATACCACCAAAAGAAAGCTCTATTTGTGTGAAAAAAAGGACAAAAATTTCATATAGGTCCAGTGTTGCATGACTGAGTAATTGTCATTCAAAATGCGAGAGCACCGAAAGCTGAAAATTGGTCTGGTTATTAAGGGTGTTTAAGTGCCCAGTGGTCAAGTGGTTAAAACAATATATAAAAATATATAAAAAACAGGGTTACTGCTAACACAGAATGAGAGCAAAAGAAGAAAAAAAAATAATTCAGACGCAGTTTCCTTTTGGGGGGGGGGGTGGTTGATTGAAAAGAAAATACCTAGTTGTGTGTGCGTGCGCGCAAGTTAGAGCTTGTGGTACTGGGCTCTATAAACATAACTTGCCATATTCTTGGCTGCAAACACATGGAGACTGTAGTTACAGTATATTTGCTGGTGTTAAATGTATGCAATTTATACGTTAAAAAAAAGGTTCATTGAACATAAAAAAAAAAAAAAAAAAAAATATGATTTTAAAAAATGTATTTCACCACTACTAATGGCAATTACTTAACAGACATGTCTTTGGCCTTATGCTAGTTTCTACTTTTGAACATGGCTTATTTTAGCTTTATTACAATTTGCATCCAAATGTTTTTAGTCTGCCATATCCACTTTCAGCTCGGTTCATTGCAAGAACTATTGATCTACAGATAGCTGTTCCAATGAAAATACCCACTGGTTGAAACAGGTGTTAACCATTAATTGTCCACAAGACCAAGTTGGCTTTATTAATTATATGGGAAACGCGTGTAAAGTTGAACTTCATCACATAGACTTTAAAATTGGACTTCTTACGTTTTGTTTTTAAAAAAAAATCCTTACGAGTTAAATGTCCTCATTAATAAAATAAAATCAACTAGAGCAACCATGGGGCCCACTTGCCTAGAGCAATGTTTCACAACTCCAGTCCTTAAGGTGCCCCAACAGGTCATGGTTTCAGGCTTTTCATTATTTTGGACAGGTGATTTGATCAGTTTCACTGCATTAAAAATTACCACAGCTGTTTCATCTGAGGGAAATCCTGAAAACATGACCTGTTGGGGCACCTTGAGGGCGAGAGTTGAGAAACAATGGCCTAGATTATCCCACTATCAAAAGGAAACATTTTAAGCAGTTAGCAAGCTGTGCATATACACCTCTATGAAATGCTGAAAAACTTAGTGTGACTAAGTAAAAGGTCAGATTAATTAAGCCAAAAGGGGCTTATTGGCAATAAGACTCCATGTTTAGTTTTTTCTCAATGACAAAGCAAGATAAAATCTGATTGGTCACAATTACCATCAGATGTGCACCAACTACCAGGTGTTGGGGGAAAAACGGTTCAACTACAGCTGCTCCATCAGTAGATTACTTTAACCATAATGTGTACACATGATGCATAAGTAAATCTACGCTTAAAAAGCAATTAACATTTTTCCACAATATGAAAAACAGCTGAAACTGCTGTAAGTGATATATGGCTCATGGGGACGTGTAATAAAACTGGAATACAAAAGGTTTACAGAAACTCTCCTATAATGACATTCCACCATGCCATCAGTCTGGATCCACTATATAAATAGATGTATTGATAGGATTTATGTATATCAGGCACTAATCACGTTGCATTTTTAAATGATGAAAGCATTTGGTGTTCACATAGTTTAGTGTGTTAATTATTAGCAGTCAAAGTTACTCATTTATTGTAGATTTGAGTTTCTGGGTTACTTGAAATGGTCAAATCACCAATCTATTACAACTCCTGTGAGTAATGAAAGCTGACCAAGTATTTAACATATTTTAAATATTTTACCCTCTTTAGCTGGATGCGGAGCCTATGATCAGGGTCAATTTAAAAAGCAATGAAGTTTCTGTATTAGGTGAACAGAGGTGTATGTGGATTTTTTAACTCTCAAATATCCATTGATGTCTGAATGAAAAGCAATTTAACAGATAAACCATATATTTTTTTCATGGGCATTACCCCTTCACGCCAACCATAGGCAAAATTTGCAGCCTCACCTTGAAGGGGTTGTCCTTAGTACTTTTTTTTGAGCCGTCGGTTGGCTCTCAGGATAACAATTGAGCGGCTTCTTGGCCATATCGGTTGTAATCCTGCCACCTTCAGCGGCACTTTCGTCCCACTGGGAGGCCCGAGCAAAGCCAGAATTGGCTTTGACCGGGGCTTGGAATTAGTAACCCGGAGGCGATGTCATGACATAGTTACCAGTTTACTGAAGACTTAAAGGCGCCAATTTTTTTTTTTTTTTTTTTAAATGACAGCATTCAAAAGCAGCCAAACTTGGTGTTTTTGAATGCTTTTAAGTGCAAGGAAGAGATTTGGGGTCTTATAGACCCCAGATCCCTCCATAAAGAGTACTTGTCACTGCCCATTACTGTAACAAGGGCTGTTTACATCCTTCTGAAAGCAAAAAAAATTTAACAAAATTACAGGGACAGTAAAAATAATAATGCGAGTTATTGCCTCAATCATAAAAGCGAGAGCTATAATTCTAGCACAATACCTCCTCTAACTCTAAACTTTTAAAAGCGTCACCTATGGAAATTCTTAAGTACTGTCGTTTGTCGCCATTCCACAAGTGTGTGCAATTTTAAAGCGCGAGCTTTACTTGGCGTAACATCTTTCATACAAAAAAAATTGGGCTAACTTTACCATTCTGTTTTTTGTGAAAGCAATACATGTCAGAAAGGCTTCGGCATGAAGGAGTTAATTACTGGGAGAGGAAAATAAAACTTGGGCAATATTACAAGATCTTATTGCATACCATTAAAGAGAACCTGCATGCCAGAGGTTGGGGACATAAAGGCTTTATTAACAATGATAAAAGGGAAAGCATAAAATAAGCTTCGCTGGCTAACAAAAAGCAGTATCGGGCATCCTGTTTTGCCATCCTTTTTTAATGTTTAATATGGCTGACACAATGGCTACGTTTTTTTTTTGGGGGGGGGGAAGAGATATTGGGCTTCATTTTGGAAGAGGCTTAAAAGTGTACTTGTAACCGTTTACAGACAATAGACTATTTTCAGGGCTGGCTTAGCCCTTCCTCCTATGGGCTGGCCGCTCATCTGTCGGCTAATTGCCAGCACTCTTCTCTTTCCAGAGTTACCAACTGTTCCCGATTATGCTCGTCTGACCTGCCTATTTAAAGCCTTCCAGCTCACTCTTTCCTTTGACTTCGTGTTGGTCACATCACTAGGAACCATCTGCTGCTGTTTGTTTTAAGACTGGCTTGCTGACATCCCTCCTGGCTTTTATCCTGCTTACAGTTGCTCTCCTTGGATTTCTGACGTCTGGACTGGCTGACTACCCCATCTGGCTACTGGACTCTGGCTATGCTTGACCATGCTTTTTCTATTTACCCAATTATTTTTATTAAACAAACAAGTGTGAATTGATTGTACTTCTGTCTCTGTCCATTTGATGGTTCCTGACAACTATTCAGCGAGTTATAAAGCATGCCTTATTTTTTTCATTACTGTTAGGTTTTCAGCTATGCCATTATTACTTTCAGTACTTATAAATGAAAAGAACAATTATGGCAAAAGTATGATTGATAAAAGGCACTACTATTTTTTTTTTTTTTTTATAAATACAAGGTTACTTAATGCACCAAAAACATACCAATTATTCTCTATCTTGAAACTTAATTTCCAGTACTCTCTACCATAAAGCAAAATTAAGGAAACTTAAAACAGATCTTTAAACTTTGCTACAATTAAACTAGTACATAGATTACTGCTACTAACATTTCTATGATCAAATACACACCAAAATCAAATGCAGTCCAGCACCAATACAACGTAAAAACAAAAACAAAAAAAAAAAAAAGAAAAGAATCAGAGCCACATTTTGGGTTGTTCCATTTACAATAAATGTGAATTACAAGCTGAAGCAAATATACCATTTTCCAAGTCCAGGCAACACTTATAAAAAGGAAGGAAGTGGACATTGGCACTTTTCACTTTTTCATTCAATCCGGAGTGCGGCTGTCCAGAGTTTGTTCATTCTCATTTATACAATCGTATATGCTTAAAATTTTGAAGAGCTATACGATTTAATTAAAAACATTTCATAATTAGGTTAATTAAAAGCCAAAACACTTTTTTGCTACTCAAAAATCTATAGGCAGATACGTAATATACATATTAATGTAATCACCAAAAGTGCAAGATTTTTTATATTTTTTTAATCTGCGGTTTTCATAAATATGAAGCAAAATCACTCATTCGGCACTTGTAATAGGGTGACAACTCTGTCAATAGACAAAGTAAAAAGTCCTGCGCAAATGGTGTCACTAAAAAATAAATATATAAAGAAATATAAATGTATAAAAAAATATAATATAAAAAGTCAATAAATCAAGGTGAACACAACGATGTGTGAAAACAGTGAAAAATAGGAGAAAAGGCGGGACCAGCTGTTCCAAAATGGATAAATCCAGGCTCTCAGAACTCTCACCTCAAAGATGGAATAATCAGGCAAAGTAACATAACCCCAGAGGATTCTCCTTAATATTTCTCTATGTAATAACCAAGGAATTATAGATGAAGCCTGTAGTACATCCTTCTGCCACTAGAGGGCCATTTCCAATACTTGAATACAACACTGCAGCTTGTAATTCCGTGGTATAGAGCTTGCTCTAAAATAGGCTTGTTCTGGTTAATAATGGAAGACAACACTCCAGCCGGTGACCTGTCAGAGAACACAACCAACGCTACGCAGCCAATCACAAGCCCTCCCTCCAGCAACAAAATAATTATTACATTTATTATATTATATAATATTTATTATAAGAATTTTGTTGCTGGAGGGAGGGCGCTATGAGTTCTGGCTTGTGCTGCTGATGTGAGGGCAGCGTGCGGCGTATTTTCCCGCCCGAGCGATGTGGTAGTGACGTGTCAGGCTCGGAGTGTGGCGCAGTTCTTGTGTAGCGTTGGTTGTGTTCTCTGACAGGTCACCGGCTGGAGTGTTGTCTTCCATTATTAACCAGAACAAGCCTATTTTAGAGCAAGCTCTATACCACGGAATTACAAGCTGCAGTGTTGTATTCAAGTATTGGAAATGG
This sequence comes from Lithobates pipiens, assembly GCA_037367395.1. Lineage (NCBI taxonomy): Eukaryota > Metazoa > Chordata > Amphibia > Anura > Ranidae > Lithobates > Lithobates pipiens. The sequence goes on along the minus strand of JAZDVW010001977.1, from coordinate 356,849 downwards.
CCCTCTAGTGGCAGAAGGATGTACTACAGGCTTCATCTAATTCCTTGGTTATTACATAGAGAAATATTAAGGAGAATCCTCTGGGGTTATGATACTTTGCCTGATTATTCCATCTTTGAGGTGAGAGTTCTGAGAGCCTGGATCTATTTTGGAACAGCTGGTCCCGCCTTTTCTCCTATTTTTCACTGTTTTCACACATCGGTGTGTTCACCTTGATTTATTGACTTTTTATATTATATTTTTTTATACATTTATATTTCTTTATATATTTATTTTTTAGTGACACCATTTGCGCAGGACTTTTTACTTTGTTTATTCTTATGTGATAGTTGGTGTTAACTATTTTGTCCCGCTGCATTTTTTAGCAACACTTGCACTTTTGTATCACTTTCACTGTGGATTTTGTATTGCTATAATTTTTACTTTTTCATTTTTTGACACGTATTTAGTCATTTCTGCACGTTTGAGCACTTAATAGCGCGAGGGTCCATCTTTCACAACTCTGTCAATGCCACCCAAATGCACTCCTGCATTGTCAGCCATGCTTGAGATGAAGACTATATGGGGCAATCTCGACACACCTTATGCAGGCATGGTCCACTTATCAAGAAACCCGCCTCAAGAAGCACCATGCAGCCAATTGCTGGTTTACATGCATGTACTGTAGACCAGAATGGCTTAAGGAGATCAGCAGCATGGAGCTGCAACAATGGATATAAGAAAATTAAAAACATTATTTTTTATTTTTTTAAGTTCAAAAGGAAAACCTATCAAAAAGGAGAAGTTCAGCCTGAGCTCGTTAGCTGGCGTTGACCTGTTTTCAGCAGAGAGCGGTCTGAAGTCTGCTCTCTGCTGACGTTACTGGAATCAGTCCAGGCACCGCGTCATCATGACAGTGAAGTCACTCCAGTGAGTATGGAGGAGCAGAGAGGAGAGCTGATGACTGACATGGGTTCTCAGTGCAGACACGCTAGGGGACAGATGCAGCATCAAGCCAATGATGCATCCACCTAGATAAGTAGGATATGTGTAAAAAAATAAAATAAATAAATAAAATTATGCACACACACACACACACACACACACACACAACACCACACACCCCACCATACTTTCGAGCTACAATTTACAACCCTTTATAGGCTGACTCAAAGAACCTAAGCTAGCCATACAGTTTATTGTTCAGCCAGCGGGGCAGACTCTTAGATCCATAGAAGTGAGGTGGATGGAGGAATCCCCCCTCCCCCTGGGACATTTTATTCTGACAGCTGCACTCTCCCACTGTCAGAATACATTGATCGGCAGCTATAGCCGATGATCGAGAAAAGTTTTCCAGCTTGTGCCTTCAACAGAAGTCAAAGGACTGATTTATGTTGCGTAGGGATGACCACACACTGAAATTCAGTCAGTCCCTGCCGATTTGGCCAAACTTCTAACAGTTTATGGCCTAGAACCAAGGCAGTGAAACTACAAACTTAAAGCATCCAGGGAATGTCCAAACTTATAGCTCACCATCTTAACTTATCTAACCTCCTACTGTATTGCTAATTTTGCACATAGCCAGCTCTACGCTCAGACTCATGGCAGGGTTAGTGGTTAGGATTTACCATTCAGGTCTGCATCCTCAGTTTAGCTCCGGCATGGGCTGCACAGTCTGCAAAGACGATTTGAAAAAAATTCACAGTTCATATGAAGGGCTAAAGAATGGAATATTCTACTCTGTAGTAGATCATTTTTATGTACAGTAATAGTGCCATTAAAAAAAAATTAGGCAAAGTTTACAAGAGCATACATTAATAACACACATTTAAAGATGGTTAACTTTTCTTTATGGTGGATGCCCGGAAATTACTGTGCAATATGCATATCACCCACACACACAATTCTATTAGAAGACAACTACATGTTAGTAGTAAACTGAAACTACTAATGCTATCCAGTAACAGCTGCACAATGAATTGTGCAGCATATGGTACCACAAGGACACTATGCAGTGCTTCCAATGTCACAAAAACAAACCTGAGTTTTTACGAGGAGTTTGTTTTGAAGCACAAACAGCATGATAAGGGAACACACACACCCACACAATATATTACTGCTATATATGTTTTTTCATAGTACATCACATTGGAGGCTACACTGCAATGTTGTACAATGTATTGCAACGCAGCAATATCACTATTTTTCTATGGTTGTATTGTACAGCACTACAACAGATACACACTATGAAAAAAAATTAAAAAAAAGTATACTTGTTAGCAATCTGCACTGTTACATATACTGTATAAAAGACAGAATGCAACGATTTCCTTGCTTCAGGATGCAAGATCATGAAAAAAAAAAAAAAAAAACCTACAACTGGGTGGTGCAACCTAAAGCAAAACCAGAAACCACAAGCTCTAATTTCACCCAGTCTCCATTGCTCTTCATTGAGTGCGCTCTAAAATTTTAATCTCAACTGAACACCATTTCAGTACCAATTACATTATACAAAACATACTGCAGCTCTTAAAGCATTTGAGAGGTTGACCAATTCTGAATCCGAGCCAGAACTAACATAACCTTATTACAAAATTCTCAGTCAAAATGATGTACCACATTACTCGCAATTTTTTTTTTATTTCAGCCCATCAATGCGTAACTTGTTCATTTCCAATTAACCTTGAATCCGGCATCATTCGATTTTAATGCAACTTATTCAACCATAGGTCATTCGCTACATAAATATACAATAGTCTTAAGTATAAGCATGATTATCACTGTCATCTTAAACAGTCATATTATCTACCAAGCGCCGTCTACTGCCTTGCCCTTTCACCTAGGGCTCTTTTACAAACTCAAATATCCAATTAATGCAGTAGGAAAGTATGCAGGAAGTTCCACAGCTGTGGTGCAGATCTGAAAAAAAAAAAAAACCCACCAATGGAATTCTCTTTCTTACAACACAAACAATGCAAAGCTCTTCCAAAAGAAACAGGGAAGATATTGTTTATTATACTTAAGGTATTGAAGTAATATTATGCATAATGTGAGTCTTACAGAAACACCAAAATTCAGTCTTGAGCAAAGTAGACTTCTGTATCCTAAATCTAATAAAATGGCAAAATCAATAGGAGACATTTTATTAGTTATGGATAACTGTGCTTTTAGAAACATTAGCTCACATAACCAGACATAGCAAGAAACTTTGTAAATATAACTCAGTTTCCTTCCCTATGTGTTAAACATGGTCACCAAAGTCTGTAAATGCAGACAGGAAGGAGAAGGATGCTAAACAGTTAGTACTTTTGCCTTTATGCTTCAGGTTTTAATCTCACCTGGAACATACTATCTGTATAGTCCTCATACCTGTGTGGGTTTCCTTCCACATTCTAAAAAACAACTACTAGTGGTTGGAATCCTCCTCAATTGCCACTAGTGAGTATTTGTGTACAAATGTGTGGAAAGCGAATTACATTGCAAGATTCTTTGGAGGGCATGCTGGGAATGGAACTAGGAGTTGAATAATTAGTTGGCAATATATAAATTCTTAAAGTAAACAAGGCATATCTTTTACATATTGTGGGAATATCTTCAAATTACAGTAGTCGGTGATTTTTATGCCACACTCTTATAATCTTCGAAAAAAAATGCATCCCCAATAGTAAGAGAATAGATCCCAATTCAGAACTAATGCAGTGTACACGCGATCAGAATTTCAGCCAGCAAAAGACAGATGAGAGCTCTTCATCGGAAAATGTAACTGTGCGTATGCTCCATGGAATTTAGCGGGCCCAATTCCCGTCAGCAAAAGTTTGAGAACATGTTCTCAATTTTTCTGATGGAAAAACTTTCTATCGGAAAGTCCAATCGTGTGTATGCAATTCCGACGCGTAAAAACTCACGCATGCTCAGATTCAACTAGGAGATGGAAGCTATTGGCTACTGGGTACTGAACTTCCTTTCTCTAGTCCTGTCATGTGTTGTATGTCAACGCGTTCTTGACGGTCGGAATTTGGTGTAACCGTGTGTATGCAAGACAGCTTGAGCAAAATCCCATCGGGGAAAACCAGAGCTTTTTCTGACCAAAATTCAGATTGTGTGTACGTGGCATTAGAACAGGAAAGGCATGGGGAATCACACTAAATACTTTTTTTCTTTCCTTAGGCTTAGCTGAACCAATTCAGGCCTGCTTACAGCTTATGATTTTCTTCTCAAGTGATTACACATGTACAGCACATCGATAGTCACTTATGGCTCATGGCAGTGACTACAATGATTAAAAAAATGTATGTGGAACACATGCCTTTGTTTTCATACCATGTCTGCACTTACAGTAACAGAATCACACAGGCTGGATGTGAACATAACTGTGGACATTAGGCTTGGCCTGTAAATACAGTGATCAAAACACAGGTAACAAAAAGAGGTAGAGGTAATAGGCTGAATACATAGTAGTTTGGTACCTCTGGGGGTCTATTGTATAAAAACTCAAGTTTTCCATTAAAGCAAACCTAAGCTTTGCCTTTGCTTGTTCAATAAATAGAGTCGCTTTAATGATCTCGCTGCCATGTAGCTCTACTTTTTCACTTCCCTGATGCCGCCACTTAAACCCCCATCCCAAACACCTATTTGAGAACGTGTCAATACATTTTGCCTTGTTTTGACATTGGCTATAGATCTGTAAAAGCATTGCAGAAATTTCAGGATTCAAATCTCATCATATCTATATTGGAATGGATGCCATCTCATACCTATAACATTATGCTACCTCATATGGCTATGCGCTGGATGTACTATTGGAATTGTGCTACACTGACTTAGTCTGCTGACCCCGTTTTTAGGTTTAATAAATTTATAGTTTTTAAAAAAATGTATATCTTTGTGTGGTCATACCTATAAAGTCCAAGCCCTCCAATTTGTCAAATTTGACATTTGTCAGACTGGTGGTCTAGCTCCAGTGGATCCTTGGGCATCTGCATTTTTATAGTTCCTACAAATGTTTTTAAACCAAAAAAACAAACAAAAAAAAAAAAAAACAGGAAAATGGCCCTGCAGGATTATCAGGGTGCTGTAGAATTAAATGGATGATGGTATCTACAAATATAAAATTGGAGTGACTGAATAAATGCATTTGAAAAACGCAAAAGCGTTCAGCTGAGCAATTATTTTGCATCATACTACAACATATTAAAATGAAAGCCTCTGGCCACATCCAACCCACATAATATGCCAATAGGTAAAAACCTTGTGAGCTGCAAAAACTAAAATCTCAAGTGAAAATTAAACTAGCGACAGCTGCCAACACGCCCCACACTTCCCCAATTGTGATAATACACATTTGAATGACACAATGTGTGGTGCTAGTAACAATTACTCATAAGTATATGTAACAAAACACAGTAAAAATACATATTAAAAAGTGAAAATTAAGACAACCTATCTATCCTGTGAAATAAAAATATATAGTCCAAAATGAAAGTGCAAGTGCTCTGTTTATTGCACACAATCCTTAACCGCTTGCCGACTGCCTCTTGTATATCTACATCGGCAGAATGGCACGGCTGGGCAAAGTAACGTAACCATATTTTACTTTGAATTTCCCGCCGTGTGTGCGCCTGCCGCAAGCTCTGTGACCATGCCCGCGGACTCAATGTCCGCGATCGTGTCACGGAGCTGCCGATGTAAACACAGCATCTCTCCGTTCTGCCTAGTGACAGGACACTGATCGTTTGCTCCCTGTCATCGGGAGCAGCGATCAGTGCCATGTCACTGCTAGCCCATCCCCCAGACAGTGAGAAACACGCCCCAGGACACACTTAGCCCCTCCCCACCCCTAGTGGTTAACCCCTTTACTGCCAGTGACATTTTTACAGTAATCAATACAATTTTACAGCATTGATCGCTGTATTAATGCCAATGGTCCCAAAAAGTGTCAAAATTGTCCGATGTGTCTGCCATAATGCTGCAGTCACGATTAAAAAAAAAAAAAAAAAAAAAAAGCTGATCGCCACCATTACTAGTAAAAAAATTAATAAAATACATTTATAAAAATGCCATAAATCTATCCCCTATTTTGTCGACGCTATAACTTTTGCACAAACCAAACACTTAATGAAGAATACTTCTCGGCCTAAACTGAGGGGGGGGGGGGGGAATTGTATATATTTTTGGGGGATATTTGTAAGTAAAAAATATGTTTTTTTTCAAAATTGTCGCTTTTTTTGTTTTTTGTTTTTTTACTATAAACAAAAACGCAGAGGTGATCAAATACCACCCAAAAAAAAAAAAAAAAGCTCTATTTGTGGGGAAAAAGGGACGTCAATTTTGTTTGGGTACAACATCGGACGATTGTCAGAAAGCGACGCAGTGCCGAATTGCAAAAAAGTGCTCTGGCCAGGAAGGGGGTAAATCCTTCGGGGGAATTAGTGGTTAATGATGTATTCTAATAAACAGTCCATTAGGGTAGCATAACAAACAGGCGATAGTGTCTTCATGCAGTGTGCACACACCCTCAATAAGCCTGTAGTTGCATCCTGGGAAGCAGACAGGTCTGGTGTGTTGGAGATAAAGGCTTTTTGAAACATCAGTAGTGGCTTTCAATATGCACTATTACCAGGAGGAGGAAGTGATCTGTATTTAAGTTAAATAGCCACCATAAGGAATTACAGGAGGATCTTTCAAGCTGTTGATATTAACTACAGGCTTATTTATAAAGCCCTTAAGGTGAGGGTACACCTGGTGGAGGGTGTGTGCACACTGCATGAAGACACTATTCTCACCTGTTTTATGCTACTATAAAATGGACTGTTATTGCTTGTTATAATACATAAGGATTGTGTGCAATACACGGAGCACTTGCACATGTTCGACTACAGTAGATATTTTTTTCACAGTGACATAAATAAGCCTGTAGTTAATAACGGCTTGAAATATCCTCCTCCAATTATTTTTTTGTGGTGGCTATTTAACTTAAATACAGATCGCTTCCTCCTTCTGGTAATGATGCAGATCCAAAGCCACTACTCCTGGTGTTTCAAAAAGCCTTCATCTCCAACACACCAGACTTGTCTGCTTCCCAGGATGCAACTACAGGCTTATTTAAAAAGGTGAGGGTACACCTGGTGGAGGATGTATGCACACTGCATGAAGATACTATCATGACCCGTTTTATGCTACTATAATGGACTGTTATTGCTTGTTATACATATTTATATAATACAGGATTATATACACAATACACAAAGCACTTGCACTTTAATTTTGGACTACATATTTTTATTTGACAGTATATATTTTTAATTTTTTTTCACTTTTAAATATGCATTTTTTACTGTATTTTGTTATATATACTTATGAGTAATTGTTACTAGCGCCGCACATTGTGTCATTTAAAAATCAACATAATACGCTTACCCCAAATGAGGAAGAACACCAATGTAAGTACATCCTAAAGACATGGGCTCATGAGGCATACCATTCCCTGCCATGTATAAATGTTATATACATATATACATACGAAGTCTTGTGATTGTTTTTTTAAACAGGGTAAGGACTGACCACATGGGATTTTAAAAAATTCTTCACCGCATTCCAGGCTGCTGAAAGTACAGGGATTAAAAAAAAAAAAAATAAATAAAAAAAAAGTATACCTCTAAAATTTATTTTCTAAAATGATTTGAGGTTATTTTAAGTTTAGACGAGTTCTTTAAAATGCAAGCTCTGTTGGTTTATAAATGAAGGCGATCTAAAGTTTTTCTGTTAAAAACAAAAAAAAACACACACACACGGATAACACTGTTACACCCCCCAAACCCCCTTGGGATTTTACTTATTAACATAAAAGTTCAAGAGTTCAGAATTCTTCAAATTACCCGCTTATGAGTCATTACATAAATAGTCCAAGAAAACACAAACCACACATTTTATCATACAGAGTTTATCTGTTAGTTGGAAGCTCACACATTCAAACATGGCTGCCTTAATAATAGGCCAAAAATGCAGCCTATTGTGCTTAGTCATCAATATATTTATTCCAATTTTTTTTTTGTTTTGTTTAAGACGCTGCCCAACAAATTACAATTTTTCTACGCTGATCAGCACTGAACGTCTGGAAGTAGTCAGACGTTTTTAAGCAATTTACCTTTTCTAACAGATGCCCAAATGAATCCTGTGTATCGTTATCCCAAGCACATTTTTTCTTTGGCTTCAACACAATTTCTGTTTAAAAATAGGTAACTCTGCAGCAAAATAACCACTTCCCGGGCAATTAAATATACTAGATTCTAGTTATTTACTTGCAAGGCTTGGTATTAACTGCACTCCTGACCCCACCCAATTATCTTATGTCCTTTTATAAATTAATATTTCAGACAGCTATAAAACAAAATTTTTGATTTTTCAAACTTCCACTAAAATAGCTAATGTTGATCAGAAGAATTAACATGTGCCCTCAACAACATAGACTTCAGTTTCAAATCCGCGCAAGGATTCAAGTCTAAAAATTTTTTTGGACAAATTATTAAAAAATAATTCTAGACCTCTTGTCTAGCCAACAAAGACTTGGCTACAGTTCCCTACAGCCCCTGAGATACCCATCACTGCATCCCAGGAAGCTTCGAACGCTAAATGCCACACTGCTCGCATACGCCTGGAATTATCCAGGATACTGTGCATACACCACAGCATGTCATCAGGGGGTTGGCAGGAAGAGGCAGCCAACACCTGATAAAGGAAAGAAGAGGACAGTGCAGGAGCTGAGGTTCAGTGAGGGAGTGACAGAATACAGCAGACAAAAGCTGGATTTGCTGGGCAGGTAGGATGTTTTTGTTTTTAAAACAACCCAGTAAACGAGCCAAGATTTTTTATTTTTTTTAAATGCAAAGTGTTGGGGGGAGAAGAGATAAGATTTTTGTTTGCGTCCCTTTCAGTCTGGAGCATTTTTTGTTTCAGCCAATAAAAAGCTAGTGACCAGGAGGAGGAAATTATTGTTAGGCACATACTGTAACACATGTTGAAGTCTATTGGAACCAAACATGCACAATCAAGCCCCAAGGGGTATAGTCAGTGCCAAGATAAGAGGAATAAGAAGAGTTTGTTGAATGCAATAGTGAGAGTTAAAAAGGGGGTGTTGGGTGCATGCAGAGCTGAAGAGGAGGCGATTTAATAATAAAAATGCCATAAATCTATTCCCCATTTTGTAGACCTTATAACTGTTGTGCAAACCAATCAATATACACTTACTGCGATTTTTTTTTTTCCAAAAATGTGTAGAAGATTATTATCGGCCTAAACCGAGGAAGATTCTTCTTTAATTTTTTTTTGGGGGGGGGGGATTAATACCGGTATTATAGCAGAAAGCTAAAAGGGAAAAAAAAAATAAAAAATCACAGGTGTGACCAAATACCATCAAAAGAAAGCTCTATTGGGGGGGGGGGGGGGGGAGAAGAACGCAAATTTCGTTTGGGTACAGCGTTACATGACCAAGGAATTCTCAATTAAAGCAACAGTGCCAAATTGTAAAAAGTGCTCTGGTCAGGAAGGGGGTAAAATATTCCAGGGCTGAAGTGGTTATTGTGCTTCTTGAGTCATTCACCCAAGGTTTGATGGTACGTGGCCCCTGTCCATCCATCCATCCCTGACGTGGTGAACTTAACTTGTCTCCTTAGCAGAACTCCCCGAAAGCCTAAAGTGTCCATCTCCATGTTTGACGATAGGGATGGTATTCTTGGGATCATAGGCAGCATTCTTCCTCCAAACATGGCAAGATGAATTGATGCCAAAAAGCTTGATTTTGGTCTCATCTGACCACACTTTCACCCAGTTCGCCACTGAATCATTCAGATATTAGCAAACTTCAGGCGGGCCGGTACATGTGCTTTCTTGAGCAAGGAGACCTTGCAGGTGCTGCAGGATTTCAGCACTTCACAGCATAATGCATTACCATTTGTTATCTTGGCAACTATGATCATTGGCAAGATTCTCCCATGTAGCCCTGGGCCAATTACTCACCGTTGGCATGATCATTGAAACTCCACAAGGTGAGATCTTGCATAAAGCCCCAGACCGAGGGAGAATGACAGTTATTTTGTGTTTCTTCCATTTGTGAATAATCGCACAAACTGTTGTCACTCTCTATCACCAAGCAGCTTGTTTATAGTCTTGTAGCCCATTCCAGCCTTGCTTAAGTCTACAATCTTGTCCCTGACATCCTTGGACAGCTCTTTGGTCTTAGCCTTGGTGGGGAGAATGGAATCTGATCGATTGCTTCTTTGGACAGGTGTCTTTTATACTGGTAAGAAGCTGGGATTATGAGCATTCCCTTTAAGAAAAGAACTTTTGAAATGTGTTTTACTAGATGTGTTATTCTCTTACTGTTAAACCTATTAAAATTATAGACTGATCATTTGTCAGTGGGAAAACATACAAAATCAGCATGGGATCACATACTTTTTCCCCCCTCACTGTACATGCGCAATCCAACCATCTCAACATGACCCCTAGGCCTATCCCCCTCCCCATCTAAACAGGAAAACAGTCACAAGAAAGCTCCCGTTAAAAGCCAACAAATGCAAGTGGAAGCTACAAGCTAACATTCTGGGCAACCACGAAAGCAATAGTAAATTAAATATTTTCTAACCTGCCCGATTGATTTGGCATGGGCTGCCCATAGACACTGGCTTGTCATCAGATTGTGATACTGAAAGGCAATATCTAAAAGTAGCTTAAGAATCTCACTTTTTGAGCTGACCGATTCCAATCAGTAGAAAAACAAGTGAAGGAAATCACCCCAGCAGGGACATGTACAACAGGGAAAAAAAAAAAAAAACAAGGGCTCTAACCTCTCCCCAGGCTACACAAAGTTGTATCTGGAGTCCCACTTTAAGAACAAAAAAAAAAAAAAAAAAAAAAAACTTGATTACTAGTCGTATCAGATAACTCAAATTGCTTCCTCTAAAAGACGTTGATACTGCAGAGGAAATTAAATCATTGTTTAGGTACAAAGAACAAAGAGGACCAGAAGTGCAGACTATGCTTGAAAACTTTGAAAAGTATATTTTCTCAGCTGCTTACTTGACACACAGCCTTTGGAAATCTGCCTGTATTTTAAAAAATTACAAGACTATAAAAACATTAAAAATAAAAAGGTTTAAAAAAAAAAAAAAAAAGTTGGATGAAGTAGTAAGCAAGCATTAGCCGGATAAGAAGATTACAGAGGTGGTCCAGACAGAGAAGACGCAGTTATGACTCACAACAACTAGACCATGAACAAAGCATTTGTTTTATACTTGGAAATAAGTAAATGAAAAAAAAAAAAAAAAGGGAGGTTTTCAGTAACAAATACCTAGCAGGAGCTTTATTTTCAGACTGACCATTGAACAAACATTTTTAAAAACGCCTTTATCATATTTACATTTGTTGGGCCTATTTTTCCTTGAAGAAAAACCATGGAGCGTCCCAAAACAATGTGGCAGTACCTGCAGTCCACAGAAAATCAGTCAGTCAGTCTTCAACTGGTCTAGTGTTGGTTAGAAAAAGAAAGGCAACAACTGGAATAATTTAATAGAAAAATTGATCTTCATACATTAGGTACAATGTCTCCAAAAATGCAAATGATCCTTAAAAGGGGTGTTCCAGCGGAATTTTTTTTTCTGTAGCTGCTGACTTTTAATAAAGACACTTACCTGTCCAAGGCGCCCGCGATGTCGGCCCTGCCAAGGCCAATACATTCCTTGCATCGTGTCCCAGCGCCACCATCCTCACCAAGGGAAACAGGCAGTGGAGCCTTGCGGTTTCACTGCCCGTTTCCTACTGCACATGCATGAGTCGCGTGGCGCTTTGTGAATGGGGCGCGCTGTGTTCTGGGACACACATACATTTCCCAGAAGACAGTGCGCCCCATTCCCCGGGAAGACAACGTGAGGAGGAGGGAAGACTGAAGATCACTGCGGCGTAGGAAGAGGCAGATTAGGAAAACTGCCTAGCAACAGGGGTTTCTGGCAAGTTAAAAATTTTAAAATTCTTTAACTTTAAGAATACCAATGCTATTTTTTTTACACAACATACTTTTTTTTTTTTTTAAAGAACCCCTGTGTGCAGTATACAGGAGGCAAGTTTTTCGAACAACTGGACGAACCAGTGCTGAATTTATGTAGTACCTTCTGTATGAAGTTCTTAGACCACCAAAAGGTTAGTTTGCTAAAGTGATTTTTCCCCTTTCTAAATTATGGTTTTAGAACACCCCGTTATCTAAGAGCAGGTCCCCGTTATCCAAGAGTAGGTCCCAGTGGGAAATATTGCAGACATTAACCGAAGGAGGAGGCGAAGGAGGAGGCGAAGGAGGAGGCGAAGGAGGAGGCGAAGGAGGAGGCGAAGGAGGAGGCGAAGGAGGAGACGAAGGAGGAGACGAAGGAGGAGACGAAGGAGGAGACGAAGGAGGAGACGAAGGAGGAGACGAAGGTTTAACATGGTCACACCATTTGCCATTGTGATTTTTTTCATGCCCAGCTACAAGAAGCAAAAGTTTAAAAATCATGGACATTTTTAACAATATAAAAACATGGGTGAGCTAGTGTTAACTTTGTCTTTTGGGAGGAAAAAGTGGGGAATGGTACCTGTCAAATGTACATTCCATGTACAAAGTTTTAGTAAATTTAATGCAGAAATTAGTTAACTGCTTTTGCACTGCAGATAATGATAGCTCATAGCAGCGCACTTGCTGTAATCTTCTAGATCAGGAATCTCCAAACTACAGCCCTCCAGTTGCAGAACTACACATCCCATGAGGCATTGCAAAACTAACATTCACAGACATGACAAGGCATGATGGAAATTGGAGGGCCATAGTTTGGAGACCCCTGTTCTAGATCACTGCCATCAGGTGACTGAACTGCCTTTACCAAAATGGCATTATCCATCTTGCTGAGAAAGCCAAGGAGCATTTAAATACCTGAATCAGCAGAAAATTAATAAGGATTAGAGCCAAGGTCCAGGTAGAAAAAGGCACCAAGAAAAGCATTAGTAAAGTCTCCTTAAAATTACAAAAATATGTCCCCTGGCAGGTTTAAATCAATGCACTGCATACTAGTACATGAGATACTTGCCTACAAAACAGAGCCCTCCAGCACTGGGCTGTCTTGGCTCCCCTGATCCCAGGTGACTTCCATGTTAACATGGTCTTCTTTCCAGGTTCCACATTTTCTGACGCTTGATTGGCTGATGTAGCTCCCATACATACTTACGGGAGTCACTTCATCACGACATGCAAAGGCGTGCAAGCGTGCCATAAATGCTGTCTGAGCTGCACATGTGAGGCTCAAATTGCATTACTGCTGACAGACATGGGGGACATTTATGAGAGAAGAGACCTCCAGGGTCTCTTATAACAACCCTGCCTGTCAGCGGAGCTTAATCAAATTTATTGAGTGTGGTTCTGGCACTATTTGCACTTGTGCACTTTTTTTCAGTTGTGCGGTTACATTTGTGTACCCATTATTTGCTTGACACAGATTGCACCTGCACTTTATACCAGCTGTGTGTTTATTATTTATGCACTTTATTACTCACCTGTGCATCTATAATTATAATTCAAGGCATGGATCATTAGGTATAGGACCTATCTAGCGCAGTGTATGTTATTTTTATTATGCTCGTATGTATGAGACATGTTTAACGTTTGCAGCTTGATAGTGGCATATAGTTAGGAGGGAGCTTTTTAAGGCTCGCAGGATTTGTTTGTTTTTTGCCGGCAGAGACTCACAGGCATGCTCGGCAAGTTTATGTAATATAGAGACACAGTAGCATGACCTAAAGCCAGATATCAGATAGCTTATCTAGGCCCTCTCTACCAAGGAGAGTATACAGAAGCCGCTCCAAAGTAGATGCAACGGATCATAAATTGCTTCATCTCGAAACACAGCAAGGTACGATCGATGCACATATAGATGTTATGAAGGAAAGGCAAAATATGCAACATCAGATGTTACAATTAAAAGCAGAAGACTCAGAAAATAGGAGGAGGAATAATAATGTGCGGATTAGGGGGATTCCAGAAGCTACTGCGATATCTGTTTCAAGAGACGCAATGACTGCCATCTTCAACAAGTTATTGGAGAAACAGCCGGACACCATGATCAAAACTGGACCGGGTGCATAGGTTCCCTACAGCTCGTAAACCTGCCTAGACTGCCCCTCATGATGTTCTGTCGGGTACATTTTTAAAAAGAAGAGGACATACTAAGGGCACCATGGCAGAAGGGACTTTGACGGGGAGGAAATGCAAGTCTATCCCAACAAAGAACAGACGTCGCCTGCTGAGACCATTATTGGATCATCTGCGCTCTATGGTGGCTATGTACAGTTGGGGTTACCCAAAGGCATTATTAAAGATGGACATATTTTTAACTACATTATCCTATTCAATTGCCAGATTTATTCCACTTTCTGGGCTCAGAAGTCCCTAACTGGATAGACCTTCAAACATTAACAGGACGGGGTCCCCAACAACAGCTGATTCAACAGGAGGAGATCTCGTTCAGGACATGCATCTAAAAATTGGTCTGACCAGCAAGCTCCAGAAGATTATGGAAATTAAATCCCCTTAGCTAACCCCAGGATTTTCTTTAATATTTTATACCAGCCTACCCCCCTCTCTCCACCTCTTGGAGGCTCTCAGGTTGAACTTTTTGTTAAGTTTTTTTTAGAGGAGCTAGGGTGTATAGAAAGGGGTCCAATATTTTGCTTTATGGGTCCTGATAGTAATATAGGGTACAATCATTGTTGGGGGTTAGGGATATGATAGCCCATATCTCTCAAATGAGAATCTGGGGGCTAGATATAGCCCGGGTACCTTTTTTTTATCTTTTTTTTTCAGCCTCCTTAGTGTCAGCCATTTAGATAACTGGGGATTGAAGTGCTTTAGGGCCGCTCCCTGATGTGGTTGCAAGAGGATGCTGCACATATTGTTGTTCACTTGGTTTGGGGGGTGGCACACAATTATCCACTGAATGTATTTAGTGAATATTGTACAGCATCACTGATTATTGACAGGGTTGTTAAAGATGAATGTACATCATCAATGCACATGGTTTGTGTTAAAAAGGATTTTGTTTACACTATTTTCCAGCTATCGTGTATTGATATTCGAAGTTATTACATATTATGTTGAGTGGTTCCAGGTTATTGCACAAAATGGTTCACTGGTCAGGTTGTTGAATACCCTGCATTTGTTGTTGCTCACTGATGGCGTAAAAATTATTATTTCCCCCCCCCCTTTGTTTTGTCCAGCACATTAATGCAGTTCATTAGATGGGGCACGTTGACACAACGTTGTCACACAATCACCGACTGTTGGAAAGGACTACATACGAATTTAGGTAACCTGTCTACAGTATCCCCATAGGAAAGAGGCGTGGGCCCCCCTGCGGCCTCATTATCTACCCCAATATGATCCAGTATTTTACATCCTGGCCTAGCTGACTTGAGAGGGGGGGGGCAACTGTTGGG
Source organism: Lithobates pipiens (assembly GCA_037367395.1). Lineage (NCBI taxonomy): Eukaryota > Metazoa > Chordata > Amphibia > Anura > Ranidae > Lithobates > Lithobates pipiens. The sequence goes on along the minus strand of JAZDVW010001977.1, from coordinate 341,366 downwards.
TGGAGATGAACAGGGGGAGGGACTGGGCCGCCTCATGTCCAGGAGGATCTTGGAGAGGATGGAAGGGGAGGTGGGTAGAGCATGTGGTTTGTGGCTTGTCCTCCCTTCCCTGGCATGCTCAAGTGGCCAGTTGAGCAGGTGGAGAATGTTTGACACCCACAATTCATGATAAACTGGTATGAGAGGTATAAACTAGTGGGACTGCTGTGGGTGGGACCCACCGATAAAGGGAGGGGATCCGGGGTAATTTCCCTTCCTACACCACATTAAGATGGCAGTGGAGTAGATATATCTTGGCCACTTAGCGGCCCAGCTCTTTAGGCTGAGACTGCGGAACTACTTATGGCTGGGGACAAGCCCAGGCCCCCCTCCTATGAGAAGTAATCAGCATAAGGTATGGGTACAGGAGGATAATGGGGTCAATTCTTTTATATGTATCAGCTAATGGAGCTTAGGCATGTTCATATTATATGAATTAATCGGGAGGAGTAATAATGGTTTGCATCATAGAAGTTTTAGAGTGATTAAGAGTGCACTTTTGTTGGCATCACAGCTCAGATTCCTGCCTTGCTTGATCACATTCCCCACTATAAATGGATTCCAGGTGGAGGAAAGTCGGAGGAGTTTTAATTTTTCTTACTCTGAGGATAGGAGACAGGTCGGAAAGTCACGCCTGGTTTGCTACCTTCTTGTTTATATTTTTCTGCGGAGTCCGGGTATTTAATACCCAGGTCCCCATCTTTTTTTCTTTTTTTGTTTTATCGTAACTGAAGGCTAAAAAATGACCAGGATAACCAACCTCTTATAACATTAAGGGGCTAAATAGCCCAGAGAAACGTACTAGACTGCTCTCTGAAATGGGGAGATTTAAAATCAAATTTTTCTTCAGGAGACACATTTTAGAAAAATGATACAATTCCTAGATTAGGGAACCATTGATTTCCGACAGTGCATCATAGTGCCTCTCAGACTTCCAAGTCAAGTGGCTTATCAATTATCCTTTCTATACAGATTCCATGGAAGGAATCAAAGTTAATCATGAATGATGGGGGATGCCTCTTTATTGTAAAGGGACTCCTTTGTGAGCAAAAGGTTACCTTAGTTAACCTATATTTAGCAAATGAGGATCAGGACTCTTCACTTGATGCAAATTAAGATATGTCTCAACATAAAGGAGGAGAGGGTCGCCCGCTGGTGGGAGGGGGCTCTTAACATGGTGTTCGATCTCACGTTTGATGTGTCAAAAGGTTCTTCCCATCTATCATATGCAAAATTGCGTAGAGCTAAAAAACTTCTCCAGGACATACAATTAATGGGTAGCTGGAGAACTCATGCACATGGTAGGGATTATACTTTTTATTTTTTTCGGCAAAATACAGGACATATATCAGACTTGAGTACGTTTTTATCTTAGAACGCATTGAAATGCCTGCTTGAAGGCGCTATAGGTTCATTTACTCTATCCAATCACAGACACAGACACAGACACAAATTGCATTATAGAACTGGGGGAGTCAGGGTTTCGCGATTGGTACGGAAGGAAGAGAGAAAGGGAGAGAGGGAGAGAGGGAGAGAGGGAGAGAGGGAGAGAGGGAGAGAGGGAGAGAGGGAGAGAGGGAGAGAGGGAGAGAGGGAGAGAGGGAGAGAGGGAGAGAGGGAGAGAGGGAGAGAGGGAGAGAGGGAGAGAGGGAGAGAGGGAGAGAGGGAGAGAGTCGGAATATGAGAAACAGATAGGGAAGGAACTAGATTATTTTTTGCAATTAACGAGACAGGGGAAGTTACCCCATTCCGTTTGTGGGAAGCACACAAGTGCTTAGGGGCCCATAGGAAATGAGTGGCAACTGCCCAATTAGAGATATCCGCACACTGGAATTGGTACATAAAAAATCCCAAGCACAACAGATACAGGAGAATCTTTAACGTCTACGCGAGGAGCTAAATCTTTTACTTATGGACAAAGCAAAAGATAAACTAACTCGTTGTAGGCAGGAATTTTACAAGTTTGGGAATAAGCCGAGTAGGATGCTAGCCAACGCTATTAGACTAGGGCACATAATCATATCGCCCATATTAAAAACTCAAGGTGATGTTTTAGTTAGCCCTTCACAGGCGATTGCGTGGACCTTTAGGGGACTATTATGTCAGCCTATGGATTTGGATGTTCCAATCACAGTAGACAAGTTTTGAGCCCTCAAGTCACTGAAATCTGGTAAGGCCCCTGGTCCTGATGGGTATACCTTGTCTTACAAGCCTTTGCCTGATAAAATTGGCACAGATTTATAGCAGCCTTTAACTCATTACGTGATGGGCAGACAATATTAGCTCATATAACAGTAATCCAAAAAGGAGAATGATCTGTCCCAAGCCCTAGGTATCATCCTTTCTCCCTATTAAATGTGGACCTTAAGATGTTCACGAAAATTCTCGCTACTGGGATTATTGAGCCATATTTCCTCCCCAATACAAGTGGGCTTCACCCCCCGATAGAGAAAGTAAAGAGAATACACAGTCTTGAGTGCCCTACATTTCTCCCAAAGTCATCATAAACCCCTAGTGCTTATATCCGCAGATGCAGAGAAAGCATTTGATAGGGTGGATTGGATCTTTTTGAAAGCTACGTTACAATTTATGTCTGGGGACTGGGATGTAGAGCTAGTTTACAAGCATATATTCCAAATGCCAGGGTCAAAAATCAATGACAGAGTATCAGATCCATGTTCCATATGTAATGGGGACGCACCAGGGCTGTCCATTATCACCCATCTTTATTCTTACGATAGAACCCTTCTTAAGAACCGTAAATGCCAATCTAGATTTTAGGGGTATTCCAACAAAGCGTGAGGAACATAAGCTAGCCATTTACGCGGATGTTTTTATTTTTTTATAACCTCTCCAGTCCCTGCTGTTGGTGCGCTCTCTAATTTCAAGGCGAATTATTGTAAAATCAGAGGCAATGGGTGTGGAGATTAACGCGCCCCTGCGGCTTTAGATAACTACTCAACCCAACTTTAGACAGACTCCCATATAAGTTACCTAGGGACCAAAATTCCAAACTAAATACAATACTCAAACTTTAATTTTGCCCCAATGGCAAGACAGTTTAAACTTGACTTTCAGCGTTGGGATAGGGAGGTTTTTACATGGTTTGTTAGGGCAAATATAGATCAACGCGATGCCAAGGCTTTTTTATTTACTTCAGACCTTACCAATTTGGAGATCTCCCCAGGTTTTCTGAGAGATCTCCAATCGAGACTTGAGGTTCATCTTGGTCGGGAAGAAACCTGCGAGGGTGCACAGGGTTATCCTGAAAGAGGAGGAATTGGAATTCCCGACCCGATTAAATATCATGAGGCCTCGCATCTGGCACAAGTAGTGGACTGGTGTGCGCTTTAAAAGAAGAAGCCATGGGTCCATATGGAACAAGCGACGATTGATATGCCCTTGAAGGGGCTTGTATGGCTTCCGGGTGCAGACATCCCATGGCCCGTTAGGAGGCTACCAACGGTGGGTGCCACCTTATGATCCACTAAAAGGATCTTTAAAAATACTGCACACCAGCTTTTCAGGTGGGTTTAACAGATCCATGCTTTAGTACTCTGTGGAGGCGGGGTAATAGTAGGCTCTTACATTTTTCAGTGGGCAATCGCCCGATGACAAGCAGGGAGATCGAACACGATTTTTTGCATTAGATCTAGATTTCCTTCAGTAGATACAGCTCCGTGCTTTTCTTCAATCAATATAAAAAAAACACATACTGCTGTACGGACACCCTCGATGTTTGAGCAAATACACTTAACAGGGGAGCCACTGAGAGATTCACTTTCATAGCTCTATGTCTTATTGATTAGATGCTCCACAAGAAAATGCTTTCCTACAAGCGTGGGAAAGAGATCGGAAGGGGGGGGGTGGTCACATTCTCTCCCATTCAGAAGGCTAGGACCCGGAGGAGGAATCTTTACCAGATGGTACAGAACACCAGCAGTATTGCTTTGGATATTTCCGCAAGTATTGAATGTTTGTTGCCGATGTCAGAGGGCACTATATTACATATTTTGGGAATGCTCGGAGCTAAAATAGTTCTGGATGATTGTTTCTGAAACGGTTAAAACAATTACAGGTTTGTCTTGGAGATTAACCCGACAGCTTTCCTACTACATGATGTCCCTCTATCCATTATATTATAATAAAATATATATACACATTTATTCTGTTAAAACATCTGCTCGCCACAGCAAAGGCATGTAACCCAGGGTTGTGGAAGAGTAGTACACCACCCCCCCCCCCCCCCCCCCCCCACCTAGATCACACTAATTCTGGCAAACCAAAGAAAGCCAACAAATAGAAAATCTTACTAGGACGTTGAAAGGTCTGGGCCCCTTATTTTGTTCATAGGGAACAGATTTTCCCAGCTTCAGCAGTAAGCGATCCACCAACTGGTTCTCGGATGGGGGTACTTAATAGAAAATGGATAGAGGTATGAGTGGTTGCATTTTGGGGGGGGGGGTTCTCCTTTGTTTTTGTCTGTACTTTTGTTTTGTGAATTCCTGATGTTAACCAGGGATCACCATGAAAGAATCAATAGAATGGGCAGGTGTTATAGAGGTGATGTTATTGGTGAGAGGTTTGGGTCTGTAAATTTTAAAAACAGATTTCTGTGAATAGAATTCAAAACAAAAAAATAAATAAAATTATAGGTGTCCCTCGAGTTTAGGTTTAAACTTGGATATATACATTTTTTTAATGGAAATGAAATGAAAGTACTTCAATTTGACCTGGTATCGGCCTTTTGTTGCATCTGTTTAACCACTTCCTGACCGGTGCACGCCGATATACGTCGGCAGAATGGCATGGGCAGGCATATTGGCGTACAGGTACGTCCAATTTTAAATGCCGCCATGCCATCGCGAGCACGCTCGCGTGCCGGTCGGACCCCCGTAAGTCCGGTCGCGGGTCCCGCGGACTCGATCACCACAGGCATACCCGTGATCGTCTCACAGGGCGGCTGAACGAGGAGATGCCATTGTAAACAGCATCTCCCCGTTCTGCCTAGCAACAAGTGACGCTGATCTGTGCTCCATGTGATTTGAGCAGAGATCAGTGTTATCTAAAACAAAGCCCAGCCCCCCAGTTAGTAGCATGCCCCTAGGAACACTTAACCCCTACACTGCCACCCCCTGGTTAACCCCTTCACTGCCAGTGTCATTTACACAGGAATCACTGCATTTGTATAGCCGTGATTTCTGTATGACAATGGTCCCAAAAATGTGTCAAAAATGTCCCATGTGTCCGCCCTAATGTTGCAGTCACAAAAAAACAAAAAAAAAAATTATTATTAATAAAAATGCCATAAAACTATCCCCCATTTTTTAAAACGCTATAACTTTTGTGCCAACCAATCGCTTATTGTGTTTTTTTACTAAAAATATGAAGAATACGTATCAGCCTAAACTGAGGAAAAAACATTTTTTTAGTTTTTTTTTATATATTTTGGGGGATATTATAACAAAAAATAATGCGTTTTTTTCCAAATTGTCGCTCTATTTTTTTATAGTGCAAAAAATAACGCATGCAGGGGGTGATCAAATACCACCAAAAGAAAACTATTTGTGAGAAGAAAAAAAAAAAAAAAGTAAATTTTGTTTGGGAGCCACGTCGCATGACCGCGCAATTGTAAGTTAAAGCGACGCAGTGCCGATTTACAAAAAGTGGTCTGGTCTTAAGCCAGCAAAATGGTCCGGTCTGTAAGTGGTTAACAACTCAAAAAACAGGTTATGTGCAGCCAAGGATGTTGATAAAAATAAAAGAAAGTGGCAGTCAGTTGAGCTTATCACTGTATGTTTTTTTTCTTCAATGTCCAGTCACAGGCTAAGGGCAGATACCATGACAGCCTTAGTTCAAAGGTTGTTGGTTCAATGATGCCGGCCATCATTCAACCTAAAGACCAAGAAGACCTAGGAGGTACTGCAAGCTTTGGGTTGAAGGATGGTACATTTTTAATTTTATTGATCTCATCTTTTATTGGGTGCACACACAGACACATACTTATTACTTACACACAAAATTAAACATGAAACCTACAGATGATTTTTAGGACATTTTCAATATGAAATAAAGATCAAGAACATGAGGTCATGATCTGAACCTAGCAGGAGGAAAGTTCCAAACTAATCTTACAAATAAGTATCCATTTATCAAAATAGTTGAAGCTTGGAATAAACTTCCAGCAGAGGTAGTGAGTCAATCAACAGTAAATGGATTTAAAAACATACTTGGGACAAACCTAGATCTACAGTATACTCAAAAAAAAACAAAAAAAACTGTTAAAAATTATGCCGACAACAGTGTTTCTAGGTTTATACACATTTT